>CM075816.1:26815509-27385817 GCA_037975025.1 Excoecaria agallocha
GGCCACCAGATTTTTTCTAGGGTGGGGTTTTCGAGATTCCTGAGTCTAATGGTATGGCTAAAAATAAAAAAATTTCACTCGAAATTTTAATTATGGATTTTTTAAATAATTATTTAATTTTGGTGTCCAAAAAAAATTCAAACCAGAATTAAAAAATACATATAGAATAGATCTAATATATATATATCAATTCAGCCTATTAACATATTTGAATTTTCACAAAAAATCATATCTACATAATAGACAAGCCGAAATGCAAAAATATGGGCTTTGATACCAATGAAAGAAATATATATCACGATATATTACAAAAACTAGACATAAATACCCCCTCGAAGCGCAGATCTTTGAAACAGAGGCAGAAATCGATTGTTTCACGTTACCGGCAAAACCTATCACCCACGTGTCACAAACTATAGGATAAAAGCATAGATCCATGAACTAAAAACCCCTTAAACAAAGAGAGAATATGCGAGGAGACAAATCAACAAAGTTTCGATATCTCTAATTTATCTACTTTCTTCCAAATGAAGAAATTGAGCCCTTATATAGGGCTCCAATTAAGAAATACTTAATTTCCTTAATAATAATAAATTAAATTGGCAGTTACAATATTAATAAGGAAATAATAAATATGATAGTTACGAAATTAATATGTAACTGTCCATATTAATGCACACATAAAATGGTAGATTCCTTAATTAAGGGAAAAACTAATATGAAACTAATTTCATATAAATTATTTTCTGTTCTGATATTATTTCTATTATATCAAAGCCAATTTATCATCTCGTGAGTCATAAGTATATCCCAAACTCTTTCATTTTCAAAAAAATAATATTTATAAATTTATAACTTTATTAAATGTAGTAGTGGGTAAAAAATATATGCAAATATATAAATTTTACTTTTAAAATTGTCAAAAGACATTTAAAGTGAGAAAAAATTGTGAGATTAATTACTTAAAAGTGGGATGGATGGAGTGAAAAATAATAAAAAAAAATACCATGTATTTATCATTTTTCATATACGTTCATTATCTTAAGGTAGGTCAACCCTGCATGGTACTAATTTTTGCATGTTATAGGCTGCTGATCTTTGAGTGTAAATTAAATAACTTAATTTCCTTGCTCTGACGAGCTACTTTTTTTATGTGCCCGGCTCTAGTGGAATTCTCAACTCTTCTTTGTTGCTTATTCAGGTCTGGTTTCTGCCTTGTAAAGGTCAACTGCAGCCCTACAGCAAGATGTTGTTTCTGTGTATCAATAATTGTATTTTCATTTCCAATGTGCTTATGAGTTTTCAGTAATAAAGTTTATTAATTTGCTCATGGCAGTTACATTCCTTTTATTTTTTGCAACTTTATGTGAAAAAATCTTCAACAAATTAAGGTGAAAAATGGTCTAAATAAGGAATTGTTAGCTAGTTTAATCAATTAGTTATCTAGCATTAACCAAAGGCAAGCGAACGTGTCAAGTTGAAATTTTTTATATCGTGCATAGATGTTGATATCTTAAGCATTATATTTCATTTCATTTTAAAATCTAGAAAATTACAAATTAAAGTATAGTGATAACTTATAATTTTTCTGAAAATTTTCAAAATTTTTGGACTTAAAAGTTATTTCTTTCATTATAAATTGATTTAAAAAAAGTTTTAGTTATTTGAAATGTGCAAAAAAAAAAATTAACTTACTATAATGTATCACATAGTATTAGTCAATATTAATGGTCTTATGGAATAGAGGTAAAATTGCTTAAATTTACATGCCAAGGGCACAAGTATATGAACAAAAATATATATATAGATGAAAATTTCACATTTCTCCAAATTTTAAAAATAAATTTACATATTTTTTATCTTATTATTATCATTATTTTTCCCAATTAAAAGTTGCAAATTTTTATTTATTTATTTATTTTACGCATGTTATATGAGATTAATTTAAAACTAAGAAAGTTTAACAAACTCTGGTTTTTACTTGGTTTCAAAGAAAAACGAAGGAAGAAGAATGAGCAAAAAGCCTTAAGTAGAGTGACATTGGTTTTTTAGACTAGCTCTACTGAAGGTAATGTAGAGGCAAAAATATTCAGCATATATAGATTCATAAGTTTTGTTCTTGTACATATCTATTTTGTGTGTTTTGTACATTTTCCCTCATGCTCGGTTTCTAACTTTTATTTTATGATATATGCTATTTTTGTTCTCTGTCTAAATGAGTGTTTTGATGGTTTATACATGTGTATTAACAAGTTTTAGTCACGTTTTTTACCCTTTGCTTGTGTTTATATGATGACTCTCACATGGTGTTTTCTTAAATTAACAGTTTTTAGCTATTTTAGTGGTCATTTCATGCATTAAAATTGATTTTAGGAAGGTTAGAACTGTTTTTATGCTTGAGGCCAAATTGGCATTTTTGTGGTTTTAGAATAGCCACGGTGTTGTTCCAGTAGCTACTAGATGATCCAAGCGTGACTCATGGCTTTGAGTCATGAGCAAGTCACGGCTTTGGGCAGTGACTTGCTTAAGGGGCGTGACTCACCACGTACAGTTAAGGTAGTGACTCGCCTCTTTTGGAGCTTGATTTGCTCCTTCTCCTTCTTTATAGTGTCCCTGACTTATTCCCCTTATATTTATGGCCTTTCTATAATTTTATCTCTTACTTGTTGCCTTTGTTTTCGTTTTCTTCCTTCACTATGATTATTTATTATTGTTTGTTTTAATTATTTCTCTACAACCATTTGTATTTATATTTTTCCTTTGTCATAACTATTACTATCATCATTATCATATTTTGTGTTCCATTTATATGTCATTAAGTTGCAATGTTTCATATTATTTTATTTTACTTTTATTAACTCATATGTTCTTTCTTTTTTTTTAATGTACTATGTGATTCCTTTTTGGAAGAGTTGGAAGTTGAGGGTTTGGATTGACCTAAGTTCAATTCCTCGTCCGTCAGTTTAATCATTAGTTTTTTTAAATTTTTTTTGTAAACGCCTTATATTATTCTTTTCTTAGTTTTGTTGCAAATCATCTGTAATAGTTAGTAAAAAAATGAGTTTTCACATGATAATCAAGGAAAATTTGCATCAAATATTGATTAATTGGGTTGTTTCCGACGAAAATGGACCAATATCCACTTTTAATCCTAAAAGCACACAAGGGATTTATAAATTTGCATGAGGGAATTAACATTTCCAATTCAATAAATAGCCCAATTTATATATTATTTTTTATTCTTTCATGTCTTTCTTTATTGAAAATAAACAGTTCCTTGATCATTTAACTAAAAAGTAACTAAATACTTTTATACAAGTTTGAGGGGGATTTTTCTATAACAAAGGGACCAATGCCTCAATTTTTGCCCAAAAATGTTAATGATTATAATTTTCTTCCAAAAGGCATCAATGATTCCTCTATTCAAAGTGAATTAACTAAACATGATTCTTTTTCAAAGCTTCGATAGATCAATTATCCCCTTTTTTTAATCATAAATACACCCAAAATCTTGCCTTTTTTGTAAATATGCATGTGAGGACCAACGTCCTCATCCAAAGAGACTTAATAAATTTTCCAATTTTATGTATGATTATAAGTGTGATTATCTTCTTGTCTCGTTATTTTAATTACTTTGCAACCTTTTAATATGCTTGAAATGCACCCTTTTAATCCTTTGCCATAAAAATGTTTGAGGAGAGGTTGGAAAAATTAATCACAAACACTCATTTATATAAACATTAACCAAGTTACAAATATGAGTAAAGTTTGAACTATCTTTGTTTCGATTTCAGAAGATTAGAACTCACTTTTGTAATGTTTTATTGGGTGACAACTCCGTGATACTTGACTTATGGTGCCCATATGCTCTTATAGGTTGATCGTCAATAATAAATGGTAATGAAATCCCACCAATTGTGAAGCAAGCAGCTTTCACGAGTTAAAAGAACCCTTATCTGGTCTCGAACCCTAAAAGTGGGCTTTTGAGAGTAAATCAGATACCTATGGGATTCGACACTCCTCACAACCATCTGTTGATATAAAGAATGACCTTTACTAACCCTCGCCATCTATCAGCATGAAGATCACTTATCGAACAAAGAAACACTAGCTAATTATACGACCTATCGAATCTTTGACAATGAAAGAAACACCACGATCAATAACATCTGTTGGCATAAAGAACCTAGTTTAAGGAAGATCAATGTGACCTGTCGACATGAAGAACTACCTTTAATGCCCCTCACCATCTATCGGTATGAAGATCACTTATCGAACAAAGAAACACTAACTAATTATAGGGCTTGTCGAATCTTTGACAATAGAAGAAACACCACGGTCAACGCCATCTGTCAGCATGAAGAACCTAGTTTGAGAAAGATCAATGCCATTTATTAGCATGAAGAACTACCTTTATTGACCCTTGCCATCTGTTAGTATGAAGACCACTTATTAAACAAAAAAACACTAGCTAATTATACAACTTGTCAAATCTTTGACGACGGAAAAAACACCATGGTTAATACCATCTATCGTCATAAAAAACCCTGTTTGAGGAAGATTAATGCCATATGTCGGCATGAAGAACTACCTCTACTGACCCTTACCATCTGTTGGTATGATGATCACTTATAGAACAAAGAAACACCAGCTAATTATCCGGCCTGTCAAATCTTTGACGTCGAAAGAAACACCACGGTCAATGCCATTTGTCAGCATGAAGAAGCTGGTTTCAGAAAGATCAATGCCATTTGTTGGTATGAAGATCTACCTCTATTGACCCTCACTACAAGAAATTTTACTCTTTGTGACATTTTTTTAGTGACACATAAAATTTCGTCATTAATTATTACTTACAGTGATAAATTTTTTAAAACGTCACCATACTATTTATTACTGTGACAAAATTATCTTGTATCAGTTTATGTTTTAACTTTTGTCACCAATAGATTAATTTTGTGATGAAAAATATATTTTGTCATAGTTTTTTTAGGAAAAAAATTTAATGAAAAAATAATAACTTATTGCAACATATAAGTTTATCGCAAAATATTTATTTTTGTGACAAATTATTTTTGTCATAATTAAATAAATTAATGATGATAAAATTATTTTGTCACAAATAAGATATCGAGATGAAAAAAAATTAGTGTCAAAAAATAATTTTATTTATGACAAAATAAATTTGTCAAAAAAATGAATATATGGTGGTAAGGTACAATTTCGTCACCTTTGATATGATGAAAAAAAATTTCAATCTTTTCTTGCGAAGGGAAAAAAAATTAATGACAAAAGATAATTATTTGTGACATATAAATTCTTCATAAAATACTTATTTTTTGTGATGTAAATTATTTTTATCACAATTTAATGAATTAGTGGTGATAGAATTATTTTGTCACAATAATTTTTTTATGACAAATAAATATGTCACAAAAACAGAATATATTTTGACAAAATACAATTTCACTACCTTTGATATGAAGGACAAATTTCTAATCTTTTTTCTTTTGGAAGGAAAAAATTTAATGATAATATAAATTTATCATGAAATATTTATTTTTTGTGACATAAATTATTTTTGTTACAATTTAATGAATTAGTGATGATAAAATTATTTTGTCACAATAATTTTATTTATGACAAATATATATGTCATAAAAAAGGAATATATTGTGATGAAGTATAATTTCGTCATCAGTAATAATATTATGTTACAATTGGTTGCAATATTAATACACAACAAATAAATTGTCATAAAAAATAATTTTATTCATGACAAACAAATATATCACAAAAAAATAAATATATTGTGACGAGATATAAGTATGTCACCAATACAATCAGTTTGCAATAACAATAATATTTTGCTATAATCGATTGAAATAAAAATTTGCGACAACCAAATTACTTAATAAATAAATTATTTTATATGATATGATATAATTTCATCCATAGTGAATTTTTTTAATGACAAAAAATATTTTATTATGATATGATATAATTTCATCCATAGTGAATTTTTTTAATGACAAAAAATATTTTATCATCTACTTTGTGGCAAAAATAACTAAACTATATATGAAATTTAATTAATTAATAATTTAAAATAAATTAAAATTTTCTAAAATAAAATATTTTAATCTAAATTAAATTACTATAAAAATTAATTATTCAATAATAAAAAAATTATTTTAAAATAAATATTGTGACCATCATAAACTGACATGTTAGCTACTACTAATTAATGCTGATGGCTGTTGTGCTGCAGAGTGCAGAACTAATTTGTTGCTTTTGTTTTAGAATAAAGGTCAAAGATGATTAACTTGACTTTGAATTTATTTATTTATTTTTGGTTAGATTTCATTTTATGGTGTAGATTTTGTAATTTGAGAAGGTGGAGAGGTGGAGATGATCATGCAGCGCCTTCGTTTGGCTTTATATTTCAATATTTTGCTGTCCTCTAATCTTTGCTCTTTTATTCAATTAACTTACTGAACTTGTAATTAGACGTGAGTTCTTTTAATACATGAGCACAGAAGTTTTTGTTCTTTATGCTTTGTATGCAACGTAGCTTAGCACATTACCAGCTAGCCTTTCAACTTGTTCTTTATGCTTTCATATACCCTTGTCCTCTCTGTTGGACTTGCACAGTTGCTACGTGCCCTTTGTTTCATTAAATATTACTATATTTTAGTTGAGGGAGACGTAGTGGAGACACAATAATTCAAAACTTTTGGTGGTATTTAATTATATAGGCATGAAATAGTTTCTTCTCCTTAATTATTTACAGATGGGTCGTGTTAACCCACGAGAGAGCCTTAAGAGGCTCCGTTATTATAATAATTAGTGGCTCATGTGCCCTGCAATTTTCTTCTTCTTTTAATATTTTTTTTAAATACTGTTTTGTTTTGATAGAAGCTTAGCTGGATGTATGTAAATATTGTTTAGTGATAAAAGTTTAGCTGTTTTCTTCTTATTCTTTTGCTTAGTGCTTTGTTTGGTAAAGACTCAGCTGCTTTTTTTGGTTGAAAAAGGGAAACAAATTGAAAAAAAAAAAAAGAAAAAAAGGAAAAATAAAATAAAATAAAATAAAAAAGAGGAAGAAAGAAAGTGAAAGGGGGGGAGGGATTGGCGTTCATTGCTGTCCATAAGAAAATAAAACCTGTTAGTTTGGCTAAATTATCAACTTAATCAGTTCTTTTAATTTCTGAACAATGATTACACCACCAGCCTCCCTAATATTTAAAGTTCACAGGCATGAACCTGAAATAATTACCCCTAGTGAGCCCACCCCTCACGAGTTTAAGCTATTATCTGACCTTGATGATCAAGAAGGCCATAGAATTCATGTTCCTACGTTATTCTTCTATCCAAACAATCCCTCAATGGAAGGAAAAGACCCTGTTAAGGTGATCGGGGAGGCTGTTGCAAAAACGCTTGTGTTTTACTATCCAGTGGCTGGTAGATTAAGGGAAGGACCTAACTGCAAGCCCATATTGGAATGCACAGGTGAAGGTATTTTGTTTATTGAGGCTGATGCTGATGTTACTCTTAAGCAGTTCGGTGATCCACTCATGCCTCCGTTTCCTTGCTCTGACGAGCTCCTTTTTGATGTCCCTGGTTCTAGCGGGATTTTCAATTCTCCTTTGTTGCTTATTCAGGTATGAGTATATATATATATATAACCAAGAAATTCCCTTTTTTATATGTATGCCTCCTTCCAATCGAATTCAATAATTTCAACTATCCAAAATTAACAGGTAACACGCCTCAATTGTGGTGGCTTTATTTTGGGCCTCCGTTTCATTCATACCATATTTGATGCTTTTGGCTTGGTCCAATTTATGTCATGCATAGCAGAGATGGCGAAGGGAGCATGTGCCCCCTCTGTCCTCCCGGTGTGGGAAAGACATATGTTTAACGCTCGAGATCTACCACAAGTCACATATCCATCACAAGTCACTACAACAAATATGTCTCATCGGTCATTCTTCTTCGGTCGAAGTGAAATATCAAGTCTACGCAGATCGATTCCTCCTCACCTCCGCCACTGCACTACTTACGAGCTATTAACTGCATGTGTGTGGAAATGTCGCACTATTGCACTTCAACCAGATCCTGCTGAAGAGATGCTTGTGATGTCCATAGTTAATTTGCGCAATAAACTTAAACATTTAGTACCCGCAGGTTATTATGGAGTTGGATTTGTGTTGTCGGGGGGTAGTGACAACCGCTAAAGAACTATCTCAAAATCCACTAAGTTTCGTGTTAGAATTGGTCAGGAAAACTAAAGATAATGTAACTGAAGATTATGTACGATCTAGAATGGATTTAATGATAATCAAGGATAGGCTGCTTATCAAAAAAAAAAAGGATAGGCCTCAATTTGCTGCATGGAGGTGCTGCATAATGTCAGGTGTAACACATGCAGGGCTTAGAGAGGTGGACTTTGGATGGGGAAAAGCAGTATATGGTGGTACTTTTGAAGGTAGTGTGGTAGATTGCTACTTTTTATCCATCAAAAATAATGAAGTAGAGGATGGTATTGTATTGCTGATTTGCTTACCAGCTCAAGCAATGGAAAGATTTGCCAAGGAGCTTAACGATATGTTACAGCAACACCGAACTCTGGTTTCTGCCCTGTAAAGGTCAACTCCAGCCCTATTAGATTCATAGCAAGATGTTGTTTCTGTGAATCAATATTTGTATTTGACATCTCCAATGTGCTTATGAGTTTTCAGTAATAAAATTTATTAATTTGCTCATGGTAGACTGCATGAAGTTGGCTCTGTTTCAAACAGTAACATGAAGTTGGCTACATGAAATTCATTTAATGAATGGGGTTCTTTTCTCTTCCTTATATCACTACAAATGAAAATCTTCTGTTTTAAAGAGTTGCAGCATAGAAGTTTTTAAATTTGTTAGGTTCTTACTGATGCTTGGGATTTGCGTTTGCCTTTGTAAATGTATTACCGTTCACTCTGAGATCACAGTAATTAGGTATATGTTTACCGTAAATGATATCAGTAAGGTTAACCCGACTGTCTTTTGAACTTCAAATTGCATTAAACTTGTTCTATAAATAAATAATTGGACGATAAACCAAGAAAACTGAGAAACAATACAGATGTTGACATCTCATCTTCTATTCATTATGTGAATTTCGTCATAATATTATTATGGTTTCTGTTTGCATTTGCTTGGTGTGGGTTGGGTTGTATTTTAACTACTACTACTGTTATGTAAATCTATTATTTTAGGAAGTATGAATTGCAGCTTTTTGATGTCTATAAAGCTTCATCTTTCTATGAAAGCGAGTGCAGATCTTTATAATTATAATTATATCTATACATTGAGTTTTAATGACATCAATAGTTTTAAGATACAAGGCAGAATTCATAATTTACCGATGAATTTGTTGTGACTGGATTTCATTGCAAATCTGCACTTAATTAACATCAAAAAGCTGAACCTTACTAACACCATCAAATTTGACATCTGTAAATTTGATTTGCTTGCAGTTGCACAAGCAGCAGGATGATACATTGGAGTTCTTAGCGCCAACTTCATCCCAATGACAAGCCCTGTTGTTGCCATTGAATAAAGCACCGTGCGAAGAAAAGGAATTGTCTTCTTGTATTTTGTAATCTGTAAATAACTTTGGCCTGTAATTTGTGTATGTTCTGAGGATTAAATTTATTGGAAAATTCGATGAAATGAGATCTTTTTTAGTCTTGAATGTCTTCTTTTCTGTTACTGCTACTGATTCTAAATATTTTGGATGTTAAGGAATTCGGATACGTTAGGTTACAGGTTTAATATCTGTTTCGTGTATTGTCTGATCAAATTTGACATAATTTTACGTGATATATCCGAAGTTCGTGTTCTATGTTTTGTAATAATTAATAGGTTACTTGGTCGAACTTACTTACAACTAGAAACTCAGATGAGACCAAAATTCCCAGCAAATAGAATTAGCGAATTGAAATATGTTATAATTCTCATGGATATATTTTGTGCATATGCATGCGCAGTATCATACCTGTCTAATTCAATTCCTGACGGTTGAGAATTAATCAAGTTCTCAACAGCTGTTTTTATGATTATGCCACCAGTGTTATAGGTGGAATCAGCATGAGATTGGTTGTTAATTAGTTTAATTTGTTTTGTTAAGATCTTCATTTTAAAGTTTTTCAATTCAAACCTTGTGGGATTAGATTGTATAGTTTTTTTTTATTATTAAATTATTTACAGATTACAAAATACAAGAAGACAATTCCTTTTCTTCGCCCGGTGCCTTATTCAATGGCGACCACCAATTCCGATTATCCAATGGGCATTTTATTACTACATTAAAATAGGGCAAATGATTGGATTTTATTCTGATGTCTAATAAAAATTTTGCTTTTTTGTATCTCGTAGAATAGTTACTGTTTTATATATTTTTTTTATTATTTTTCTATGAAATTCATGGATGGTTTTGAATTTTAGGTATGGATGTGAATATGTTATGTGAATATATTAAAATAAGATAATTTGCATAGATCTTTATATCTTACCCATTATATTTCATTTTAAGTTTTAAAAAATCGCAATATTACAATATTAAATTAACGATAATTTATAATTTTTTTGAAAATTTTCAATGTTTTTTAATTTCATTTTAACGCTTGTGTTTTACTATCCAGTGGCTGGTAGATCTTTATATCTTACCCATTAATTTTCATTTTAAGTGTGTGTATATCTATTTGATTTCAAGTCTTGAGAAACCAAAAATGTATTGCATCAACCCAATACTTTTAGTACCTCAGAATTCCAGATCTCATGTTTCGCCTACTTGTTGAAAATAATAATTTGCATTTGAACATAAATTCATTGATTAATCATGAAAACCCACACCATTAAAGAGCCCATCTTCTCAAACAATCTATAAAACCATTGAAAACCATGATTCTAATAAAGGTGTTAGTACTGTTTAAGGAATCCATTTTCATTTGCTTATTCTGAAACTTCTCAAATTGTGTTATTAAAAAATCTAGTACCATTTCTTGCACTAGAGAAAGAGGGTGAAATTTTTAATTTGCACCTGTAGCCACACATTTAAAAAAAATAAAAAATTGCATGAAAAACTGCAGGACATTGATTGCTTGTTTGTACAAAAAATGGCATGTGAGGTAGCCGTTTTTCATAAAAAAAAATAACAACAAATTTGAACATGAGATCTACACTTAATACAAAAAGGCATATTTTGTACCTTTAACACAAAAGGTACCTATATGTTTTTCCAGTTGCATCATATTTCCAAGTTTTTATCAAAATTACACAAAATTAAAAAAAAAACCCTTGATTTATGCACAAATTAAACACTATTTTTGTTCTTTCACATTTTCTTCTTTGAAAATGAAAATAAATTGTAGAAGATAAGCACAAGCTTAATGTCCAAGCCCATTGAAATTTCATGCACAGAGAAGCAAAGTCGTGCTAAACTAACATTGCTTGAAGGGATGACGTCCGATACTGAAGCCACGAAATAATGTAAATCAATATATTTAACACTCAAAAACCAATTTGATAATTGATAATACCTTAAAAAATTAAAACTAAAAGGCCCATCACTAAAAGGTCCACGGAAGCCTCTCTAAGCTAGTTGGCTAAACACGGGAAACAAGACCGTTTGATCCGACGTGATCTTTTCATGCTACAATGAGGCCGTCTGACATGTGCCTCCGTCAAATTACCATTACCTATACAATATGCTATACCTGCTTCAGAGTAAGCCAAGGCTTACTCGAGCTCTATAAATAGTAGATTCATAACTTGATCTGATGTATGGATTGGTAACAAATAGATATTTCTATGTATTAGTAAATCAAAACTGTATACAATACTGACAAAGGAATTATGTGTTGACAATAACAAGAATTATGAGTGTTAATACATGTAATGAAACTCTAGGAGTTAGATTACGCTTCAAGATATGATAGAATCTAGTGAGTAACCTTTATATAAAGGAACATGTTTGCCTATTTGTTCATGCTCTGTATTTTATTACAAAGAACAAATGCTTACAAGTATTGTACTGATGTTTGAGATGGAATGATCCTACATATGCTCACATAGATATAAAATGTTATAATAAAGACACAAGTAAGATAATGGATAAATATTTGATCATGTTAGAGTATGTAACTGATTATCTACAATCTAATAGATTATAAAAGTGAATTAGGACATTAAAACATGACAAGTGGTCATCCTAAAAATGGGGTTAACCTTTTATACTATTATATTGATCATATATGTCTGGATGTCATCCCAAATGATTATGTGCTAGTAAGATTAACTACGAAATAGTAGGGAAGCTATTCATGGTAAAATGCAAAGATACGTCACTATGAACTATCAATGAGTTGTGTAAAGTTTAATACCTTATAGTTAATGTGATCCCATTGATCTTATTTTTCACATTATTTACTATTTATTTACATTTATGGCATCCAAATTATCATAATAATTTTTTTATCTCAGTTTCATGCAAGATTACCATTTTTGCCCCTAGTAAAATTCAGTAAAATCGCAACGAGCTGGATAAACGGGATATAATCGAGGGATCGAGTTCTCGGAACCATCCAATCCCCTTTTTATAATTTTCTCAAAAAATATACGCAATTTTTTTTTGTTCATTAAACATATACATTTCTTATACACAAATACACACACACACACACATATATATATACATATAGTTGTGGATTCAGCTCTCGGAGCCATCCAATCCACAAATTAATTACACACACACACACACACACACACACACACACACACATATATATATATATATATATATATATATATATATATATATATATATATATATATATATATATATATATATATATATATATATATATGCAATTGTGGATTCAGCTCTCGGAGCCATCCAATCCGGTGTTACAAATCAAGGTGCCACATTACAATTTTCCTAATTGACATGCCAACCTTATCCGATTACCCCAATTCCTACCTAATTTTACTAAGAACAAATATAATATTATCATTAAATACATTAAATAGTATCATCTACATGTATTAGCATTATATATATATATATATATATATATATATATATATATATATATATATATATATATATATATATATATATATATATATATATATATACCCATGGTATTTGTCATTTTCCTTATCTTTAATAACCATTATTTCATCTTTGTTCCATCAACAATATCATTTACTATTGTAGGCACCGTAGTGCTCTACTTTACTACTTTTCAACACAAATTTATTAACTAATCATCTTACATTAATTCACAACATTAATTTATGTCAATTTATTTCGCTCTTTTATTTACTTATATATATAGTCACACTTCGTTACATTACTAAATATATATACTTTTAGTGCACTTGTGTTACTAAGTTATGTAACTCTAATTATTCTAATTATACTCCTCTAAATTAATATAGCATATTTAATACATAAAGTACTATTTAATATCAATTATTCACTTCATATACCATTATATACAATTCGATTAGCATATAATTTTTAACACTCACAAAATCTCTTCATACTTTATTTTATGCTATTTATGTTTCTAATACCAATGTGTATTCGTGTATATATATATATATCAATTAACACTTGATTTATTTAAATATCTTTTTGTTACTCTCATGAATTTCATTATGTTATATATATATAATTTCATACCTATATATTATCTTTAACTCAATTCCACCATAACACATGTATTTATAGTTAGAATGTCATGTTTGCACTTAATTCCTAATAAATCAGCATATTCTATTTAAGATTTTCATAGGCATCACTAGGCATCAATTAGTTTTTCAACTAATTACTTAATTTCTTCTTTTATTCTCATCTATTTCATGTTATATCACTATTTTCTATTATTATCTCAAATTATTTCTCATTAATTCTTAAATTCATATAATTACCTAATATAAAATTCATCATAAAATTCAAAATTAAATGAAATTAAGGGTAGTTTGTATCCACATATCCGTTATCGTCGATCTTTGCATTTTTTTGCATTTTATCATCCTTAGGCTCGCCGGAACGATCATTGGAGCTTCGCCGAAAAATGTATCGAAGTTGTCCACTTGAAGATCCAGGCTCGGGGATTCCACAGTGGGTGGTCACGCACCCAACGACCGTCGAAGTTGACCGAATCTAACAAAAATTGCCAGTTAAACCTCCTCTCCGATCTGCCTTCCACCAGCGAAAGAAGAAGAGCGAAGGGCATCGACAGGTTTATCTCACCATGGGGAAAATGAAAGAAATCTTCAATTTAAAGAGAGAGAAAAATTGATGGAGACAACTCACAAGCAAGCCACCGGAGGCGATGTTGGAGGCGGAGGATGCGGCGTAGCGCGAGCGACTCATCGCCGTCCAAAGTGGCCGGCGTGGCTGCTGATCGACGCTGGTTCTCCCTCTCCCATCGGTGCCTATTCTCTCCTCCTTCTTATCTTCTTTCTTTTCTTTCTTCTTTCAATTTATCCCAATTCTTTTTTTTTGGTCTAAAAATTTCTTCTATAAAACTAGATATTTATTATTATTATTATTATTATTATTTATTTTTTGGGTTGGGGCATTATACATAAAGAACAATCTTCAATTATGATTGAATCAGATCCAAAATATTTATGAATATTAGTCAACATACCTTACTTTCCTATCATATGATTTGAAGCTCGTGTATTTGAAGTCTATTTTGTTTCGGCAATAGAGTTGTTTAGAGTGAGAGATGCAAAAACTTTTGGAATCTCACCATTTTAAGTTGATCATTTTGGTATCTATCAATAAATTTTGGCAATATGACCTAGTTTTCCACAATATTGATAAGTTTCATTGCAATATAGATCTCGCTCTGCTGGTGTCAAATGTCATTCTCCTAAAGGTGGTGGTCGACGTTGTTATGTAGCTAGTGTTAAGTTGTTTAGATAGCCATGATTTTGATTTTGAAATTGTTGTGCTTGAAATTTGCGACTTGAGGAAGTAAAGATGATTTTGTGCTTCCTTGCATTGGTGTTTTGAGATTGTTGCTGGCTATAAAAGGCTAATTGTGGAGTGAGATGAGAAGGAGACATATTTGATTGGTTTAAAAACCAATTACAACGCTGATCAAGATTTTGCAATTGTGAAATCAACTCAAAGTATGTTGGTCTTAGGGTTTCAACACTGTTATTGTAAAAGTTTTATATTGTGGACCAAAACTTGTGAGAAGATAAAACACCTTTCTTTATTTGGTATTGGTTTCCCAATGACAGCAAGGTTGTCACATTAACCTTTAAAGGTTCGTATGTGATCTCCAATGGTTTTGTTATCATCCTTGCGAAGATAAGTCAATTGTTATCGTAGCGTAAATTCTAGTTCTTGTAAGTCTTATGCATAAGCATCCTCCAGTGCTTCCCAGGCTGCAAGTGTTGTATCTAAACTAATGACAAGTCCAAGAGCTTCTTTAGAGAGGGTTCCAATGATCCATCCTCAGAGAAGACAATCAAACTTTTTCCAAGCAACAAATTCCCTTGTCAACTGTGGTGTAGTGTTTTTTGTGTTTGAATCTAAAGTAGTATATTTTGTTGGAACTAGTGTTTCATTAGTGAGATGATTGAATAAATCTTGGCTCTCTGCTAATCTCAAAATCTGTTCTCTCTATAATGGGTACTTGGATTGTGTGAGTTTTAGTGTGACAAAGTTTCCTACATTCAAAGATAATAAGGTTATGGTGATTAAAGAAGAATAGGATCGATGCTTCGATACCATGATAGAAAATAGAAATACAACACATGGTATTTTTTATTAATTCTAGAATTATTCATTTCTCTTAATACACGTAGCAAACTTTTGAGAGCTATATATATGAAATAATACAAAAAAGCTATTACACAAGATAAGGAATGAGAAATTGCTAAACTGCTATTATCAAATATCATATTTGTTGCTAATTAGCTGGAGTTTCCTTTACCTATTGAATTACCATTGTTGTAGGAGTTTGTTATCAATTGGAAGTCTTTGTCACCAACCATATCTCCTTTGATAATTCTGTGAGTGTGATCATCCTTATCTCTCCATGATTTGTGAAATTCCTTATCACTCCATGGGCTCACAGTATTGAAGGTAAGATGAGGTTGTACATTGTTAATACTTTGAATTTGATTATGGATATTCTTGCTTTACTGATGGAGCCTTTCAACTTTTAGTGTGGATATTATATCCTTAATGACAAATGTTGTAACTTTCATCAACATATATAAGCCTTTTAACCCAAAAATGTATTTAGGGACTGATGTGGAACTTTTAGCTAGTGACATATCTAATTCTTAGCAACTAATTTAAAATTGTAAATCAGGTCATTTTACCTTGTAGTAGCTGCATTTTTTAAACGGTGTATAAATTTTAACTGACAATTATAAACTTATATAAGTGAAGTTTTATGGTTTTAGTGATTGGTAATATTTTAGCCATAGATTCAAAGTGGTATGTGTTTTACTTTATAGTGACGGGAATACAATTTTTAGTGATGATTTTGAATTTTTAGGGACTGTTACTCGTGGCTTTTTAACATTTCTTTCCTTCCCATTTAGCAACGGATCTTTTATCTTTTATCTAAAACAACAAATAAACTTTTTGCAACAGATTGTTATTTTTAGAGACAAATTGTCTTGCTTTTGGCGATGGTTGTTGTGCTTATAATTGAAATTCAATTAAAACTGGACATACTTCTCCTTTGTCGATAGATTGGAATTTCGACAAGATTTTAAATTTTAGTTTTGGTAATTAATTTATTTTATTATTTTTGCTTTCAATTGGATTTTTAGGTTAGATAAGAGGAAGAATGAATATGATCTTTTGTGTGTTGCATTTTCTTTAATATTTAAACATGCAATTAATTTTTGCATAAATTTGTAACTAATTTCAGAAACTATTTGATAAGATTATAAAATTTTAAAAAATTCGATGAAATTGTAAAAAAAGTGAAAGATTTTGATTTTTGATAGCTGAAATTGTATGACAGCTAAAACTTTAAACCAGTGGCTCAACCTACAATAATATAATGAGATTACTAATAAATAATCATAAAAGTGTCCACAATAATAATAAGGTGCGCCAACAGCATAAAGTTAAAATTGTAGGATTCGTATATATAAAAAACGAAATCTCTGAATCTATAAAAAACTACTTTACTTCGAAGGAAGAAGTGCAACTTTTTGCTCGAGATCCAATTTTCTCTAATCTCACATGAAAATTAAACATTAAAAAAAATAAATATTATTATCTGAAATAAGAGACAGAAATTTGAAAAGAAGAGCTATGAGGTACGAATGGAGTATAATGCAAACACGAGGATTTTCCACTAAACGTGCTATCATACCAGCAATTAGTATGAATATATTTATTATAAACCTTGCCAAGTATAATTAATTACTGATTATACTTGGGTTTTACCAACATGTTTCTATAATCGGACGAGTTTTCTTTATTTTTGACCAAACTGCTTGGTGAAAGTTCTTGTTTACAACATTCCCGCGATCAACCCACTACGTAGTATATTAAAAGGCAAGTAAAAGCTTATCTCTATGTGGACTAGTATATGAGACTCTTTTAGATAATGTTCACCTCATTAAATCCATACAAATGCTCTATACAGCCAACCCATTAATCATTCAATTATAACCTACTTTTAAGTCGTAGTTATTATTATATTAATTATAACGTACTTTTAACTCGCATTTATTGTCTAACGGTTAACATATTCAATCCATATAATCGAGTACTTAACTGAAGTAATATAGCTTGGTTGTAGTGGTACGTATTATTAATCAGTATAAATAGTTAAATATAATTGAGTTAAAAATAATTTGTAAGCCCTCAAATTAATCAGATTTATCTACTGAACTTTCAATCTTTTATTTGGCAGAATTAGATCTTTTTTTATTTAACAACAAATACATAAGATATATATGTATTCTAGCAGTCTTATTCTTGAACTTTAATTAGTGCGACTAAGTATTGGAAGTTGGTAGAATTATCTATGAAGATGTACAATGTAGATACTCGAAAGAAAAACCCAATAAAGAATGAGGAAGATTAGTGATTTGACTTGAACCTTGCATGATATATATATGTCAAATAATTACAAGGTATTCTATAGATATTAGAACCTGTGATGTATATATGTATTTATTTGTCCAATTATGAACTATATATGTAAAAAAATGTTGTTTACATTAACTAAATGAATTATGTTATCTATGGTTAATAGTTTTAATTTTTATATTGATAAAGAAAAAAGATTAGAAATTCATGAAAAGAAACATAATATTGGCAACTTTACATAAAAGAATATCCTTTATCTTTTGCACAATGGACAATACAACTTTGCGAAGTGGGAGATTTGAATCCTCCTTTTTTCATTTTATGCCCTTTAATTAGGACATCTTTAAGCCTCTTTTTCATATAAAATTAAATAATAATTAATCTTTACGAGGACATAAAGGAGAAAAGTTAACATTATTAACTTTAATAACAAAAAATTAAAAAGCAAATCACTGGAGAAGGTGGAGAACTCAGCCCTGTTCCAATTTCTTTGAACAAAAGTTCAGATTTATTTACCTGCATGTTAAAGAAAGAAATAAATAAATTGAAAACTAAAGTAAAAAGAAAATAAATAAATAAAAACTCACCACTTCCTTCACAAATCTTTCTTAGGAAAGTGAGGAAAATTATGACTAATGCTACTCCTGCTAATAATCCAATTATAATTGCGAATGTCTTCTCCCCCTCGCTGATTGATTTGCCTGCTTAATCCATAAATAATTCGATAATTTTTCTTCTTAATTTCATATGCAAAATTAAAATTTTGACCTAATTATTTAGTTACAATTAGAATCAAGTTTATTTTCTTCCAATAAATAATTAATACAAGTTCTTCGCATTCAACTTTACAACTTTCTTCCCTTTTGAGGTATCCGTTGGACCATGCTTTTAACTAACATTATTTTTATTTTTATTTTTATTTTTTTCAAATTTTAATAAGAAACTTACCATCGTGAGCTTTTCCATATACATGAGCACCAGCAGTAGAGTACCTAGCATAGCACTTAGCCAAGAACATATCACCGGAAACCGCCGTGCCGCAGTCACTTTTCAGCCGTGAAATGGCTTCCGACAGGCAATCTTGACACTCATCGATGCTCAAATCTCCAACACATTGGGCTACCCCCTGGACCTCACCAGACCCACCCACCCGAAAAGGCCCACTAGTACGGGCCAGGCCCGAAAAGACAGCATCCCTAACACCCATAGCATCAGTATCATACCCAACGGACGGCCCACATTTTTTCATGACAACAGTCTTATCTTCCACTCCTAGAAACGTTGCGTTATCATATTTAACATAACAACCTTCAAGCTGAACAGCTCCACCACATGTCTGAGAGCACAAGCCACCGAGTTGACTCACTGCCTTAGCCACGCAGGTGGCGCAGTCCGGCATGGAAAGGTCGCCCCGGCACTGGAACAGGCCGTAGACGACGTCTTGCGGGGCGGAGCCCAGGATGGTGTAGTTTTTGTAGGAGGAGTAGGTGGCTGCGTTGACGAGTGAAGTGAGGAGCGAGTTGAGGTTGGACTCGTAAGGTGAGTTAGACGAGTATTTCTGCTGAGTGCAGCCGCCGTAGAGGAAGGAATCGGTGGCGCAAAGTGAAGCAATGGGGAAGATTAAGAATGTAAGGATTAAGAGAGAAGCTGGTGTTGCCATTAGGAGAAAAATAAGCTCTTAACAGAGACAGAGACAGAGAAGCAGAGACTGATTAAGGGATGGACATATATAAGGAGGCTAATCTCTACCGTTGGTTATAGAGACCTAACGTCAGCTTAATATAAGATTTTCTTTTTTACATGAATAGGCATTTGAACTTTATTGTTTGATTAATTTGAAATTTCGTAAAATAGACTTATAAAGAAAATAAAATGTTTTTTTTTAATATTTAAAAAATTTTCATATTTAAAACTCAAACCCTATACCTCAAAAATAAGAAACTTGCCAGACCATCTCATCAATTGTATAAAAATTTCTTCAAGACTAGTAATTACACTATTTCGAAAATAAATAAATAAATAAATAAGTGTTGGGATTTAGCTTTTTTATATAGTACTGTTGACTCTTATATAGTACATAATTTCAAAAGATAAAAATAAGGAAAAAAAAAAGTACCAGGGTATATTCAGATCCAAAAGAAGAATAAATAATCAAAATGCACCAGAAAAATTAAAAAGTAGTGATGCACTAATGACTAGAAAATTGTGTCAATATTAAAATTTTCGTCCCAAAAAAAGTATGTGATTCGATATATCGTATATGTATTAAATTTATATTAAATAGATTCGATTTGATAAATTTGAATTGCATAAATTTCTTATCGAATCAATTTAATTTTGGAATGAGAAATATTTTCAATCTAAATGCATTAATACTACATATGTAAGTCAGATGTAGAATCCAACCACTAGCAAACGTGACAATCATAAAGGCTAATAATATTATTATAACTAATTAACTACTATCTCGATTTAATTAACTATATAGTAAATTGACTTGCCAATCAGCATTGCCTTATGATTGTTATTTAAACTTTTGTATGACTTGTATCCTAAAGAGAATTTCACTTTTTTGATGATTAGTAATTACATGAAATTTTTGATGCTGCCTAATTGGTTTGTCGATTAAGCAAACTTTACACCTAATGATGCTTTTACATTTTCTACTTTTAGGAGTGTGGGCAGCAAATGAATTTTAAATTCACAATTCAATTTACTAATATACAGTGAAATTTACTACATTTTACATGAGAGTTTTATAGAATATCATCAGTCTCTACAAAAAATTTCCATCCTCTTTTTCTCCCCAAATTCAAAAGTTATTATTATTTTTTATCTTATTTTGAAGCTGTCATCAGTTCATTTAGAGGCGGCAATCCCTCTTTATTTTCATTTTACTATTTTAATAAATTTTATCTATGTTTTTAAATTTTCTATGTGTTTTTTTTTTATTTTTTTCAAATATCTTAGATCAGTATAAATCTAAAATTTTAATTTAATTCGTTGTTTTTTATTTGTATTTTTTTTTTTGAGTTTTGGTTTCAATAAACTCAGATCTGAAATTTTTTATTTTAGATTTGATTTTCGTTTTTGTCCAGATTTTATTTGTATTTTTATAAATTTGATTTGTTTATCTATTATTGAATGCAATTTAAATTTTTTTATCATGTAAATTTATCCTTCATATTTGAAAGTTATTGTCTTTCTTTATAGAAGTATTTGTCCTTTTGCAATGAGTTTTTTCGTGCACAGCAAACGAATTAAATTTTCCGTTGAAAGCTAGATTGCTCGAGATATGTTATCATTATCCACTGTTTTCATCAAAAAAGTTCGAAGATATATTTTAATAATTTCATTAGTTTCGTATATTTTATTTACTTTTAAATTTTACGAATTTATTTGTACTTTTTATATTATTAATGAAGATTTATTTTGTATTAAAAAAAAGATGAAAGTTTTAAAATGAAAGAATTACTTCGTTATTACTTCTAATCAGAATATTTTTGGAAGATTTTTAATGTCATCTTATTTGTAAATTGATAACAATCTTGAAGAAATTTTGATTCAAGTTTAATGTCTGCAAAGAGAGGAATGAATTGATGGAATTTTGAAAATACTCGACTGTCAAATTCAATCTCATAATAGAAAAATCACTAGAGAAATAATATCTAGATTTTAGTGTTTTGTAACATTTAGATTAACGAACAATTATGAACACTCATAGTTATTCATAATGTTTATGTTTCAGCTGACTAGAGTTGATGAATTTAATTTAATTAATTTTGTA
Source organism: Excoecaria agallocha (assembly GCA_037975025.1). Taxonomy (NCBI): domain Eukaryota; kingdom Viridiplantae; phylum Streptophyta; class Magnoliopsida; order Malpighiales; family Euphorbiaceae; genus Excoecaria; species Excoecaria agallocha. Next base: position 26,837,445 of record CM075816.1, read on the forward strand.
ATCACAAATCAAATATAAAGAGGCCTGAATCTCCATAAACATGAAAGATAAATGTTTGGAAAGCATGAAAACATAAACATAAGCATATAATTATTAATCATCCCAATAAAGAGGTGTTTGTGGCAAATATTTAAGTGGTTGGCTTAAAGCAAGTAGGATCAATAATGCAAATAGCTTTTGCAGGTGAAGACACACATAAAAACTATACCCATCGCTCATTTTCTACTTTTGGGCTCGTTTTTTTATGGAAAGGGGAAAAGAAATTTGCTCAAAGACACTTAATTGAAAAAGAAAAACAGACACAAAAGAGAAAAAGTTGAAAAGAAAAAATCCATCAAGCTGTGTAGTGTATACTGTATGTGAATCCTATTGAAAGTAGATTTTTTTTTAGTTAAGGCAATTTTTGATCCTGTTATTTTTATAACAGTTAAAAAATGTTTTTTTTCTATTTTTTCTATTAAAAATATTAAAATGATTAATTTTTATTTGTTTTTAGACATAAATTCCGGTTAATTAATAAAATAAAACGCATTTGATGAAAAAAATGACATATCATTAACTGCATAGATCAAATAATACACACGTGGTTTGTATTTTATTTAACGGAATTGAATTTGAAAAAAATAAAAAAGGTTGAAAATAGATTTTATAGTTTAAGAGTTAAAATGAAAACAGTTATAAAACAACAAAAAATAAAAGTAAAAAACCAGCCAATTTAATCTTAAATTTGTTCACCCAGTTCGGTTCTTATCTCCCTTGCATGCTTGCATTGCTGCGTACTTCAGTTGCCTTTCTCCTTTACTTTGTCACTTTCTTAAAGTAAATTTTCGTATTAATCCCTTCACTTTTATATATTATACCTCAATTATTCAATTTTAGTCTATAAATATTAAAGATTATTACATTTTGGCTTTAATTTATGATAAATAAATATTTAGTTATATTTTAATTATAGTTATATGTAAATATTACTATTTACGCCTGGCGTAAAATCAAGCCCAATTGAGTGGACACGGGTCCATGAAATGCTTCCTGATATTTACATATTTTTAGAGTAACTTTTATGGGGTAGATATATGATGGAAAATTAAGGAGACAACCTCAATTGATTAAGAATTCTGTGGTGACTTCCTATTAGAATTGTGATGCTTAGGCTATAAGTAGGGGGAACCAAGGCTGAGGAAAGCTCTCTCACATTCTATACTGAAAAATTACTATTATTTTTGTAGCTTTTTTAACTTTTTTTTTCATACTTCTATCAAGATTTAGCTTACTCTATCCAACTCGTGACCAATCTGAGCGATTTTGGTTGCTCTAATGGTCCAAATCGGTCAATTCTCGGTTGCTATTCTAATCCAATTAGACCCTGACTTTCCGATCAATCAAGTTTGCCCAAGTTGGATTGATTTGTTTGTTTCAGTGGTTTATTTAAGATTCTGCAATGGTTTGAAATGAACTCTTTCTACTATTCAAGAATAATATTTTTAGATTTTCATTGTAAGACCGAGTTTTTAGGTGGAACATTTTTTTAGAGACCAGGGTGGAAGTTTTTGTATGCCATACGAGATCTCAAATAAAATAAATGATTGACGGCAAGAAGGCTAACGATAAGTCCGAGGATGCACGAAGCGAAAAATTTAAGCAACAAAACACCGCCATCGATTGGCAAATTATTTTGCAATTGCCCAGGCTGTGCTATCTGAGAACCAAACCACATTCTATAGTATGATTCAACACATATCGGCCACGATGACCCTTTACACTGAAAGGGCTAAAAATGCTTACGAAAATTTTTAGCAGGCCATCATAACTATGAATCGTTCTATTGGCATGATGAATCAGAATGGCAGCCTTGTTCAATGGAAAACCAGTTAGACGAAAACGGGTGGCCCTGCCTAAGGGGTCGAATGCACAAAATCTACCGATTAACAACTGCCAGAATGAGCCGCCTTTCTAGTATGGTCAAGTTAACATGCTGAGAAGACCATTCCAGCCGATGGTTGGACAACCTTTTCCATATGAAAATCAAGCTTATGCATTTCAACAAGGGATGCAACAGCGACCGTTTACGCAATTCGGCCAAGGTATTGCACAAAAACCAATAGAGGTAAATCCTTAAAGGCAAGTGAATCAAAACCGCCCAGCTAGATGCATATTTTAAGTATAAATTTCAAATTAATAAGTAATTCATTTTTCAAATATTTGTTTAACCAACGCAGTTTAGAGGCATAGATGAAGCCATATATTGTTGGTCACATCCTAATTTAGGCATCATATGAGAGGAAAGGTCGCATTCTAAAGATTTATGGAAGTTTGTCTTCTTATTAGTTATTACATACCCAACAACATCTCTCTAGTGGCCTTGTTGCCTTCAATAGAAGATAATGGACCATCAACAAACACCGTGCCCCAATAGCCATGCGCAAGCTAAGCTATCTCCTTTTAAATCATTTTAATAAGTTTCGTTTCCATGGTTTATTCTTTTTGTTTTACTCTTTATTTTTATTTTTTTATCATCGGTGTCATGTAAAATCAGATGGTTTATATGTGCGTGCATCATATCATATCTTTTTTTTTTTTCAAAATTACAACCCATTTTTTTCATCTTTCAAAAAACTTTTAAAATTTTTAACTTAAAAACTACAACTTTTTAAATACTTTACATATATATATATATATATATAATTTTTAAATTTTCAACTTCTTGGTTTTCTCTTACAATATCATACAGAATACGATATATCCTTCATATATAAAGAATACTACATATATTGAATTTAATATATCATATTATACGCAAGTATACATTTATGATTAAACTATAATATAATATTACAAATTTAAACAGAGAATTGACATTATATTCAATAGAAGTGTTGGTGTAGGCATCAGGATTTTGGGATGACTACTTTACTAATTTATAGGGGTGGACCTATTTCAGTGATATATATAATCAGGGGTAATTTCTAAAAATATCTATTAGCATTATAATTCGCCACTTGTTATAAAATTTAAAACCAAATTCAAAATTTAGGAGTTTATAGATACAAATTAAACAGTTCCTCAATTTTATAAGCATAGAAATTGACTCAAATTAATATCAAGAAGAGTTATAACTGTAGGTAGCCCAAACTACTCAACTGGTTTTTAGATTAGATAAAAGCCCATGAAATACTCAAGCAAGGTTGAAGATTTTATGGGCTTCCAATAAATGTATTGTAGAATAAACTTAGGATATGTTTGATATGATGTAATCAATTGTAATGTAATGTATAATGTAATATATTAAAAAAATATAATATAATAGAATGGAGTTACAATTATATTACTGTATTTGGTTGTATTAGTAATGTATTTTAAATACTAATATATTGCTGTGTTTGGTTTGGTTGGATTATATAAATGTATTTTGATGTAATTGTATTTATAATTATCAACTAGTTTTTATATAATTATTTTATTTTATTTTTTATAATTATTTTATATACTTATATATTTATTATATTATAAAAAAAAACTTAATAAAGCATAATATTTAAACAAATCTTATATTAAAAATGCAATCTCATATAAAATAATAATTTTCCTAAATTTGAGAGAATAAGGTTAAATTTGAGAAAATAAGATTTAATTTGGAAAATAGAAAAATAATGAAAAATACCATAAAATATAATGTATTAGAGAATACATCCATTGATATATTAAAGATTACAAGTATATTTATGATTACAATACATCGTAAAAAATTTGAATTAACTAATAAAGTAATCAATATATTGTCAATTACGTTATAATACTTTATACCAAATATGGTTTTACAGTTTTTTTTGGGCCGGATTAGAGTTTATATGTTTGTGGAAAAACATCTTAGGTAAATTTTTGTATTGAGTATATGTCCTTAAAAGTTTAATGTCTAATAATTTTATTTTTCGATTCACTCATATCAAATTTAAATTTGACTATTTTGATGCACATCATATTTGAGTTTAATGTGAGTTTTTTGAATAATAAAAAAAAATTAAGTATGAATATTTGTTATAAAAATCCAATCCAGAAATTTTAAATTTGAGATGGGATTCTTAAAAAACAAATTAGACTAGTGAGCCTCATTTTGACAGCACGCTCATTTTTTGATATGTTATTTTATACTATTAAATATTATTTTAGATTGATATCAAATAAATCATAAATAGTATTGCTATGAGTTAAACCAGATCAATAAATAGTTATATTGCACTATATATTAATCTCATCAATATGCACTATAAAAAATTAAATTTAGTTTTAATTATTCTACTAGAAGAAAGATACTGGATTTTTAAAATTATTCTAACTATGTAAATTTTTAAAATAAAAAATTGATCATAGACCGACTCAATTTTAATAATCTAACTGAATTCAAAGATGACCCAAAAACATGAATGATGATAGTTGGTTTGACTGGAGGACCCGTCCAATTCCATTTAAAATGACTATTTGAGAATGACTCATTCCAAATTCTTCTAATCCGCAATATATGATGAAAAAGAAAGTTTTTAAAAGAGAAAATTGGCAAAATCCATTTTTAAATCCTGAATTTTTAATATTTTTTACATTTAATCTCTTTATATAAAAATTCTTAGTTAGTTTTTTATATTTTAATATGAAATAACACGTAATTTTTTATAATAAGAATTAATGCACGTATATTTTAGTTGCCATTAGAAAAAGTGTCATATTTTTTTATAAATAGATACAATGTGAAAAATTTTAAAAGTTTAGTAACTACGTGAAAAAAGTATAAAAATTCAAGAACCCAATCAAAAATAAATTTTGCTATTATGATATGTCATTAACAGCGATTAAAATATATAAATTTTAGTTTGGTTTATAAGAAACTGCATGTTAGTCATATTAAAACAGGGGTGAAGCCATGTTTATTTGAGAGGGTGCACATACACACCCTCAAATTCAGAATATATATATATATATATATATATATATATATATATATATAATAGAAACCCTCAAATTTATTTTAAGTGCTCATTCTCAAATTTTAATCCGATAATTATTATATAATTTTTTTAATTAAATTATAAAAATTAAAATAGAATAATTTAAATTCATTTAAATAGAAAATCAAATAAACGGTAAAGCCTAAATACTTTGTCTTTTGTCCAAAAATCAAATTACTTTAATTTTTTAAAAAAATAGAAAAATAAATGCCAAATTATTTAATAACTTAAGTTTACAGCAAAAAATCAAACATACTTTCCATTTTTTTTATTTTCACTTTCGTGTACACTTCTTTTTCTCTTTTTTCTTCTCTTATTGCAACTTTTGAAGTCTTTCAAATTTAAAGTAGGATTAACAAGTATTTTTATCATTTCAGTTGGCATTTGATAAGAAAATTTCACTTTTTCTTGTAATTTTTAATACTGTATTTATTAATTACTTTAATCGATTTTTTATTATTTTATAAATCATTTACATTTTGATAAGTTGAATATTTATTTTAACACTGATCTTGAATAAAATTAATAAAATAAATAATTTGAGTGATAATTAATTAAAATAAAATATTTTTTTCTTTTAATTTTGACAGTATTGACATTGAGCTAATTATAGAATGGTTTCAAAATATGAAATTGCATAAAAAAATTATAAAAATTATATTTTTATTTGATTTTAAATATTATTTTTTAAATTTTAAATGAAATATATTGTCATGATATAATTTATGTATTTTTAATTTTTATTTTTTATATTAAAATTATAATATATGCTCCCACTGATCCTAGGGTTCTGACTCCATCACTTTATTAAAGTATAGAGATTTAATTAATTTTTTTTAAAAGACACAATATAAATGATGAAAGTGTAGTAACTTTAATGACCTTAAGGTAAATTAAGTGTATGTGAGTATAATAATGTTTGAAATAAAAATAAAGATACGAATGGTATATAATTGAGGAAGAAAACATAATGTAGGTGGAACTTTGTGAAGTGGCCGAATGGTATGTAACGCCCCAAAAACAACAACTAATAATAATAATAATAATAATAATAATAATAATAAAGGAAGAAGTTGGTAGGATTTAAAAAAAGGAATGTATGGTAAAAAGGTTGTTGGGATTTAAAATATTGAGTGTGTGTCACAATGTGGTTAGAAATAAAAGAAATAACTTATAATTTAAAAAGTGGTGTGGTGTGTGATTAAAAATAAAAAGAAAGAAAAAAAATATATATATATATAAGAGAAAAGAAGGAATCGTGGAGCAGACCACGAAACAAAAGGAAAAGGAAAAAGAGAGTTTAATTTGAGTCTTGAGAATGTAGCTGTGTTAAACACTCGATAGTAGAGCTTTGTTGCCCTTGTGGTCCTGTCCGGTTCAAGAGAAAATTAATTTAAGTGTGGTATGACTTAAAGATACCTCCTACTTATTGGTAGGTCAGCTTAGGATATCTCATGTGCAAACATAATAAATAAATAAATATTACTTATTGATACTTTAATATCATGCCATGTAATTTATAAAATAGAATTTCAATATTCCTAATTTAAGTTATGAAAAAAAAAAAAAAGCTCTTTCAACTCAAGTGCTGAAACTGTTTTTTTTTTCTTGTTTGTTCATGTTTCAAGTCTTACATGTGACTATCACGTGCCGATCTTATTTCACTTTTATATTTCTCACTCTCCTCCTTTTTTTTCTAATTAATTGGCCACGCAAGTATTTGTGTATGATTATATTGCTTAACTTGAAATGGACAAAAGAAGCTGCGCAGAAACTTCATGGCGCCTAATAATAATAATTTTTTCTTTTAAATTTAACCGAAACATTAATTTTGATCGTCCGGATCCAATTACAATTACCTGATTGAGAAGGAAAGTAAGAGACAAACTACCCTAAGGAATTTAAGGAAAAGGGTGATCGGTCCGACGAGCCTAAGGATGACAAAATGCAGAAAAATATGGAGATTGACGTTAACGGATATGTGGATACAAACTACCCTTAATTTCATTTAATTTTGAATTTTATGGTGAATTTTATATTATGTAAGTATATAAATTTAGGAATTAATGAGAAATAATTTGAGTTAATACTAGAAAATAATGAAATAGCATGAAATAGATGAGAATAGAAGAAGAAATTAAGTAATTAGTTGGGAAACTAATTGATGCCTAATGATGCCCATGAAAGTCTTAAATGAAATATGGTGATTTATTATGAATTAAGTGCAAATATAACATTCTAGTGATAAATATATGTGTTATGATGGAATTTAGTTAAAGATAATATATGGGTATGAAATTATATATAAAACATAATGATATTCATGAAGGTAATAAAAAGATATTAAAATAAATTAAGTGATAATCGATATATATACTAATATACATTGATGTTAGAAACCTAAATCGCATAAAACAAAGTATGAAGAGATGCGTGAGTGTTAAAAACTTTATGCTAGTTGAATTGTATATAATGATATATAAAGTGAGTAATTTATATTAAATAGTACTTTACGTATATAATATGTTATATTAATTTAGAAAAGTATAATTAGAATAATTCGAGTTAAATAAACTTCTTAACATAAGGTGCACTATAGATCCATGTATATATATACAGTAATGTAACATTGTGTAACTATACATATAAGTGAATAAAAGGGTGAAATAAATTGATATAAATTAATAATGTTATGAATTAATATAAGAAGAATAGTTCATAAATTGAGTTGAAAAGTAGTAGAGTATAGCACTACGGTGCCTACAATGGTAAATGATGTTGTTAATGGAACAAAGAAGAAATAACGATGAAATGAAGTTATTAAAGATAAGGAAAATGACAGATATCATGGATTTATATAATGCTAATACATGTAGATGATACTATTTAATGTCTTTAATGATGATATTACATTTGCCCTTAGTAAAACTAAATAGCAATTGAGGTAATCAGATAAGGTTGGCAAGCTAATTATGGAAAATTATAATGCGGCACCTTGATATGTAACATCGGATTTGATGGCTCCGAGAGCTGAATCCGATGTATGTAATTTAATTGAGTTGTGGGTTGGATGGCTTCGAAAGCTGAATCCACAACTGCATGTATATATGTGTATGTAATAAAATTGAGTTGTGGATTGGATGGCTCCGAGAACTAAATCCACAACTGCAATTTTATATATATATGTGTGTGTGTGTGTGTGTGTGTGTGTGTAATTAGATTGAGTTGTGGATTGGATGGCTCCGAGAGCTGAATCCACAACTGCATATGTATATATATATATGTGTGTGTGTGTGTGTGTGTGTGTGTGTGTGTGTGTGTGTGTGCGTGTGTGTGTGTGTGTGTATTTGTGTATATATAGAAATATATATATAGTTAATAGAAAAATTACGTATATGGAATAAGAAAAAATTGTTAAAGGGGATTGGATAGTTTCGATAACTGAATCCCCCGATTATATCTCATTTATCCAGCTCATTGTAATTTCACTGGATTTTGCTAGGGGCAAAAATGGTAATCTTGTATGAAACTGAAATAAAAGAATAGTTAGGATAATTTGGATGCCATAAATGTAAATAAATAATGTGGAAAATAAGGTCAATGGGATTATCAGTAAGAGTAAAACTATAATTACGTGATAAAATAAAGGTAAATTGGTTAGTTTGACCAAAAAGAGTAATAAGGAATTTAAATTGGCTAATTAAGACAAAAAGGGGCAAGAATGTAATTTGTACATTGAAAATTTAATAAAAGTCAAATAAAGTCAAATGAGTCAAAATGTAAGTTAATTAGAGAAAATAGTAAATTAAAATATTAATATAGCAATTAGAGAAATCAAATTGAATAAACAAGTTAAGAAGGATAAAATCATCATTGGTAAGAATCTTAAGGACCAAAATGTAATTCGTCATCGTGAGAGAAATTTTAGGATCTAAATTGTAATTTATGCATTTAATTTAAATTAAAGGATAAAGAAAGTTAAACCAGTTAAAATTGTGATCAAAATTGGTTAAGTTAAGAAAAATTCAATTTCAGGAAAATTGGAAAATTAATTAGAAAGAATAAGTGATAGAGATATTTAAAGTAAATTATGAGTATATTGAGAATAAATTATGGAGTTATATGATAGAAGGAGATTACAAGAATTTGATTTGTGATTTTTTATTTAATGAGGAAAGAAATGTAATCAAACAGGAAAAAATTTATATTGTAAGACAATCAAAAATAAGTACCTAATCGAAAGTATAAGAGGAAAAGAGAAACTAATAGGAGAATGAGATACGACAAAATATTAAATAGTGAATGAGAATAGAATATTAGAAAGAAAATAGAAATTGAATGTTACAACTAATGAACTTTGACTAGTAAAAAAAAATTTACTATATAAATTATAATGAACCAAAATAGAAATTCTAAATAAAGTAACGAAAGAAGGACAATCTAAATAAAGAGATAGATAAGGACCAATAAATAATAATGAAAATTTCAGGAATAAGTTAGTCAAATGAATGGTTTTGCTTAATATAATAATGATAATAAAAAAAAATTGGAAATAAAAGTTTAATCAACTGAAATTTTGAGTAGTTGTATCCACCACTAAGCACATAGTTGCTTAACGTGCGATTGTTGACTACGCGCAAGAACAGAAGATTTCGGAATATGAAGAAAAATTTTTGATCGGCATGTACATAAAGATAGTGGGATCGCATAAATTGAGGTAAAATAATTTAGTTTTAATGCCTAGTATTTTATAATCAGAGCTATTATTGTTTTAGTAAATGAGTTGGATTAATAGATATTTGCGTGTATCTGTCTAGTATCGCTATATATTATGTGCGGATATATATAAAAGAGTAGGGTGTTACATGGTATGTGGTAGAATAATGATATGGTCTAACTATTTCCTCGTGGAATTGTACATAAAAATGAGAAATATGTTAATGGAAAGTGTGAGTAAGTGTAAATTAAGTCAAAAGAATAATGATAAACTTAAACAAATATGAATAATGATGTGGAACATAATGTGATATAGAAAGAACATTGCCCTTAGTAGACAGTGGATAATCCAGGACCCTAGGATATGATGGCTAGCCATAAGGACTGACATACCGCAATGTAAAGTGAGATTTGATGAATATGTATACCAAAATTGGTTTTGCTAGCATATTATATGGTACACCGGAGAATCTGGTATCATACCCTATGTTGTACGGTTGCTCCAGTGCATTTATATTTAGACATGGACATACTGGAGAATTTGGCTATCGTGCTCGTATTGTGCGGTCCCTCCAGTACATCGAGATTGTTGGAATCGTCATTCCGTTTATCCGGTTTGAGGATTTTCACTGGTTATTGTTAGGGGAAAATTTGTAATTTTACAAGTAAACGGATGAAAAGGACAATTATAACATAAAAGATATTAAAGATGTAATAGAATAATGAGAAGGATAAGAAATATGAGTAAACAAGTTAAATAAGGGCAAAAATGTAATTACGCATGAAAAATAGGGGTAAAATGGTAAATTAGCTTGAAAATGCAATCAAAGGAATTAAACTAATAAAATTGATGAAAAAGGAAAAAATTGTAAATAAGAAAAAAATTAGGGACTAAAATGTAATTTGCCACCTTATAAGTTAACAAAGGGACTAAAATGAAAATTTACCATCTAAGGTGAAATAAAGGCCAAAGGTGATAAAAGGATGAGAAATTTGAGCTAAATAAAACAAAAGGTGGCAAAAAAAAAAGATTTAAGGACTAAACGAAAATTTTTCAAATGTAGGAAATTATATAAATTTAAATGAAGAAATTAAATGAAATAAAAATTTAATAGTAATTTAACACATTAAGTAAACAAATTTTAAGGTTGTTTAAGTAAAATTTATATTAAGAGCAAAATAGTAATTTTACTTAAATTCATGTTAGATGAAAATTTGTGTAGTTGTATCTACCACTAAGCAACAAAATTGTTTAGTGCGTAGTTTATTTTGACTGCGCGCAGGGACAAGTCAAGGAAGGAAACAGTGAAGGAGTACCAGTGGCATGTACATATTAAGGCCCTTTGGATATGTGTTGTATATAAATAAAAATTTTGTAACGTGTTGTGACTAGAGATTTACACTTCGTACTCAATGTATGGAATGCTATATGTAATAAATCCTAAATGTTAGCGGATTCCATAAAATATGTGATGTAAGTAGTGCATCAAATTGATGAGTTATGACTGATTTAAGAAGTGCCATGTATGAGATTGAAGTACTGGTGGTAGAGATTACTATTTGGGAGTGTAGACTTTACCATTTGCAGGTTTGGGCAGCATAAATTATAAGTCGTCGTGCTAGCAAAATTTTTACCAAGTAAATGGTAACTAATGACATTAAGTAAATATAAACATCAAATTGTTAAATTAAACTGTCGACCCCTTTATCTAGATTCAAAATGCACCGCTATAACATCATGGCAACTATAAATATGATGGAATATAGGGCGTCACACCTATGGTGGAGGAAATAAAGTTTAGAGGAAGATAATAAACCCTAAAATGGAGAAAATGGGAACTTATAACTGAAAAGGAGGGATTTTTTTTTTTTTGAGATTGCAAGTGAAAAAAGTAATTAATGTAAGTTTCTTTTTGTTGATCATTGGATTACGTAGGTTGTTGACATGGCGTAAGATTTGACTAATGATGAGGTGGAATGTCACATGTCCTCATTCGGTCGGTACACATCCTATGTGTCATGCTATGGTATCACTCCGGCTACATATTATTCAATTTCCGAGCAAAGTGACATTGGCTTCAAAATCTGAAAAGTTCAGTTATTTTTGTGTCAAGAGAAATTCTTTTTTGAAATAATGATTATTCAGGCATAAGTTTAACGACTCTAGGTGAAATTAACTCTAACTCTCGTATACGGTTATTTATATTTAAAATAATTGATAATTTTGAATTTTAATATGTTTTTAGTGCGATGATTATATTTTAATATGACATATTTTTTAACCACGATTGAAATATATGTGCCTTAATCTTATTAATGAGTAAATGCTTATTATCCTATATTAAAGTATAAAAATATAATCAAATTTTCTTTTTTAAAGATATTCAATATTGTAAAAATTTTTAGAAGCTCAAAAACTTAAAATATATTTCGCCTTTTTTCAAACAGAATGAGTTGTAATCATATAACTGCATGTCACAACCAATTTTCCTGAGCTCCAATAATATTAATATTTAGTAAAATAAATATATATGTATATATACACACATACATAAATAAATAAATAAATAAATAAATAAATAAGTGTATTAATTTTACCTTCAAACCCAAATAACCAACTATGAGTGATAATTAAAGCCCCTGCAAGATTTAAAGAATAATTTAAGTTATATGAAAAGGTAGAGTATAATAGTTTTGGGTTGTAAGAAATTTAATGGATTGAATAATAAAATGGATCAATTTTGAGTTGACCGAATGAATATTAGATTGGGTTAAAAAATAAAATGAATTAAATTTAAGTTAATTCAGTGAATATTTATTTGGATTGTATCAATTTTTTTTATGAATTTGGATTAAATTTTGAGTTTGAATTAATTTTACCATCAATATATATACACACATGCACGCACTGTTACATGTAAAATAGCATGTCTCCGTGTAAAAAATCTAAACACTGTTGTCATAAAAATTGTTTAAACACTCCAATCGGTTTATAATAATCATTAACAAATTAAGATATCATTAATGTTATCCACGAAAACTGTCTTGATTATTTAATTTAAAAGCTGTGCATTTAATTAAACAATATCACAAACTACAAAAAAAAGTGAGTTAATAATAAATACATGTGGAAATTTTATGTAAATGCAAATATTAAAATTATAAAAATATTTAATATTTTGCATGGTAGATAGTCGGAACTATATATAATAATTTTAAATAATTAAAAATATTAATTTTAAATAATAAAAAATAAAGATAATTTAGTTGGTTTATTAGCTAGTGATATTTGATTAGATAATATCTGTTATTGAATTTCTCCTTGGTTGTTTAATTTTTAAGGACAGTAGGTAAATTTTGGATTGGTAACGCACCAACTTAAACAAAACTGAAGTACATACAACGGAGTCATCAATCAAATGATTCGTTTAGAAGGCTTTGAGGCTGAACCAAATAAATTTTGACAATATATTTATAAAAATAAAATAAAATAAAATTGTCAATCATCTAGATAATACAATAAAAGTCAGAGTCAGCGACACGTACTCAATTGTGTTTGCCGAGTGAACATTTCTTTTCCGGTGGACGGTCCCACACCTAATTCATGCTCTGTCTCTTTCTCTTATCCTACCATTATTAATAGCGGTAGCTGCCCTGTCCCTTTTCTCTCATCGTAACCACTCACAGAAATAAGAAATTTTACATTTTTTTTATATATACTTTTTAGTTATCTGTTTCGAGATTTCTATCGTTATTCACTTCCGTCTCATTCACCTTTTGTATCCTCTACTTTTCCTTAGAACAGAGTCTCTGTTTCTTGAAAATCTTTTAAAGAAATAGAAATGGTGGCTCTGGTTTCTCAAGAAAATCTTGTAGCTTTGGTTTCCAGGACCGGCAGGCATTTGCAGCGCTACTCCAAAGCTGGCGGTCGCCAAGTTGTGGGGTTGGTTTCTATTTCTCTCCTGATAAAATATTCTTTAGTTCCACATAAACAACTATCAAATCTTGATTTTCTTTCTTTAATTGAAGAGTGAAAAGGACATGCAGATCTTTGAAAATTTTGTTCAATTTCTTGATCTTGTAATGGAACGGGGGAATGAATTGCTTTTTAATTAGTTAGTTAATTCTGTCTTATTTGCTTGGTTAGCAATTAATTACTATTAATTGCAGGTGTATACCATACAGATATATAACTGAGAAACAAAGTGATTTGGAGATTGAACAAGGCATAGAAGTTCTTTTAATTAGTTCACAGAAAGGAACGAGAATGTTGTTTCCAAAGGTACCCACTTCAGCTAATTAATTTCAGTTTATGATATAATTAATGTATTATTTTTTGCTCATTTTAATTACTTTCTATCTTCAGGGAGGTTGGGAATTAGATGAAACAATAAAAGAAGCAGCTTCAAGAGAGACGTTGGAGGAAGCTGGAGTTCGTGGGGAGCTTGAGGTTTTTTTTTTTTTTTATTTGTTTACTTATATATAATTAATTAAACAAATTAAGTAATAGTTTTATTTTTTAAAATTTGCATTAAATTAATTGGTTGCATGATTTTGTTTCAGAGTGAATTAGGTACATGGAGTTTCAAAAGCAAAACATATGATACGTATCATGAAGGGTGCATGTTCCCTCTGCTGGTTAAGCAAGAATTAGAGTTTTGGCCTGAGAAAAATGTTCGTCAGAGAAAATGGGTATGCGCACTGTATTTATTATAATTACTTGTTTTAATTATTAAAAATAAAATTTGCTAATTTACGGTTTATGATGTACAGATGAGTGTAGCAGATGCAAGGAATTGCTGTCAACATTGGTGGATGAAGGAAGCTTTAGATAGATTAATTATCCGACTTGCATCTGACAAACAAATTGAAGAAGAAATTATAGAATGTTGTGAATTGTGATTTTAATTACCAGCCAAAATCCAATTGTAGATGATAGGGAAATATAGCCAAATTGAAATGGACAAGAAACGAGTTTCTGTCACTTTCTTGGGATTTCAATTCAGAATTCTTGGTAGGTTTATTTTAGTGGGAAAGTTAGAAAAATGGAAAAGGCTGGATCAAGATTGATGAGATAATTAATAAATACGTCCCCTTTTATCTGTATGTAATTAATATTATATATGTGGTGATTAAAGTATTTACTATGAAAAGTTAATTTAAATATTTGATTAAATAAAAGAGAAGTTGGATTACAATTATTCTTAAATGAAAATTTCAACGTTTGTTTGATTTATGCAAGTCGGTTAACAGCCTGGGACTTTTAAGTTATTGCATTGCAGAGTAAGCCTTTTCTTTTTCAAGATTGACATGCCTCGGAATAGAAAGAAGCGAAGATTCTCAGAGGTTGATTTCAAATATTTGCTTCGCAACAATTAATTTGAAGTTGAGGTTCTCTTTGAGTTGAAATTAATTTCATTATTAACAATTACTTTCAAATTAATTACACCTAAGATTCCTTCGACGGTATTCCTGTTACGCCATGGAAAATCTTAGCAAGCCTAACAAAAATTAATAAGGTGGCGTCATGCAGAGCATAAGATTTTTTCTTTTTTTGAAAAACTGCCAAAAATAAGATTCTTTTTTTTTTTTATGTATATAAGAAGAGAAAAACATATTACAAATAAGAAAATTTTGAGGTACTTAATCCTCTACTGTCCTGCCTAATTCAAAACCTCGTTTTATCGTCTAAAATTTTAAGTGATTCTGTATTATTGATTCGCAAGGAATAACCTTTTAGCCAAAAGCAAATATTATTCCGAAATATCCCACTAGCCGGGATACAATTCGAATCAACCTGCGAAGTTCCATCAGCTTTTAAAGTTACCCGACTAACATTTGGCGGTTGCCACTTAGGCATCACATCATCAGCTCCCCCTCTCGAGAAAGGAATTTCTTTCGAGGACAAAGCTAACAAATCAGCTTTCACTATATTGATGATCCCTTCAAAGCGCCATGCGAGCACTCGCAATCAATTCTGCAAAACGGGCATTAGGTACCGAAATCTGGCCAACGTCATTTTAAAATTCAGCACGCCGCATTTAGAGGAGATACAAAAAGCAAACTTTACTCAATCCTCCTATAACATGTTAGACGTCTACTAGGCGGTATCTTTATTAAAATATTCAGACGTCTCTTATCTAACCCACATATATGTTGAGAGAGAGACAAATAATACTACTACTTTACCATTATAGGAAATCCTTCCCTGACTTTGCTTTTTCACCTTTTTTCATGTGATATTAATTAGGTACTCCGGCTAATTTTTAAGTAAATTAATAAGACAATTTTTTAATTTATTGAGTCTTTCAACTTTGTTTTTTTCTATTAGGTTTACATTTAAAATTAATATTTAATTAAGGACACAATACAAAATCTATAAAAATCGCAACACACTGCCATAAAAAAAATACATAAGAACTCAATAAAAAATAATAACTGAGTCTAGAGATTTTTTTTTCCAAATTATCAAATTGTGGGCAGTAGAAACACAATCAAGTTATTGGAAACTTCCAAAATCCAAAGAAAACTCCAACCTTATTTTATGCATAGTTTATGAAGGAATTGGTCGAAATTCAACGCCTTCAGCGGAAAAGCACCAACTTTGTATAATGTTTACCCACTCAAATTTTGAAAATAATATATTAATGTTTATATATAGAGAGAGAGTACTGCTTTAGTAATTAATTAAAACTTTGTATTAAAAACTATTATATAGAAAAAGTAAACCATGTTCTAGTATTCTACTTGGTATATATTTATTTAAAATATTATTGTTTTCAAATGATAAAATAATATACTATCGGGTTCAGTATGATTACGTAATCCCTACAAGGAGACAAAATTCAATTAGGTTGAATATTGATCGATGATCAATGATATCTTCATAAAAATCATAGTTATTAAAATCGGATCGATTGGTTTAATTGCAGACTGACAGCCAGCCAATTAGTTTAACTATTAAAAATCGAATTGATAAAAATTGACTTGAACTAAAAAACTGGATTAAATCAGATAAAATCGATTTTTTTACTAAAAAATGTAAAAAATTATTTTTTTATATATTTTCACCCACCCACACACACATATATATATATATATATATATATATATATATATATATATATATATATATATATTAAATTTTTATTATTTATTTATTTGAAAAAAATTGTATTTTAAATTCTAAATATGTTACTTAATAATTTAATATACTTATTATCTATTTGGATCATTGTAATAGTATATTATATTATTAAGTAATATCTTTAGAATTTAAAATACTATTTTTTAAAATAAATAAATAATGTAAATTTAAAATATATATATATTAAATTTTTATTAGTTATTTATTTGAAAAATTAGTATTTTAAATTCTAAAAATGTCACGTAATAATTTAATATACTTATTATCTATTTGAATTTATTGTAATTAAATATAATTATACTCATATATGTAAGGTTAATATTTTTTGTGTTTACTTTATTAGTACTCCATCTAAACGTAAAATTATTTTCATGATATGATTGTATTTTTATTTTTCTAACATATGATATTCAAAAATTCATAATTAATCACTTATAATAATAAAATTAAAATTATATTTTGTAACTTATTATTAGAGTATTTGTGATATGTATTTAATGTTTGATGAATATTTTTTAATTTTTATACAATAGTATTTAAAAATTATAATAATTATAATATTTTAAAAATAAAAAAATTTGATTGAATCAGTCGAATCATAAACTCCAACTCTATCAATTTTTTATCCGATCCGATTTTAATAACATTGAAAATAATAACGTCTATTTCACTATGATATTTTCAACTCTAATTTATGGCATCTATATAATAAGAAGAGATCAAGTCATCATTTCCCATGCTGGACTGAGAATATAAGCATAGAAAAACATTTTTCTTGAAATAATATATTTAAGAAAAATATTTGGTAATCTAGAAAATAAGCATTGGTGCATAATTTATGGAAAGAAAGCACGTGGTCGGTGATAATGTCAGCCATGAGTAGCTTTGATATTTGCGGTCGATTGATTAGGAATCAAGTGCTTGTGCACATTGGGGGTGCACGTTTATTTCAACCTTCGAATTTATTCCGTCCATTTGATCCACGAACCTGCGCGCACTAAATCATATTCTCATAAAATGTATTATTATTATTATTATACATAGAAATAGAAGGATAAAATAATTGAAATTAAATGTAATTTGTATAATTGGTCTCTCAACTAAAATCTTTGCCCCCCTCCCTATTTCTTCTATCATTGCCATTTACCAAGAAAAAACCAACTTTTGCAACCGAGAATTAAATCTTTTTTACAATATAGGCTGTACCTTAATGTTTTCGTTAGTTTAACCGAAAATCATTAATTAACCATTTATGTGGATACACATGTAGACATCAAATAAAACGTTTATGTCACGCAGACAGTTAACTGATAATTTTCGGTTAAACTGACGAAAATATATTTTTTTTAATTCTTATATTTATTTTATTGAAAGAACCTGTTATGTTTAATAACTCTATTGTTTTGTTACATGAATTCAAATACGGTGATTTCACGTTACACAATAAAACTTATGGACTTTATTGTTACAAAAAGTTATAATTAATAGACTAATTATGCGAATTATCCTTGAAATTAATATTTCAGATTGTTAATGCAGACTTCTTATCTTGGTCGTCGATTATTGTTAGTCATTCAATAGGATAAAAATGTTTTAGAATTAAGAAATGAAATTTGTGCTTGCTTATTTTATATTTTTATATTTATTTTTCTATGTTATGAAAATAGTAAATTTGCACCACACAACCACAAAAAGGTAAAAGAGAACAAAAATCCAACGCAAGAATTTAATGAGATTTGGCTAAGAGTGTTTTAGATAACAAATTTTCTACTATGAGTCACGAAAGAGTAAAATTTGAATTCCCTTTAACTTTTGTATTTTGCTCAAATCTCAATTGGACTAAATGGACTAAATCAACTTTCCCGTTAAAAGAATAACAACCTCTAATTTTTTTTTATTAAAAAAAAAGGCCACTAACGACTAACTAACAAAACTAATTAGTAGAGAAGCTATAAAAAAATAAAACTAATTTTTACATATCCCTTCCCCTCAAGTTGGAGCATTGTTGAAGCTTAACAACCTCAACTTGGCAAAGCCAAAGGAAAAAAATGTAATATATTTTAAAAAATAATAATATGTAATTGAATAGAAAAACAAATTTTG
The DNA here is from genome assembly GCA_037975025.1 of Excoecaria agallocha. Lineage (NCBI taxonomy): Eukaryota > Viridiplantae > Streptophyta > Magnoliopsida > Malpighiales > Euphorbiaceae > Excoecaria > Excoecaria agallocha. The sequence continues at coordinate 26,856,408 of CM075816.1, forward strand.
GAATTCCTAAAGTTTAACGTTTTCCTACATTAGATCCATGTGTTTTAAAAAAATAGATATTAGATCCGCACATTATATCCAATTTAGATGAGATTCATAAAATCGAAATACATGCTCAGTCAATCTTATTTAAGGTCAATTTAAAATTATTGTGACATTCACCAAAATATAAAAATTTGATGAAAAAATCAATTAATCACCCATTACATATCTGAAATGATTCTAAAAAAAAATTGAAAAAAAAAACTTTATTGACCGGATGACATATTGTTTGTCACTTTTTTGCTAATTTATTAATTATCTACCTTTTTAATCAAGTGGTAGCCATAGCAGTGTTTCAATTAAAGATTTGATATATTAGTTACTTGAAGCAATTTATTTTAAATCCAAAGTTCTTCTGATCAACCTCAGAAAATATTCTCTATCAAAAAATTTGGAAAAAAAAAAAATTGCATGAATAATGTGGTTGCCAGCAGGGAACATGGCAAACAAATTTAACAAGTTGGGTGGGTTAATAGGAGTAGGGCATGGCAGGCCTAATTTTAGTTATATCATACAGAGAAGAGGAAACCAAATATTTTGGATTTGGTTTTGGTGTAGGCTATAGCCATACAATTTGCTTCTACGCAACGCCATTGTTTCTTATCCACTAATTATTTGCATGTTGCTTTTAGTTGCAATCAAATTCTGGACCCAATTTGTTTTCTTTCATCATGTATTTTTTTCATATAGTCAGCAAAAGTTTTTCTTTTGAAATTATATATTTATATCTCACCCTTAAAAATATTTTAAGTGAAATTCAAAAAAAATAAATAAATAGATTGATTTTCTTTTTTTAATGTTATTAATTTTTTTTTTGAATTTTGAATTTGATTTTCTATTTATATTCATCATTTTATTAAGTTTTTTTTTCCTTGAAAATTGGATTCATGTTAAGGACGGCTAAACATGATCCGCAAGCCATTCAACATCAAAATGAAATCAGTTATAAAAAAAACGTTATCAAGAAAGTTCTTCAAAAAATTAAATAAATAAATTGAAAATTGAAATCAATTCAATATCAAACAAAACTAGCAAATTGCACGTCTAGTTAGCGATTGGTAGGGACCGCCACTAATCCAATTGCCTTGGCCCAATACACACGATGATTGATAAAGACTTATTTCCTTTATATATATACACACACACATGCACACACGCACATACAAAATTCGATATTTCATTCCATTTTTTTTAAATTTATAAAAACGATTAATTTAGAGTCGAAAACTATCGAATGCATAATTAGATGCGGTTTTTCTAATAGTATCCCTTTATGTGTAATGTTAAAATTGAATTTTTTAACACTCTACAATTAGTAAATATTTTTTAAAAAGATGTCAAATCTCTTATGTCTGATAATATAAAATATCATGATAATCCTACCTAACTCAAACTCTACCACCAATTCATCTTCCCCTCCTCTCTTATTCATTAAAGTATTTTCAAAAAAGAAAAGTCTTTTGATATAGAAACTGAAAAACGCATGGGTTCTTCCTTCTTTAAAAGATATCATAAATTTATGTATCTCAATTCAATTATTGATCAAATATCCCATAATATATAAATTAAACTCATGCCATTGATGTCATTTTACATATTAAAGCTAGAAGAAAAAGAATGATAAGACTGAATATCCAAAAGAAAATTCTTTTCGATAGCAGGACACCTTTTATTTTGTTTTCTTAGTGTAAATCGTTTAATGTAAAACAAAAACAAAAAATTCTTAATGTTACTTTACCGCTATGTATATATTAAATATAAAATATAATATTTTAATTCAAATATTATACTTTACTTCTAATATTTAATGCAAAATTTATATATATATGCGCAACAGTGCAGGTACCATGTTAGTATATAACTAAGCGGGGTTTGATTAAAATATTATTTAAGGGGTCAAACTGTAAAAGAGTAATTTTAAAATTCTAAAGTAATATTTCTATATATATTGTATGAGATTTTATTTTTGTGAGCCGTATATATATAATATACCATAAATAAATAATTTTTTTTGAGGGGCCATATAACCTGTATATGCGTCCATTAAAGTTGCCAGATTATTAATCAAATATCAATCATTTCTCCTTTCCAAAACGGTAGTTCCATTATTATTTTCTGTTTAAAAAAAAAAGTTAGATTTTATTATTATAAGATATATCTATAGTGTACCAAATATGTTCTTCGTTTATATCATATATGATCATCTACTAATATTAGTATAATACTGGAAATGCAAATTGACATGTTAATTCGGAATCTTTCATTATACAAATTGAGAGAGATGAAGTTATGAAAATTAGGGTTGTTCACGGGTTGGGTTGAGTGAAAAATGAAATAAAACCAACCGAACCCAACATGTATCAGAATAGATGGTTTGGTTGTTAAAAACCAACTCAAACCACTATAATTCACAACAGTTTGATACAATTTGAAATATATTAAATATTATATTTATTTAAAAAAAGTCCAACTATTTAAATTTTAATAAATAAGACAATAATTATATTAAATTATAATTTATATTTTATTCTAAAAAACTGCAAATTAATTTTTTTTAATATATTCACATCCATACCTCAAATTAATAACCCATCCATGAATTTCATAGAAAAATAATAAAAAAATATATAAAACAATAACTATTCTTCAAGATACAAAAAAAAACAAAATTTTATTAGACATCAAAATAAAATCTAATCATTTGTCTTATTTTTATGTAGCAATCAAATGCCTATTGGATTACACTAGTAACAACAGGGGCTATCATTGGGATGAAGCTGGTGTTAAGAACTCCAATGCATCATCCTGCTACTTGTGCAACTGCAAGCTAATCAAATTTACAGATAATGTGATGGTGTTAGTCAATCTCGATTGATACATTAAGTGGAAATAACTGTAAGATGCATTAAATTTGCGATTTACCAAACTGAAGAAGTAGTGCCATTATGTATCAATTCTACAACGACAAACTTGGATCCTAAGAACAAGAAAAAGGACAAACAAGTCAATACATGTACATCATCCATAACTGGTTCATCCATCCTGGACCAAAATTTCCCTCAATTCTTATTTCCACCTCTGTTTTTCTAATCTCTCCCGAGCAAACGTAGGTTTGAAAGTCAAGCACAATAAGTAGAAAATTAAGAGAATCATATCTGAAGGTCGATCTATTAGATGATCAAAGCTAAATTTGGTATGATTTTCAAAAATATTAAATCTCAAACCTTATCAACTCCATTTCATAAAATAGACAAAGTGAGAAGAAAAATAAAGAAGATTTGCAAACAAGGGTATTTCAACCATTTAGGCCAATAAGACTATAAAGTTAGCCCAAATCATTTACTTCCAAACATAAGAAAAATGCAGCTCCTTCTCAGAACATCGTCGAATCTTTAGATGCAATTGCTTATAATATCATCAAAATTTCCTTACTGCTGTATTAAATAGAACATAAAAATGAAATGACTACCTGAAAGTATAAAGTTACATTCAAATGATAGCTATTATTTTATCCAAACCTCACATATTTTTACCTGCATACCAGAATCTCATTTAAATTTGTTAGCTTGTTGAATATTTTGATGTATGCTTATTTATCCACAAAATATCTATTTTTCTTCTGAAGTTTAATCTGTTGTTCAGCCTAGATAGGTGAAAATTGATTGATGTATTGAAGGATAATTTGCACTTTCAGCCTTTGAAAAGCTATCCAATCTCACTGCAAAGAGTGTTGAGCATGTGAAAATTAATGTTTGGTTTTATAGCAAAACCACTCTGTCAAGAATCAAAGCCAGGTCTCAGTGGTCCACATTCTCTTATTACTTCCAATTTTGCCACCCAAACTTATCATCACTCTCTCTTCCTTACCCTACAAGAATGTGCTTTTGTCCAGATAATTTATTTTTACTAAGTTTACATAAAATAAAACAAAATGAAAATGATAATTTCTTTAATTGAAAACTATCATGCTGAAAGCAAGAATATAATGCAAACTTCTCAAAATAAAATCTTTAAACGACTTCAAATGGAAAGCCAACTACCTTCAACTGCGATTATAGCCTCACTTATCTCAGTAAAATGCCAAAGCAAATTATGTTTAGGACTTGAATAGCTATTAAAAGTTTTGGTTGAATTAGCCAAGTCCCTATGCAAAGGAACACCATCCTCTACCAATGGGTCCCAGCTCTCATATCATTAAGCCAGGGCTAAGAAACCATGAGTTACTACGCAAAAGCAAACTGTCACTTTTGAGCCGAGTATACAAGTAGGAATTTCCAACCTCAACCCCACAATAAACCACACCTATCACGTTAGATAATATATAATATACAACACATCAATGAGAAAACAATACAACAAAATTTGTAGAAAGTTTCATTGGTCCCAATCGTCAGAATCATCAGAATCTGATGTGACTTCTGAAATTTCTTCATCCTCATCATCGCATTCTTCTATCCTAACCACTCTATTGGTGGTCATTTTCGTCAGAGCTGCAGTCTTGCTTGCCCTCTGTGACCGGCTTCCTATGGTGCCCACAATCGTCTCACCAACTGTTTTAGGTGACGTTTCTTCTTCATCAGAGACTTCTTCGTCTCGCCTCACACGTCTTCTGCTGTGGCTTGGTTTAGAAGTTCGCCCTGGAGCCGGTGTTTGCAGGATTGCAGAAGACTCGCAAGCATCCATGTTCAACTCCAGCTCCAACCTCTCTATAGTTTATATCACAGAAATAAGGAAAATATCGTAAATCATTTATTTAAATGCATTATGTAATAAAATAAAAAAGGAAGCATGCCAAATAATTCAAACTACTCTACATGGAAGCCAGCCCATGGAGCATTTTCATCATACTAAAATGTTCGTTGATTCGATGAAGAAAACATTCATGTGGTATAACTTGACATCAGGCTAGCAACACAACTCTGAAGAATAATGTTAGTGGCATGTACAGATCAGACTATGAGGCAACTAACAACCCCGATACTCATTTGTTTGCTTCAAACTAAACCTATAAAATTACCATATAAAGTGGCTAATTATAGCTAGTGATATTAAACCCCCCAAGCTCCTCTCAGGAAAAAGAAGACTTACCCAAAATAAGGTTGACTTGGTCTTGCAACAGATGCTCATCTGATTGGTTATCTAAAGACTTGAGACGTTCAGCCATCTGCTTCAACTCCTTCATGAGATCTTTCTCTGCTGATACAGATTCAGCCACACGATTCAAAACCTGCCTCATTATTTTAATTGCTTCTTGTTCTGATGACCGAAAATGAAGCAAGACAAGTATTCTGCTTAATGCTGAGATGTATGACCTTTCGGCAGGTGTCTTCTTAGCTGTGAAGCTCGCAACCTAAACAGAACACATAATTAACCACATTAGGAAGCCTGAAGCAATATCATGACAGTTTCCTTGGCAAATAATATACCAAAACTAGAGACTCGAAATTTTTATGAGCACACGACTTGAAATTTTTATGAGCACACGAATCTAACAGATCTTATATTCCATTCAAAAGGACAAAGAAGGCTAGATTCTGAAATCCGAAAAACGAAGAACTCCATCAAGCATCTAAACTCCATGTTACTTTTTGGACAAAAGAACCTTTGTGAAATAGAATCCAGCAGATTTAGTTGATCATTTTGAATCTACTAGTTAGACAAGAAGAAACCGTCTATTAAAAGAAGGCCAAAACAAAATTAGTGGATTTGGAGAGCCACTGCCGATTTGTCCAGAAATATAATTGATCAAACATCAAATATGCTGTGTTAATGCAAAAATAAGGTATAAAGTCATCTAGAAGCAGATGAACTTTAAACCCCATTTGACCATATTTGACATAACTTAGACATTTAAGCATCAAATACAATTAATTATATTTGCTTTTTATGTGTCAAAATCTACGTATAGATGTATCATCATAAAAATACCACAGTGATACACAAGCCAAGGGGACTGAACAGGTATATTTGAAACTCTCCTCTTCTTTCAGGACAAAACAATTCATTGGTATGGCTCAAAGAAGACACTATAAGTGGGAACTGCAGAACAGCCTGAGAAACTAAAGCATTTAAAAACAGTTTCAGAGCATGCAAAAATGAGTAAAATTTTAATTCCTAAAGGCTGACCATGGAGTTCTAGGAATAATTTTTATATAGTAATATTAAGTTCTGTTGTGAAAGATCACCTCAGCAGCAATTCGTATTGCAAGTCCCTCCTCTCCACTTTCGAATGAAGGTTGCAGAGAGCTATCTATGGTTTCTGGTAATTCTGCACTACCAGTTTCATCTCCTTTTTCAGTTTGTTTAGCAAACAAGGGGGCCTGCATCATTTGCAGCATAAACCGTGATGCCTGAACTGCCCGCTTACGCATATTAGATACCACAGAGGGAGCGCCTCCAGCATTACCAAAGATACCTGGCCACATTGAACGCATGACAGGAACAAAAGCTTTGGACAAACATTTCTGCATTTGGAGAATTGAAATATTAATGATGTTAAAGTAGAATGAAGCCAAGATTTATGAACTTATCCCCTTAAAATAAGCAAATATCAGATGCTCTCAGTATTGAACTCTTGCCTTATGATTGGCTGAGAGGGAAGGATAATGCTCAAAGAATACAGACAAACATTGTTTCAACCTGGTGAATCAAGTGACGAGAAGTTAATAATTATCCCTAGATGATCAACATCATAATTGAAAAGGAAAATGACTTTCCACCTCTGCAGTTCTTTCGTTTCACTGCTGAAATACAAAACAACGAGCTTGGCTAAGAGCAAAGGATGTAAAGAAATTGGTATACTTGGATAGTTCTCGCTAAGAAGAAGAATCTTAGCAAATCCTTCCCCAAGAATGCTTTGCAGAGTCTCATTTTCATCACATTCTACAGATTCTGGCCAATCATTTCCATCAAGGCCAGCATACATGAGATCAAGTAACTCAGTATTTGAAATCTCATCATCATCAGAAAAGTTCACAGGATTAAATGCCATCTTGCCATTCTTAAACTGAGACACATGCTCATGGCCAAGCACCTTGTCAACTTCTAGGGGGCCGTGCCACATGCCAAGGTCGATTAACGCCTTGCATGCCATTGTGCTAATTAGAGCAGGAGCCTTAGCAAAAGAAAGCTTCAACTGCTTCACCACTTCCTCACTTGGTTTCTTCTCTAACAAGCCAAAAAGACCAAGACATCTGATGGCAACCCTTTGCACATCCAAGTGAACATGCTTTGCCTGCATCCACAGTTCAGATCACTTGATAGTATCTTCCAGAAAGAGATTTGAAAAATAATACATTGGGACAGGTTCGACTACATGAGTATGCAGAATATTTTCAATTGTTTTACAAATAAATAGAATTGCAAATCCTTCATCTTTGCTCTATTTACTAGTTTGTTCTCTTTTCTAAGAGCCCTTATATGTTAATACCAGCAAAAAGCACTTTACTGCAGACATATTACACAAAACCAGCCACTATGAACTGTAACCTGATTATGGACGATATATGATGCATTGAGCACTCATTTCATTTTCAATCATTGTAAAATAAAACTCAAACTCCATATCAAACAATTAAGTCAAAGTCCATTGCCTCAAAGATCTCAGCATCTCTGCAGGTAATGATTAGCTGAAAATAGTGGGCTGAGGGAGAGAAAAGGAAATGAAAATGAAATTCAATGTTCATACCCCAGGAAGTAATAAAGAATGTAGCAGTTCAGCAGGTTCAATGGCCTTCCCTTGAAGCCAATTCCATGATTTTGCATTTTCCAAAAGAAGACCAGCAACCGCAAGGCAGTGCATCCACTGCATGAAGTCTGCTGTTCTCTCCCTGCAAGGCAGGGCCAGGTTTTCTATAACGCCAAGAATGACCTCTTCAAATTCACCTGGCACAGCATGGACTTTCCTAGCCAAACTGGACACTGCATCAGCCCAGTCTTTATCTCCACCAAGGTTTATGCCATCTCCTATGATGACCTGGTTTCCTTCATCATCCACTTCATGGTCAAGCGGCTTGTGTAATAGTTCCTGCACAAATGAACCAGCAACTTTCCTGCTTGTAGAATCAGAAAAGTCGAGCATTGCACCAAGCAACAGTAGCTGCCGAGAAGCAAAACGATAATTTACTCCTGAAATATCAAAGTCAAATTAGAACATGCATTGGAATATAAAATTCATTAGACCAACAGGATGCCACGCACCAGCATCAATATGAGCTTTGACCAAAACTACATAATCAGAAACTGTTGCAGGAAGTATTCTTTCCAGAAGGTCATTGTTGTCTGAAGCTTCAGCTGCATATACTGCAGCTTCAGTGCCCATTGTGGAGGCAGCATCAGACCCTTTTTCCTGTTCAAACACATTTGATAAATAGACATTAATTTATAACAACAGCTTGCTATGTCTATCACCATAGGTCAAATAAAACCAAAAAACCATTAGTGGGCAGTTATACCAAGATATGGAAATGGGAATAAATTTTTGCCTATCTGGAAAAACCTAGTGATTTAATTCACCATAGGGTGGTAAATAGAGATGTAAGCAAAAGCGCAACCTCATATACAAATGAAGAAAATGATGAGCTTCAGTTGTATGGATGGAATGATTTCACACCCCCCCCCCCAAACCAAAAATAATAATAATAAATAAGAAGATGAAAAACAGCCAGTCAGTCATTGATTTATTTCTGTTTGGCCAGGCACAGACCTATCAGGCCACAATGGCCTTTGTGGCTATAGGATAGGAATTAAAAAGACTCATATTATCAGTCGGCCTCTCGTCAGCAATAGCTTTCATTTAAAAAAAAAGAGGAAGAAAGAGAAAAAAAAAAGCAATAAAGAAAAAACATGAATCCAAAAGGAAAACAGTATACACAAACAAAGCAGAACTTACAACAGACTTACTTGTGCCTCCATCTGCAAGTGCCTACACACAGTCTTCCAATAAAGAGCAAACTCTGGCTCCATCAGCTGCATGCTTGCATTGTTGCTTGCTGATTCCCCTGTTATCAATTAAAGAAACAATTAGGTTGCTAGTTAACAATGCAAGCCATGCAATGATGAATCCAATACGTGCAGATAAAGTAGCTAAAGGAGTCTACTATTTCAAATCGTATGTAAGAATTGATAGTTTAAACTTCCTGTTAAGCATTAGATTAACAACTTCATCTCACAAGCGACTGCAAGTTTACATTATTTGAAAATTTTCCAAATTAATAGGAATGTAATGCAAATTACACCTTCTTCAAAAGCATTTCACGATAATTACAAAGGCAAAATAAAAAAGAATTAGAAAAATTAATTTCAATATGTCATTAAAATTGAAAAAACAAATACGGAACTTCATTCTTCACCATAAGATTTGTCATTATTGACCACATATAACTCTTAAAAACCCCTCTCACCCTCAAAATGCTATAACTAATTCCACCAGTGAGGAACTGTTTATACATTGGACAAGAATGCATATTTAATCAAACAAAAGTTCTAGTTTAACATATGGATGGCAGGAGCACCAAAATATGGTGAACTGAATCCTCAATAAACTATGCCTTAGTGCATAGTTTGCACATGCACTTAACAGAATACAAATCCCTATCATCCGTATCTCAAGAAATTCCACAGTCAAAACTTCTAAGATAGCTATTTTCTATCCTTAAATGCTGTTAAAAACTAATATTTTCATGTTAAGGATTCTAATGAATTAAAATCCAAAGTTTTCAGAGATGTTTGGCGTGGAAAGACATGTCAAACAGAGCTGATTCTGTAAGCTGCATTTGCATCACACATGCTGAATTGAAAAAGGCAACCAAAGATTTGATCATCAAGAATGAAACAGAAAAGTGTTTTTTGAAATATTTGATTGCCAAAATGAAACTCCACTAACCTTCATTTTCACCATGGATCATTGATGTGTATTGCCGCATACTTTGACAATCACTTAACTTTACAAAGCCATCTTTTAACAGAGCAGCCATCACAGATTCACCAACTGATTCATAGGTTTCAACATCAAGGTATTTGAGAAGTGCTATGGGGTCATCATTGCAGCACTTAGAAAGCCACTCATTTCTCAATAATTTTAAACATTCTTTTGAAACAGCTGCAGAACGATCATCAAGGCCTCTCTGAAGAATTTCTGTCCTGAGCTTTATGCTATAGGAAAGGGAAGAAAAATCCAAATGGCAAAAGTTGAGCATGTGATCAACAAATCATAAGGAGCAAGCTGTGAATTAGGACAGGAGCTAGACTAGAAATTAGATTATTTAAAACCTTGCAATTGAACAATGACTAAACAGTAGATCACATAACTGGAGAAATCCAAACCCAAATCAAAATTGAAGATGTTCTATAATCATAAAACATTAGCAGATAGGTTTGGGAAGTAGCTGAAAATATTGACTTTATAGGTTTTGGGAGTAGCTGAAAATATTGACATTTCTGGAACTATATCTATTCACCTGAGACTTTGGAGCGGAAATTTATCAGCTAGAAGGCAATATGAAGCTTTCCTGACAGACTCACTGACATCCATGGTGCAATTAACAATAGCTAGAGAAGAAGCATTCGAAGGTGGCAAAGATAACACAATTGTCTTGCGAACCTCCTGCAAAAGCGCTGCTGTTAGGCTTTCACCTAATTTATTTTTTCTGGATGCCATGCAGCATGAGTGTAATAAATCATATAAAATATTCAACTTATCATGTTGATGGATTAAAAAAAAATTGAGGATTTACTTAATGAGTTCACAAAAAATTTCCAGATTCTCGAAAGTCAATTTGCAGTGAAATATTATATAGGATCTGAAAAGGACAAAATTTGTATTTGACATGGAATCTAAATATAGGGTCAAACTATTCCAACAAAACTCAAAGCATTGAAAGAAGATATATGATTACTTACTGGTTCACTATTTTAAAAATTGGTACTTTCATGGTCCCATCTTCGAGAAAGAATCATGATGTTTTTATTGGCCACACCAATGAACTAATTGTTATGTCTTACTAATTCTATTTATAAAATGAATGCACCCGTCTCTGTAAGTAAGAAAATGTTAACGGAGAGAGGGATAATGGATTCATCTCTTGTTGAAAATAATTAGATACCAATAGTTAGAATGTGGAAGCTTAAGAATTCCAATATATATATGAGAATGAATTGTGTCCATCAAGTGCCTTCTTCCCCCGGTATTACTTTTATTTCTAGCACAAACGCGTTTGAAGAACCACAAGCCTTCTAAATTATCAGTCTCTAGATGATCAATCGATATACGATCCTAATCTACATCTTAAGTTAGCACCATTAGAAGAGAGAGGGGGGAAAAGTAAGACTCGTTTAAAGCAAGAGTAATACTTACCGCATTTTGCTCTATTGGAAGCACCTCAAGAAATAAATCAAGAATATCGCTGTTTTCAGTATCATTCGCAAATCGTGATAAAGCTCTAACAGCAAAAGTACGGATGACAGGAACCTTGTCTCCTATTCGTAATTTTATGCACTCTATCACCTCATCCCAAACGTCGTTGCTCACTTCTGCATCATCTGGCAACCGCATTATGATCTACAAAACCAAAAACGCAAACACTAAACAGAAAATTCTACTTAATATAGTTGCAAAAAGATAACGTATTCGTAAAAAATGAAAGATTTGAACCATAAGGAACTGTTGCTAATGTCTAGTAGTTGAAATTACAGACTACCTCAGAGACTATCTGGCAAGCCCTAAACCTGGCCGTTTTATTGGCAGCCATAGCAGCAACTAGTAGAAACTTCAAGAACTCCTCGAGAAACTCATCACAAACGGAGGCATTGTTAGATTCTCGACTGGTGACAAATACTGAGACAAAGCGGATGATGCGCTCAGAGGAGGCGATGCGGCGATGGAAATGGAACACAGGTGTTAGGGTTTTGAAGAAGAGAGCGGCGAATTGGGAACTGGAAGGAAATTTTGATCGGAGGGCGGAGAGGTCTCTAAGCTTTCGAATGTGTGTGGCGTTTGAGGATTTTGAATCGTCGAGAATTTTAGCTATTTTCTGCATCAGTTGGCTTTCTTCTTCGTCCTTGGACTCCATTTCTCTCTCTGTCTCTCTCGTATGATAGATCTGCTTCTTGACTTTGGCTTTTGAATTCGAGCGGGAATTTTAGAATTTTTTGAATGCGTCCACTTGATGATGGAAAGATCGAAATGGGCCCGGCCCAACTGAATAAACTCAAAAAGCGAAAAAGAAAATGGGTTTGTTTTCTTTAATTTTCAACCTTTCGTTTCATGTCATTGAAGTGAAAAGTAATTAATTGTTTTCCATCTAATAAGTTTTAAAATTTGACAATTAAAATTTAAAAGATTTTAAAAATATATATTTTTCATTTTTTATTTAATACCTCAAAATAACTAATGTATAATATTTTTTCCGTTCTTTTTTATCTGCCACTTTTATTATTTTTACAATAATTAAGAAATAATAAATAAACTTAAATGTAGTATTAAATTATGATATTAAAATTAAATTATCAGATTTAATTGGTTATAATTTTATTTAAAAAATAAATTAAATTACATCAGATAAATAAAATTTAAATTTCATTTAAAAATAACATGTAAAAATGAATTTTAAATTAATATTTGACTCTTAAAGACAAAAAAGAAAAAAGACCTCTATTTATATGGATCATTCTAGATTTAATATGCTGGGGTCAATGGGCCTCATGTCCTACTAAAAAGTTGCTACATAAAGCCCATTAAAAATGTCATCATAAACTTTATGATTTGGATCTTAAATTAAAAAAGTTTATAAAAATTATTTTTAATATGTTTTGATTGCAGAGAACCTTTAATTGCGTATGATACGCAGAAGAAATGAGAAAAAAAAAAAAAAAAAACGAAGACCAAGGAAAATTAAATCTCTTGCATGATAGCAAGTTTGAGAAATATTCTAAAGTTTACAAATACAAAGTTAAAAGCAGTGCATTTGAACCAACTTAAGTTGACCCGAATGAAAGGAGATTTGGTCGCTTAAACAAGTAATTTCGGATTCAAATAATTTCGAATTTAAATTTTTGTGAATGCAGTAAATTTTATTAAAAAAAAATTTTGTAATTACACTTGACAGTACCTCGAGTGGAAATTAATCTGAGTATGATATGATTTAAAAATATCTTCTATCAGTACGAATCTGCTTAAAATATCACACTAAAAAAATAAAAAAATAAAATAAAAAGGTAGTGCGTGTGACATATAATAATTTTTTAAAGAGAAAAGTAGGATAAATTTAGAGTATTTTATACCTAACTTTAGACATTATTGGTGACTTGGAAATTGAACTTTAGACCAGAATTAGATAAGGAATGGGAGTTGATTTGAGATGCTCCACTCAACATTAAAACCATACAATAAAATTTCATAATGGTAAGATATCTAAATTTATATCTATTTTATATAAAATTAATTTTTATCGAAAAAATAAAAATAATATAAGTAGAGCACAAATTAATTAATTATTTATATGTAACAACTGGCATTAACACCTAATTGAAGAAAAGGACACATGAGCAGTACACATGGCGTTATATATAGCATAAAAAGAAATTTATTACTTAAAGTACGGGACTGTCTTAATTGTTGTAATCTCCTGTTGGGTGTCGTTTTATATGAATAAATGAATCCTTTTTTTTTTTTTTGCAAAAAAACAGAGATTAATCTTTATAGCATATTACGGGGAATTGTTATACCAAAATTTTTATTTTAATTAAGGAAATTTTATGTGGTAATACTCAAATTCGACCATACCTTGCACACCTCTAATTTTAATGGACCCAATTTTTTAGTATTGTTTTTAGTGCAATTATTTTTCAATGATAAATTAAAAAATTTTATTATTCTACATTAAGCAATTTTCACCGTTAGTAATAATACCCTAAAATATCAAAACTGAAGGTTCAAAAAGCCCGAAATCAAAGCATATAAAAGTCATATCAGCTGAAAAGTCAAATGTAAAAATCGAGGCCATCCGATCGGATTTTTATTTTTATTCTTTGGCGATAGTGATGCTATTCCATAATATATATATACACACACTAAGATCTCTTTATTTTTATTTTTTTTTCTAGGCAAACTATTCGATCTTATGTTTAATTTTATGATTAAATTTTTATCAAGTTTAAGATGTCAAATATTGGCAAAAGAATAATTTATCTCCTTTTATCGAATAAATATTTAACACTTTATTTACCAACATGTTATTTAGCCAAGACCTTAATTTTGGAAAAAAAATAAAGAAGTAACTAACATGTTTTTTTTTTTTTACAAGAAAAAACATAATGTCTGGCCATCACTATCAAAGGAAATTTCCTGGTGATTTACTAACGGGTTCTTTCAGCCTATCAATTGATGGTATTTGTTGAAATTACAAGTTTTGGACATTTTTTATAAATCAATAATTAACCGTAAAATTAAAATATTTTAATTAGAATCTCAAATTTGAATTTTTAGACTGCCTTATCCAAAAAAAAAAAAGAGAGAGAGAAAGGAACAAAGCCAGCATTATGTACGAGCCACAGAATATTTGGCAGTAATGTGTTGGATTTATGCAACATTCCAAATATAAATTAAAGGTCTAAAGAAGCATTTTTATTTACAGCCATTGGTTTAAACTTTAGAAGCCTATGCAGAGTAGGAAAGCATCAAATTGCAAAATTAGATTTAGTCCAAGGAAGGCGATTGCTTCAATGGGAAACTCTCTTGCATAGCATATCCTATGGAAAACATTGGTTTTGGATAAAAGAAAAAAAAAATCTATTTTATGAAATAGAATATGTTCTTTGGGTTATGGGGATTGGAAATTGCAAAATCCATTGTATCTATCATCACCCAATGTGGGTAAAGATTGAGAGAATCACAAGCTTGCCAATTTGGCACCCGATGCCACCATTCTCGTGCCTATAGAAACACAACTTGGAGACCAAATTAATGGCCGATGCTTCATTTTCCTCTAACTCTATGCCCAACATCACCTAAGTTACTCCATTCTCCTTTCTATAATTAAAATAATAATAATAAAGACATGAATTGATTGAAAATTCCTCATCTATTATGGGAAAATGGCATGTTATATCAAAAGAAAATTAATAAATTGAAGGCATCCATGATAAGTAGGCAAGAATGTTAGTTGAGGCATAAGACTGTGTGAGAGTGGTTTGGTACAATATGATGGTAGCTCCTGAAATGTATGAATTACGAATCGTTCTTTAGTATTTCGTTTAAATTTTTTTCTTTTCAATTTTGACTGAAGTTTAAATTTAAAATTTTACAGTTATATGACCTTTGTTTCAGAATAAAGTTTATTAATAGATATTTTTTTAAATGTAAATTATTTTTGGTATTTTATTATATTATTAATATAAAAAAATTCAATAAACTGAGGAGAGAAAATTGATGCGTGTGTTTTTCTTGGATAGAAGTGACAAAGTATGATGTTAACCAATGCTTGAGATGTTGACGGGTCGATAAGTCCAATGAAGCAAAAACTTGGAAAGGTCTTCTTGAGCGTTTGTGTGGCTTAGAAGTCCAGCAATCGGTAATGACAATTTAGATTAATAATCACAATTCAAGCAAAGGAGCAGTTTAGCCAAAGTTTGCCCTCTTCAATTGACTCCTTCAAGGCTTCAACAATAAAAACAACCACAACATTAAATCGTGATAGTATTACTGTCCTCCTCAATTGAATGGTGAGAATATGTTTCCAATGGAACATTTCAGCCGTAAACGTTAATTTTAATTTCTTTTCTGCAACACATGAATAATTATGTTGAAAATTATTGTTATTATTATTATTATTATTATTATTATTACTTTTTTTTTTGTTTTGAGAAACAAAGTTAATTAATGTTCAGTTCAAATTGTCCTTTCAAGATCAAGTTTGTCGCAACCTTTTATGGTCATCATTTATCAACCCTCAACATGATTATTTTAAAGACAACGACCCTTAGGAATTTCAAGATTTTGCCTTTATAAATTGGATGCCCTTATGTTATATCTCCTGACTTATAAATGTATCAATTAAAAATTAACATGACTCTAATTAAAATAATAATAATAAAAGGGTTAGGTATTGCTTTATCAAGGAAATAAAGGGCTATTGACCAGAAAAAAATGTCTATTGCTTAGTTGGAATCATTAAACGGAGATCTTTGACCAACTTTACCTTAATATTTGCCTAAAAGAATTCATCACTTACATTAAAAAAAAAAAATTGTGCAGTACTTTTCCTTTTTTTAACCGTTAAATTGATTAACAGTAAAATTACATAATATTAAGAAAAAGTGAAAAATATTATATAGGAGGAGGATGCTATCTAATAAATTATATATATAAATATGATTCGATTTTTAATAGTTTGCTTTGTAAAAGACAAGCTGCTGAGAAAAGCTTTTCAATAGTTTGTATATAAAAATAATATTTAGGGCTTGCTTGGGACCAAAAAAAATTAAAATTATAGAATTTATTTACAAATGAATTCCACATGAAATTTATTTGTAAATGAATTCTTATACTTGAAATAAAATAATCAACGTATAGAATTGAAAATTAATTCCTTAATTTTATACTTAAAATAAATGAATAAAAAAATTTATTTCTAATTTATTTTCTTAAATATCTTCAATATCAGTTCAGTACATACAAAAAAAAATAATAGATGATTCAATGAAAATTTAATGAATATATGATCAATCAAACAATAATTCAATCAATATAAGTTAATTTGTTAAATTAGAATTTTTTAATTTTATACAAAAAAAAATTTAATTTACAAAATATAAAATTAAAAAAGAATACTGATCTACTAAAAGTGATTGAGAAATTAAAAAAAAAAGAGCAAGAATCATTCAAAAGACATATCTGATTGAGAAATTGAGAAAAAAGAGAGAAATAAACATTAAAAATACAGAACATATATATATAATATAATAAGTGTATTATAATCTTTCAAAACTTAATTCATTAAAAATAAGAAATTTATTTGTAAATTTCATCTATTTTGATGAAATTTAGTGAATGCATAATGAATTTTATGAAATTCATTTTTTTTTTTCATTTCAAGCATGAAAAATTGAAATTACAAATGAATTTTATAAAATTTATTCATTCCAAACATAGCCTTAAACACCTAAATAATTCCAATCCATTTTCCCAAATCAATTTCAATTCTTTAAGGAGGTCTTTATTTTTATTTTTATTTTTCGAAACAATTCTTTAAGAAGTCTTCAATGTACAAATTCTTATTTAAGATTAATGCTGTTCCTGTTTGTGGTGGGGAAATAAAGTCATAACCTAAGGTTGTCTTTAAATTGGGTACTGTATATATATATATTAAAGATTCCACGTTTGAGCGTCCAATGACATTGTAAGTTTTGATGATTCGGAATATACAGAATAATTAGAATTGTACAGATTCTTTATCAAAATGTTAATCCCAGTATTATGTTTACATCACCTACCACGTTAACAGTATCTGGACTCAGCTATATATTTTATTCAAATTTATTTCTTGACGCGTGAGAAATTACAGAATCAAAGTTGACAAAAAAAAAATATAGAATAAAACATATCTTTCTGTAAAAACAGAATAAATATATATAACTAAGTGCAATTGGAATCTGGTGCCTGCAAAGGGAACAAATTAAGATATTAAGTTACGAAACTTATTTTTAATATTTGACAAAAAATATAATTTTATTTTTAATATTTTAATCGATATAATATTATGTTTTATATTATAAAATAAAAAATTATTTTTCTATTGACAAGTAGTAGTTAAATAAACAGATGTATAATACACTATAATAAAATGGGCAAATTTTTACTCATTTTGAGATATAAAAAAATAATATTTTACTATATGAAATATTAAAGACATAATTATACCAATATTTACTGTTTTAAGCAGTTCGGCATTTGTCCCCTTTAACCAAAATTTCGAATTCAAATTTTTTGAATAATAAAAATTAAAATTGAAAAACTTTTATTCTTATAATGGGTTAATGCTTTTCAAACTGAATAATATTAATAATTATAAATGATAAGACCAGAAATGTCTTATCTTGCAAGAGGAACAGTTGGCAGTTCGAAGGCTAGATGGAAGGAAGGACCTGCAAAAATGGAGTACCCAGTCGGACCCAGGCATTAGCACTCCGAAGCTTAAATCAGTGACTTGGGAGTAAAAGCTAAAAGGAGAGATAGAGTATCCAGAGTTCAATACTTGGTGCCATTGTGTTTTCGGCTATATATAGGAGATGTTTTAGGGAAAGGGTACTCGAGTACCTTGGGAAGAAGGTAATCAGTAGTCAGAATAGGTATGCGGCGATGTGACTGGAGGTAGGTGGAGAGTATAGGCATTGGCTTGTGCTAGTGGGCTGACAGGACAAGACGTTCGATCAGTCCGATCGGAGATCACGCTTCCCCATATTATCTTCTAGCTCACGCTATTATTTTCCGTTAATAGATTTGGGCCGTCTTAAGTACTTACTGGGCCAAAATGACCGGGCCTTTTGAGATGTAATTTCTGTAGTTATCATTTGTCCCCCCCCCTAAAACAGGTCTGATCGGGCGAGATGCATACTTGGTTATATTGGAGAGACTTTCGAGTTTTCTGGAAATGCCCAATTTGAGAAGTCGTACCCGTCAATTTTGGGCAACCGTTACGCATTTAATGCTTGCACATGTATCAAAGGCGACGCTTCGTTTGTTGGTGTGCATTCAACGCTTGCTCATGCGTTAGAGGTGATGCTTCGTTCTTCTCTATGTGTTCTCATTAATTGGAGACGTGTGGCGACTGCTCAAAGGAACGTTTGGAGGATTCCAAAAGCTTGGAGTCTATATAAAAAGATGGCTTTAAGATGTTTCGTCTTATTCTTTATCATCCCTGGCAGGGGTGCGAAGCTTCTGTTATGTTTCTTTGGTGAGATTAACCGAGTCGAATCGATATACAAAATACTTTTCGCTTCTTTTTCTTTTTTATCAGAGATGGTATCAGATTATACAGAGCCTGTAGATTGGTGCTTTCTGAAAGCTTAAGGAGGTCATGGGCTCATAGCTTGCTCTTTGAAACTCAAGGAAGGGAAAGTGATTGAAATTCCTTTACAATATGATATTTCCACAAAGGTATCTATAACAGTTCAACCAAGTTTCATGGCGAAGAATAGGAGAACATCTGAAGATGAGAATAGCGGACCATTCATTCGGTGCTTGAAGGCGTAGTTGTAGCAGTCGAATATCATGAAGTTCGCCCCTCCTCATGGGGAGCCAAAATAATTTTCTGACCACGCCTCTTTCAGTGTGCTTTAATTTTATACTGTGATCTTGGCCAGATTTTGTGCACATTCCGCTATTTCATTGCCTATCGGCCAATTGAGGTCGATGTAAGGTTAACCAGCATCGTCAAGACTGTCGTCATGTCCGGTGTGGTCAGGGTCGGACTTTGCTGCTTTTTGATTGATCGAACTTGGTGATGTTGTTAAAACATAGTCAGCCGGCTTAACTTTGTTTCCCCCCTTTTTTCTCTTCTTTCTCTTTCTCTTCTCTTTTTTTTTTGAATGCTTCATATATGGAAGTCAATCTATCTTCCGAGTATGTCTTTATGCTGTAATTTTCATCTTGGGCGATATTTGTCACCAATGTAACTAATATGAAGAAATATTGTTGTCAATGTACGAAAATTCCATGTGAGAATGCACAAATTTAAATATTAAGTGATAATACTTCCTAAATTCAGATGCGTTTGTTAAGTATTTTAGCGCCCAGCCACCTTTGGTTGGTGACCACTTAGTCCGACCGGATGTTAAAAGTAGGTCTTCCGTTTGAGTGAAAGTCACATTTTATAATTGCCACTCATGCACAATGGACAAACTTTCGACATTTTGATTTGACCAGAATGTCGTGTAATCCGTCATGCACGGGAGAATTACGCATGGCGAATGACCTTTCAGTCTTTACACCATTCTATCGTTGATATAAGGGTTTGGTGACTCGAGTCTTTAACCCAGTATGAATCGTCGATTTTGATAGGAGGACCGATATTCACAAGCAAATGAGCTTTGGCTACCCATAGCTTTGATTGCATTAATTCCAGTCGATGTGGTAGATGTTTCCAATCGGGCGAAGCTCACAGCTCTTTATGGAGTCCATTTTTCCTGGAGACATTTTGATCGATTGGAGAGGTGAACCGCTATCTATCCGATCAACGAGACATTTGGCTTCGTACTTTTCGTTACTAGCAGTCTCGATCGGCATTGGATTATTCGTCAGTAGAAAATTTCGGTTGGCTAAGGCAGAATAAAACAACCGTCCTGCACATGAGAATAAAGTCTAAAAACAAATAATGAAACGTACCTTATCTTAGAGATGAGGAAAGATGGAAAACATTCTCTTTGCTAGATATAAATGGCTGCGCTTGATGACTCTTGGTCGTTTCGATATTCCTGTTGCTTGGGACGCCAAGGGTTTCGATTTTATAGGTATTCTGGAGACTTCGTAAGGGGTTTTCCTAACTTGATGGTGAGCTTCCCAATTTTGTCGCTTCATGGTTAATCTATTGGCTGGGGACTTTTTGGCGGAGATTTTCAAATTGGTCTGCATCCGATGGGTCACGTCTTTTCACGTCAACTATTATGCATTTATTGCCAGCACGCATTTCAAAGGTGATGCCTCTTTTTCCGGAACCATCATGATGATTTAAAGACATATGGTGACTATACAACTTTTTGAGGTGCTTGGATATTTTCAGAAGTTATGCGGCTATAAATAAGTAATTTTTACACCCCTTTTCCATAATTCCTATCAGGAGTCTGCTGGATTTTCTTCGTAGATCCATTTTTTATTCTTTCCCACATAGAAAATTGCTTCATATTTCGAAGATTCGAATATCAAATTGTCCAAGTAAGTGAGCAACTTTTATTGTTTAATTTTCTTCAACTTTTGCGACATCATCATGTCACCTTATTTAGCATTCCGTCTCTTGCATTAAAGGCGATTTCGGACTATAATCATTCTTCGAACAAGGAATCGCATTCTGCCCCATGGAATTCATCCGGGGGAGGACATCGGAGATAGCAAATCCCTTAATGTTTTCGAACTTGTAATTCATTACATGTTCTGGGATTGCCCTTGGTTTTTCTAATGAGTAAAGATCAGTGTTCCGCTCAAAGCTTGATCAAGGAATTGCCCTTGATTTTGATTTGATTTTTTTTACTATTTACTGTCTTGTCTTTTCATAAGGTGCGATCGGAGAGCCTGCTAAATACATCCGATCAGATGTATTTACTATTTCTGATGAACCAGTATCCCGATTGATATTAGCAAAGATTGATGTTGGAGACATAGAAGACTATATGACTTTAATCTCTCTTTTTGGTATTTTGGTCGGATCTTCAAACCCTGGCATATATATTAACACGGGTTGGAGGTGCTGGAGCTAAATGCATATTAACAGTTGTGATTTGCAAGTTTATGATGGAGTACTTATCTTTTTACTTTTACAACGCAGTTGCAGGTGCAATGATTGAGGGAGACGATTTTGTTAAACGACTGGCAGACCGAGCTAAAGCAAATATGGAAGCAAACCATGCAGCCAGAAAAGAGAAGAAATTCAGAAAGAGAAAGCTTGCATTTCGCTCAAAAATGCAGGCATCTGTGCCTTCCGTCAACCTTTCAAACTCCCTTTCTGACAAATCTATTGCGATGCCTGATACAACGTTAGTTGAATTCAGTGTGCCCTTAAGGGGTGAAACTGCCAAAAGGGGTGAAATTGCCAAGAAAAAAACTGAGGATAGGGCTAAAGGAAAAATTATGGAGTTAGCAGCTACCGCAAGTGTTAGGATTGTTGCCAAGGACAAGGAGATTCTTCGAGATAAGTCTCAGAAGAGCGCCGCTGCGAGAGCTTCTGGCGGCCGTGCTGCGTCATTGGGAAAAGTTTTAAAAAGTCAGTTCGACGAAGGCTGGTCTATTGATGACAGGGCAGTCGCCAATTATCTGTGCCAAGGTCGCTTCAAGAGGATGATTTCAGGGTGATAGGAAATGTTGACTGGTTATCCCAAGAACGTAGCTTCTTTCAAAGACAAAGCTTGGAGGTATTTTTCAAAATATTCATTCTTGAACAGACATTCGTCTTGTGATATCCTATCCTCTTGATTCCTCAACCTTTTATTCATCTAACTTTTAGTTGATAAAAAGGGGCTTGCATTTGCACGGCGTTGCCAACCTCTGCAAAAAGAAATGGGAAGATTCCGATCGAGCTAGAAAGGAGGCAGAGGCCAAATATGATTCTGTATAAATCCAACCTGGAATTCTTCTTAACCAACCCTTACTACTGTACTTCAATCAACAATCATCATCAACCAAGTTCTTCTTTCATAATATTCAACCTATTTATTTAGATATTTGAGCATTGAACTATCTATAGTCCTCCAAGTTTTAGATTATGTAAAAGTAGATTCAATATTCAGAATTCCTCTTATATAATTTTTAGGGTAACTCATATTTTAAAGTTATGAATCCATTCACTTCCAATTCGATTTTCCATAAATTAGACCTATACATTAATTACTATTCATGACTAATAATCGTTAATGACTCATTTTCTTTATAACCTAAAATTATTCAACAAATTTTAGGGTGGTTTCCTGCTAAAAGTTTCCCATGTTAATGTTTTACCAAATAAATTAAGGATTGCTTAATAATAATCCCAGTAAATTTTGGGGAGTGATAACAAAAATCCATAACATTAGCTCAAGTTTGTACAAATAGTTAATCCCTAATTTATTTTTAGTCCAACACCATTGAAATAGAAACCTAATAACTTAAAACTTCGGTTAAACATACTTTTAATTTCCCCCTTACCTTGAAGGAGAAGTATAGTTTTTAGCTCTTAATCCTCCTCCCAATTCTTCAACTAGAATCACGATTATATATGCTAATCATACCCTTCAATTTCATCATACAATCAATCTCATAAATTTTTAAAAATTAAAAAGAGGATGACAGAAATCACTCCTTACCTGCAGTTTTAATTTAAACATCTAGTTCTTTAAATTCTACTCTTTACCTTGCTCCTCACTAATTTCTAGTTGGAATTCAAGAATCACATACAATAAGGGTAGAAACAAGAGAACCAACAGCAAAGATAGGGAGTTTCTCCCTACCAAAAGACCGGTTTCTCTAAAAGGGCATTCTTTCCTCTAATCCATTTTATGGGTTTTAGAAGTTTGATGTCCACTTCTTATTGGTAGCTTTTAAAAATCTTGGTGTAATGCCATTTTAATCACTTATAGTTGTTTTAATTACCAATATCACTTTAAACATTAACTTTTATTTCAATTAAGCCTCAAATGAGAATGTTTGCCTAATTGCGTAGCTTTATAATATGCTAAATACCCGGAACAAATTAACAAATACCGATTATGTCCTCAAAATCTTTAAAGGTGTAAGTTAGAGCATTACAATACCTTTCTCGAGCATACGATTACCCAATTTGTCGAGGTATAACGGAAGCATAGACCCCCGAGCTCACTTAGACCGATTCCACCACACTATATTAATCCACATAACTGAAGATGCCAAACTCTGCAAGGTATTTCCCTAAACTTTGACAGAGTCTGCCCAAATATGGTTCAAAAATCTGTTAGAACATTCAAAAGACAATTTTAGCAATTCAGTGACATGTTCGTTGGAAAGTTTTTAGTCGATATCCAACCCACCAAGGTTTCGACTGATCTACATCAAGTTATCCAGGAGAAGGGAAAACCTATATATAGCTACGTAGAGAGATTTAATGTCATAGCAATGGATATTCAAAATCTGAACTTGAAGGTCTCCATCAACGAGCTTAGAAAAAAAATGAGGGGCCCAAAGTCATTTTTGGAGTTTTATTACCTAGAGAGGATGGAAGTCCAATTTAGGGGCTCCAGCTTAGTTTCCTAATCAAGAGAGATATCTTGTTAAGTGGGATTCCTATTTATGATAGAAATTCGTTCTAACAAGAAAACTGAATCCTATTAGAGATAGGATTCGTATCTCTATAGATAGGCACAATATTCTAGGTATTTCTCTGTTTTAACCAATTTTCTTCAAATTGTTCCTAAAATATTATTCTGACTTGACTGTTGTAACTTCATTTCATTCAAAATTTTGTTGAATTTCTTTATTTTCAAGTACCAAGGAAGTTTTATTGAAGTTAGATTCAAAAATAGTCTGATAATCTGAACTGTTATGAATATTTATATATAATTT
Organism: Excoecaria agallocha; assembly: GCA_037975025.1. NCBI lineage: Eukaryota > Viridiplantae > Streptophyta > Magnoliopsida > Malpighiales > Euphorbiaceae > Excoecaria > Excoecaria agallocha. Next base: position 26,880,721 of record CM075816.1, read on the forward strand.
TTTAATTATATATCTTTTATAATTAATAGATTGTCTTTTGTTTGAAGGTAAGTTGGTAAAAATAAAAAAGAATGACCAAAAAGTAGTTTTCTTTCTTTCGTTTCAAAAAAGGAAAAAATCTCCAAATAAATTTTTAATATATTTGATAAGTAGGGTAATGTTAACATATATAAAATTTCAATTTTTATCAAACATTAATAACAAATTACATATTAAAAAAAAAAAAAAGAAGCACGAGCAGTAAAAATTTACCCGCGACAACAGTCAAAACTTTATAGCCAAGATTCGTGTACCCGCACGGTATCATGTCTTCTGTACGCAATGCCATCGTGGTTTCGCCACGTGTAAATAGAATAAAACTCAACCCAGTTTCGAGGTTTAGAGAGTGAGTTTAATCGCACTGCTTATAAATGCAGACCGGTTAATCCATTAGCACGTGCTTACACGCTCCAGTTTAGCACGTGCAATATATGAGTGTTTTGATTAGAAAAATTATCTCATTGGGGTTTTTGAGGTGGCAGTGGGGCCATATATATCACAGACTGGGCAGGAGGACTTTTGGGTCCAGACAACACGTGGCGGTTACTACGGTGACGCGCACTAAAAAAGAGGTTCCCGTCCTTCACCGTACAACCGCAGGCCGGATACACTGACAGGCTCAGCAGGTATTCGGTGGCCTTGTTTTTCATAAAAAGTAATAAATTTTTCACCAACTCTCCATATCTCTCTTAGGCGCAGCTTTTTTGTCAGTTTCTCTATATAGATATATAATGCCATCAAGTTATCAACACAAGTCATTTTTCTCAGCAGCGTGCATATTAAAATTTATTTTATTTTTAAATTTCTTTTTTACAAAATTATTCTTAAAATTATTAAAATATAAAAAATTATTTATAATACTATAAAAATACATTTCTTTCATCAAAATTATATTAAAAAGTACTTTTTATTTAAAAATAAAATCATGAGCAAAATTGCTTTATGTGGCAATAGGCAAAAATAATTGCTAGATCACAATTTTTAAAAAATGCGCCTAAAACTGAGTGAGTTTAAAAACTTCCGTGGCAAAATAAATAGCTAGTAAAATTGATGGCAAAACTTGCAATTAATTGTAAGCATAATTATTGAATGTGTTTGTAATCATAGTAATATGTGAATTTTAAATATATTTAACACTAAGATAATAATTTAGTCTTTGACAAATATCAATTAACGTTTTTTATTTGTCAATTTTATTATTTTTTTGAAATTAAAAAATAATAAATAAACTTAATTTTAGTATTAAATTATGTTATTAAAATTAAATTTGATATTAAAATTAAATTATCAAATTTAATTGATTTTAATTTTATTGAAAACAAAAAATAAATTAAATTATATTAAAAATTTAAAAATTATAGATAAATAAAATTTAATTTTTTTTCAAAAATGATAAATAAAAGATAACTGAGAGAGTATTATCTACTCTCTTCGTTATTTTTTATCAATAATTTTTGTTGTTTTTAATAGGATTAAGGAATAATAAATAGACTTAAATTTAGTATTAAATTGCGTGATTAATACTAAATTATCAAATCTGATTGGTTCTAATTTTATTGAAAAAGAAAAATAAATTGAAAAAATAAACTAAATTACATTAAAAGTCTAAAAGTGACAGATAAATAAAATTTAAATTTTACTCTAAAGTGACAGATAAAAAAATGAGAGAGTATTAGTTATATAGACTATCTCTTTTCTTTTTCTTTTTTCTTTTTCTTTTTGTAAGAGTTATATATAGAATATTTTCAAATTGTTTAACTAAATAAACTTACGAATTTTATAAATAAATTTCTTATTGTTATAATAGGAAAAGAGTAATGAAAATTAACATCATCATGTGTTTGGGCATTCATGCAATTTTCATCACATCAAATCAAAATTGCGGTACATGTGCTATTTTCACCATCTCGGAAAGCATACATGTAATTTGCTTTTTTCTATTTTTGATTTTTTCCCTCCAACCAAACAACATAATTAATTGCTTTTTCACATTCTGCCACATAATCTCCACTCTTCATGATGCTATTTTTTTTATTTATTTATTGCAAATTCACTGTGTTCATCCATTTTTGTATTACATTATGTGATAGCTTCCTTGTAGACTGGGAGTGGGAGTGGAATCACATGTCAAACTTTTTTTTTTTCTTTTTTGTAATTTAACATCCAGAAATTGTGGACCACAATAGACTAGATTAAGTAAATTAGTTGATTATAAACAGTATGCATATCTAATATTAATTTTTAAAATTACAGGAATTTCATTTAAAAAGTATTAAAATTCAGCGAAATCTCTTGTTTTTCCAAAAATTAGAACATAGTTTCACATTTTTACACTTTAATCATTCATGTTTTCTTGGCATTACAAATTTAGGGATACAATCATGGAAGATAATGCTATTATTATCCATTTAACTTCAAGCTAAGTGCTCTCGCAGTTGAAGTTTTGATATCCTCAATTAGCAATTGAAGTTTGGAACTTTTTAAGAAGATTTACTTATTAATATAAAAATAAAATTTCCCATTACTTTATATATATATATATATATATATAATCTATCTTTTAGATCTAAATACATTAATTTTTTAAATTTATATATAATTTTAGGTTTAAGATTAATACATATTTTATATTTTATTATAATAGTTTATAAACTCGTAATAAATATAATTTTCATAAAAAAATTAATTTTATTATATTTATTTTTATACCATAACGGAGAGAAATTTATTTTCGGTTTTTGATTTTTTCTTAAAAATAAAATCAAAACATGTTCCACATATTTTTTTTTCCGTTTTGATTTTTGTAAAAATTTAAAGAATTAATTTTGACATCAAAAATAGGAATTAAAAATTTTCAAAATATGGTTTTTAGGATTTTACTTTTGTCAATAGTTTAATTATTTTATTTTCATTATCATCACCACCATCACTGCTACCACACCACCGTTGCTGCTATTATCACTAGGCTACAACCACCATCACTACCACCGCTGTTGCCACCGCCATTACAGTTGTTGCCATCTCCACCAAACCACCAATGCCGCCGTTACTGTCACTGCCAAACTACTGCCATCACCACCACCACCACCACGTTGCCGTCACTGTCACACCGCTATCACCGCTTTCGTCATTATCGTCACCAAAATTATTATCACAATATACACGAAAAATTTAAAAATATATATGAATAAATTTAAAAATATGATATAGTTTTTAAATATATAAAATAATTTTTTTAAAAAAATAAAAAATAAAAAACCTACAATTTTATCAAATGCATTCTAAATTGATAAATATTTTTTTAATTCGATAATACTGGTTGACTAATGCAATGTTTTAAACATAGGATTCGAAAATCAAACCCAACTGCCAAATGAATTATAGTTTGATCGGATTTAATAGGATTTTTTAAATACACTTATTTATAAAAAAGTTTGAAAATATTGGATTAGCAACATTGTATCAGAAAAAGGTGAGACATATTTCAGAACACACCAATTGATTAAATCTCTTTATGGGAAAAACAAGAGTCTTTTGACCATTTGCAAATAGAAATAAGATAAAGTTATAACTAATTAATAACGTTGAATAGGTGAGAACTTGACTTTTTTTTTTTTTTTTAAGTCATAGTTTACTGATTTGTTTCTATATGTGTTAGCTCTACTCCTAAAAAAGAAAATTACACATTATCAATATCAATGAAAATTTTGTGACCAAATAAAAATAAATCATAGCAGGTAAAGGAGGGAGTTTTATTATTTACCAAGAGCAAAACTTACTTATAATTCTTTGGATTTTTTTTTTCAGTTCGTATCATTTTTTTAACATTTTATTTTTGTAATATTGAACTTTTGATATTTTATTTTTTTATATGTTAATTTCTTGATATACAAAAAACATTAAATTAAATTATACGTTTCATTTAATATATCTTTAGTATCTATATTTACATTTTAATTTAAAATTGAAGTGTATATATCAAAAACAAAACATAGAAACGGATATATTATTACATTTTACGTTTTTTATTTATTGAGAGTTTAATATGTAAAAAAATGCTTAAAGGCTCAATGTTGCATATAGATGTGTTGTGTAAACTTTTTTTTTTCTAAAAAAATCTCATTTTATTATGAATGAAAATTTTGTATTAAAATATTAATTAAATAAAATTTTAATTTGCATAAATGGAAAGACTGACGGCTGTTATTGGGATCAGGTTTTGATTTATTTTTAGCATTTTATTGGAAAAATTAATTTGTTTTTAGGGCATTTTTTTATATTTGATTTGCTTTTAACATTTCAAATTTTAGCTCTAAAATATCATTTCGTGTTCATTTGATGTTTCAGAATTATATTTTTTAATTCAGGTCAATTTAATTTTTTCTTTTAAATTTCATTCAACATCTATAAAATTACTATATAGTGTTTTAACGAGAATCTAATACCATTCAAATTTCTGATATGAAAAGTAGAGAGAAGTCATAAATTGAATGTGAAAGTAAAGAGAAGTCATAAAATTTGGAGTTGTCTTTTGAATAATTTTAAAATTTCTAAGTAACTCTTCAATTTTACTTAGAATAGTACTCCCTCCGTTTTTTTTATCAGTTACTTTTATTGTTTTCACTATGATTAAGAAATAATAAATAGATTTAAATTTAGTATTAAATTATGTAATTAAGAATAAATTATTAAATCTGATTGATTCTGACTTTATTAAAAAATATAAATTGAAAAAATAAATTAAATTACATTGAAAGTCTAAAAGTGACAGATAAATAGAATTTAAATTTTACTCAAAAGTGATAGATAAAAAAAGATAGAGGGAGTACATTTTAGTATAAAGCAGGCTCACATTAAATAGTATTTGAGTCACATTAAAAGTTTTTTCATATCAACTTTATAGATTTTATACGAATTTTAAAAGAAAAAAAAATTATGGTAAAAATATTAAATTAAGGGTAAGAATATAATTTTAAAAAATTAAAAAACAAAAGAGTATTTTAGGGTTAATAATTAAAATATTAAAAATAAATTAAGTAAAAAAATACGTTAAAAGTCAAATTTACTTTTTCAACAAAACATTGGAAACAAATTAAAACATTTATCTTTAATTACTTGGCATCATTGAAGGGTCATAGACCTTAATACCATTTGTATGGTCAAAAGCATTAACATTATATAAGTTTTTTTCTTTTTTGTAAAAAATAAAATATTCTATTGAAACTTGAACTCCAACTGCATAATCAATTGGTTCCACCGCAACAAAATTTACAGGAGAAATTCTTTAATTAATCTTACAAGGCTTAATTGGTAACTAAAGAAACCCTTCAATATATACTCCTTCCGTTTTTTTATTAGTCACTTTTTTTATTTTTATCAAAATTAAAAAATAATAAATAAGCTTAAATTTAGTATTAAATTACGTAATCAATACTAAATTATCAAATCTGATTGATTCTAATTTTATTGTGAAAGAAAAATAAATTAAAAAAGTAAATTAAATTGCATTGAAAGTTTAAAAGTAATAGATAAATAGAATATAAATTTCACTAAAAAAGTGACAGATAAAAAAGAACAAAGGGAGTAATTATTTAATCAAAACATGAAATATCTGTAAATATATGGGGTAGTGCACCAAAATGTTAATGTCGCTCCATTTGTTCCCGTAAGATAAAAATGGTCTAATTATACCACTCAAAAAAGTAACATTAATTATATTGAATCTTGAGGAGCAACTTTGATTTTTTTTTCATAAATAATAGGCAAATTAGATGGATACAATTTGATGCAAGGATGTATATAGGCACAGTTAACGGTTATTCAAATTTGAGTCTATATAATTTGAAAGATTATTTGATCGCAGTAGACGAATCTACTATGTATGACCCATTGTTAGATCAAATAACTAATATATATTAACTTTATTAATACGATATATAGGGCATAGAATTAGAGGTGAGTAAAAAAAAAATTAAAATTTAGATTAATTGATCGAATCGATTTTTAGGTTAATTGAACCGAAAATTTAAGTTTACGATTTTTATTTTTAAAAACCAACAATAAACCGAACCGAATTGTTAACTAACCTATATATATTTTATAAATTATATTTTAAATTTGACACTGATATTTTTCAATATTTATGTAATTTATAAATATTATGATATATAACTTTTTAAAATATTATTAATTGGCATATTTTTAATAAATAAATATTAAAATTATCTTATTCTTCTTATTATTATTATATATGCATAATTAACACTCTATTATTAGTTTTATATTGAATATATTTAGTTATTATAATTAATTATGAAAATTTTATTTTTATTTTGATTTTTTAATGAATATTGGATTTAATTTGTATTTTTTCATTTTTAAAGTATTTTTAACTATTAAAAATAATATTACAAATTGTATAATTTATTAAATTTATATATTAAAATTTTTTAATGATTAATTAATAAATTAATTTAAAAAATTAAAATCGATATAGTAGTTAATCGAAATTAATGAACTGATTTAGTAAATTTATAAATGTATTCACCGCTGCATAGAATTTATTCAAATTTATTTAGCATTAAAGAAAAGGAAAAACGAAATGAAACCGGTAAAGCAATTAGCCGGTAAACCAAAGGTGGACCCTCCCAAGAGATTCCTTGGAGGAGAAAATTAATACTCCAGAATCGTTGAGAGTTTGAAACGGACCATGAGACAAACCAACCCCTTTATTATTTTTTTTCAACAATAAAATTTACAAAGATGTGTAATAATTAATAAATATTACTAATATTCTATGATAAGCAAAATAAATAGAACATAAAATAATTATGAGATCATCAACAGCTATATTTTCTTTTTTTTTTCTTTGTAAAATAAAAGAGTTCTTTTATATCTTCAACACCGTAACCTCCCTATAAAAAAGAACCCAAGCCTGCCTCTTCTTACGTATATCTAATAAAATACAGGTCTTCGTCTCTCTAGAGCTTCATTCATACACAGAGGAAGGAGAAAAATAAGTGATCTTTTCCTTTGTGATTGGAGATATGTCGCTTCTTTCAGATCTCATTAACCTTAACCTCTCCGAAACCACTGAAAAGATCATCGCCGAGTACATATGGTTCGTATTTTGTACTTCAAACATATAGTAATATGTTTGTTTTTTTGTCTCTAAATACTTTTTTTCTGTTTATGGGTATGTTTGGTTTTTCTTTCGATCCATTATCCTTGTGGTGTTTGTGGGATTTCTGTTCTCTGTTGAAAAGTATACAGATTTTGATCTCTGTTTTTGGAATTTAGATAAAGTTTTTTTTTTTCATTTTTAATTTTTTGGTTATCATTATCTTCTGATCATTGGGCCTGTGCACTAGTTGCTTTGTTCTAGTTTTCTTGTTTTCTTTCACTAGATCTCAGTTTTATTTTTATCTACTTTTCAACTTTTGAGTTGGTTATTGTAAAAAGAATCTTATTTTTACTGAAAAATTAATTTCTGAGTAAGGAGATACTGGCTGTTTATTTTCAGATGACTGTTGCTGATATTTTTCTTTCATCCAGGGGTTTATTTTAATTTTGGCTAGAAAACTGAGCATTGCCTATTCATAATTTTTGTATAGAAATATTTTTCTATGTACATATGAGTTTGTTTGCAGTCTTAAGTGGTAATTTTCATTTTGGCTCTATTATTCATTATAAAATCCAGCTCGAATTGGATTTTTAATTGTCTTTCTTATGTAGTGTGGAAATTCTTTGTTGTTTTATTTATTTTTTTGCACTTCTCCTTGTTCTTGAACTCTTAATTTAGTTAATCAAATTACATCTCTCAAATTATTGAATAGGATCGGTGGATCTGGCATGGATATGAGGAGCAAAGGAAGGGTAAGCAATTGATGCATAAATAGAATCAAAAAGGAAAGGAAAAAGCTCTGATTTTGTTATTTTTGGGCTGTCTGTTTATACTAATTTGATTGGTTTCCTTCTTTTTTTTTCTTCTCTAAAATTTGTGTAAAGACTCTTCCTGGACCGGTCAGTGATCCTTCAAAACTGCCCAAGTGGAACTATGATGGTTCCAGCACAGGGCAGGCTCCTGGTGAAGACAGTGAAGTGATCCTATAGTAAGACTTTCTCACAATTTGTCGCATATTTTTTTCGATAGCCTTTCTAGTGCTGGAAATCCTGATGGTGGTATTTTCCTTGATTAAATGAAACAGCCCTCAAGCTATTTTCAGGGATCCGTTTAGGAGGGGCAACAATATCCTTGTAAGTTTCACGTAAAATTTTAAAATTGTATGGCACTCCAATTGTTTGATGTTTTGTTTTTTCAAACGATCCATAAGCTTAAAAGTCAACTCTTTATTTATCAGGTGATCTGTGATGCTTACACCCCAGCTGGTGAGCCAATTCCAACGAACAAGAGACACGCCGCTGCTGAGATATTCAGCAATCCTGATGTTGTTGCTGAAGAGCCATGGTATATTCTAAAGCTCAACACCTATTTATTTTTAATCAAATTTTGTTTATTGTTAGTTAATGAAAATTTAAAACAGGTATGGAATCGAGCAAGAATACACCTTGTTGCAGAAAGAGGTTAAATGGCCTATTGGATGGCCAGTTGGTGGTTATCCTGGTCCTCAGGTACTTTGTTAAAAACAAAAATATGTTTCTTGGGACTTTCAGCCTTTTTTTTTGTCTCTAAGCACAACAGATTCTTATGGATTATTATGCTGAAAATACCTAAAGTTCCTGAATCTTGACACCAATCGGTGTTTACTTCTGCATCCGTACTAGAAGTGCCCGTTTCCCATTATTCTACTATTGGGCGGTTAATGTTCATTGATTGCTTTCAACCGTAACTAGTTGGGTGAATTTAAGTTCCTCTTTTGACTTCACAGGGACCATATTACTGCAGCGTTGGTGCTGACAAATCATTTGGCCGTGATATTGTTGATGCACATTACAAGGCCTGTCTATATGCCGGTGTCAACATTAGCGGCATTAATGGGGAAGTGATGCCAGGCCAAGTAAATCTTGCTTTCCCTTTTCATTGATGCTTGTTTTAGTTAGTGTTTTGCTGTATCCAATCATTATTTTTTATGGTTTATAGTGGGAATTTCAAGTTGGTCCTGCTGTTGGTATCTCTGCTGGAGATGAATTGTGGGTTGCCCGTTACATTTTGGAGGTAACGAAACATATACTATTGCAGGCAATTATGTTGCCTAATGCGTAATGCTTACTGATTTTTGTTTTGACAGAGGATCACAGAGATTGCTGGAGCAGTCCTTTCTTTTGATCCCAAGCCAATTCAGGTCTGACCCTTCCCTTCTTGTTTTAGGTTCAAGCAGGAGGATGGAAAAGCTTGCATTTTGATTTATGTACTGACGTTTCTCACGGTTGATATTGTCATGCAGGGTGATTGGAACGGTGCTGGAGCACACACAAATTACAGGTATAATATATTAATGAATCAACTATCTTGCGTTTATCATAACATTGGATCGAAAGTGTTGATTTTTTTTTTCCTCCTATGTAACGTTTTTAGCACAAAGTCCATGAGGGACGAGGGAGGCTATGAGGTGATCAAGAAAGCAATTGAAAAGTTGGGGCTGAGGCACAAAGAGCACATTGCTGCATACGGTGAAGGAAATGACCGGAGGCTCACTGGAAAACACGAAACAGCTGACATTAACACATTCTTATGGGTAAAGAAACAATCTATAAACTGAAAGAAACTCATTATTATCGGGTTGCATCATAAACTAACTATATTGGGGATTTATCTGGCAGGGGGTAGCAAACCGCGGTGCATCTATTCGTGTTGGCAGAGATACTGAGAAGCAAGGCAAAGGTTATTTCGAGGACAGGAGGCCAGCCTCGAACATGGATCCATATGTTGTGACATCGATGATTGCAGAAACTACCATCCTGTGGAAACCATGAAAGCATATCAGTTTTTGTTATTTTGAAACATTGTTGTTTCTAGCCTGTATGTGGGAGTATAGGAAGAAAACATGTTTGAAATTTCTGATTAAATTTGGGTTAAAAAAGCAAACTTGTTTAGTAATTGCCCCTGCTGTTTCTGCTATATTTCGTTGGCCCTTGCTGGGAGGTGTAGCAAGGTTGTTCATAAGCTTCCTTGCCTTAGTTGGTTCTGTATTGAATAATAATAATATTAATCATCAATAACATTATTGAAGGCTAGATTTTTATTGGATTGTTTGCACTCAATCTAAGGATCCTTCAACTTGGTACCAACCAATGGCTATAATATTTAGCTGGAAAATGCTACATTGATTACGTGGCATATTATGATTGAGTGCTTTATAGTATTGAGTGCAAGTAGCATGTGCAGGATGTAACTTTTCTGTTATTGTGTGTGGTGTCTGAAATTGGGGGAACGTTGAAGGGAACTAACATGGACAACTATATTAGTAATTGGATGCTAATAGAGAATTTGATTTTATTAATTTTGACAAATCCAAAGTTGGAATCCTAATGGAAAGGAAAAAGATCCCAACTTTAATTACTGCTGAAAAGGAAAGTGTTTTTTTTTTCTAAAACTATTATTATTTGTCAAAATATGGATGCATATTTTTATTTTTAGCAATGTGTTTTTATTTATTTTTTATTTGATAAGAAATTATGAAAACCATAGCAGAAAAACTTCCAAAATTGTTAATATTGATGGGATTTATTTATAAAAGAAACAAAAAATAGAAGACATAATTTATCGTTAATAAAGAAACTGTATGGGGATTAACAGTGTTTTAAGTTGACCAAAATCTTATTTAAATTGAAAAAAAAATAAATACCATAAACATTTATCACAATAGACTTTAAAATTTGTAATTTTTTAAATTAGATTTGAGAAAATTACGACCAAACCAATCCCTGATATCTAATTGAAGCTCCATAATTTTTCATTTTTCTTCCCCCCCTTTATTTTGTATCCACACATTGGTTACGTTTGAATCGATGTAACAGTCAGTCACATGGGAAGAGACTTTACTTTTATATTTTCTGATTAATCTACTTTGGAAGGTTTCAACAAATAAATTGATGGATAGACATTTTTGTGGAATACAGTTGTCAACGCATGGATTTTAGTGGCATAATTTTCTAAGTGTGTGCCAACACTTCGTATTCTCCAAAATAATTTTAACATTTCAAGTTAGCTTGAGTAATTAAATTTTCCGGATTTTTCTTTCAAACGTACATTTCAAGAGATATAGAGACTTGACAAGATCACAAAATGTCGAAATCACCTGAAATTCAAATAATTGAAAGTCTTGATAATTTTTTTTTAATTGATTAGCAATCAAACTTCACCCACCCAAAATGTGTGTGTGTATATACCAATCACCAAATTCTGGCCTATGGCTTGCTGGCTTAATTGTGAACAGAGTAGAAACTTGTGGTTTAGGATCAAAATTAGGCTATCACAATGAGAATCACAACTTCTATACATTACATATTTTATTATTATTATTATTTTTTTGAGAAAACAAAGGCTGCGTTTATTTATATAAAATAATTTTCTTTTTTTTAGAAAATTTGAGTATTTATTTTCTACGTTCACCTATTAACAAATTAAATATTATTTTCCTGAAAACAAAAAATGAAAAAATAAGAAAACATGTTCACTTATTAAAAATAGAAAATATTTTCTAAATTAAAATATTAAATTATATATTATTAAAAAATATGTATACTCTAATTTTTAAAATTGATATAATACGTATATATGATTAAGTTATAAATTTATTAAGATGATTCAATTAAATTTAATATTTATAAATTAATAAACATTAAATTAAAAAATATATATGATAGTAACCTAAAAAAAATGCAATCAATTTTTAATTTCTATCATTATTATAATCATTTCCTAATAGTCTCTTCGGTCGTACTAATAAATAAATAAAAAGGAGACTGGTACATAGATGTACAACTATCCACTCACGAAATTGATCAATACTAATAATAAAATCATTCTATGATGTGATTTAAGAGGATCTCCAGCATATGAGCAGGGTTGGCAGCGGGCACAGTTGGGCTAAAAAAATTGCTTCCATGTTCAATTTATTATGAAAAACAAATGACAATATGAACTCACAGGATGATGGGATGGTATGGATTTCGAAATCTTAGATTTGAATTTTGGATATAGATTGTTTTAACATATCCCTCAGCTAGCACGACTAATTTGTTAATTGCAATTAAATGTTCCAGCATATTAAAAAAATATGATAATAAATGCACACTATTTTAGCCTTGACCAGTAAATGATAAATCTCTCCTAACATTTACATATTTAAGCTCAGTGTCACACCACAATGTCCACTTTGTTGAATATGGGGATTTTGTTTGGTGTATTTATGAGATGTTAAACATATTATTTACTCATTAAAATATTTATCACAGTGAAATTATTAAATTCTTAAATATAATTTTATTTAGCATGACTTGTTATCAATAATCATATTAAGAAAATTAAATAGTTTTAAACATGTCAACTAAAATTTCTCAATCCATGTGAAAATATAATAAATTAAAAATATTTTTACAGATATATTGGAAGGTTGAAAGCAACAAAGCATATTGAGTAAAATAAAGGAGCTCATATAGAAGATAGAACCTTTTTCCCTTTTTTTTTTTGCTATAACGAAGCCAAGCTCATCATTTTAGAGTATAGTTGAAAATTCTCTTGCCATGGATAACTCTCCCAAAATAAATCAACTAGCTGAGAAAAATGAAAAGCAAAATCAGAGAAACATTGAACTGCAACATTGAAGTCAAAGATGCAACTCCAATAATTAAAAAGCTAATGAATAAGTAAAACCATGCAGGCTTAAAAAAAAGAGCAAAACCATTCAGGCAGTGGCTATTTCCTTGTATTACATTATATTATGTTTCACAAAATTAAAATGGAAATAGAAGCAATCCCTCATCACTGATGCACAATGCATTGCAGCAACAAAACCAAAACTGTTGACATCAAGAGATCATTACTATTTCCCTGTACTAGTATGTGAAACATAATATAATTTCAATTTCATGTTCAGTGACAACTCAATGTTCAATAGCTATATGATAAATCTTTTAATAAATGTATCAAGTCAAAGAAATGTTGATAAAGCAATCAAGGTCCCTAGACCGGTATATCATCTCTTCAATGCTCAATAAATATGGAAGGATATAAATAATTTATGAAAATAACAATCTGCATGATACTTAAATCCTCATTTATATAGTCAGCATAAACAAAAGTTAAAGCTCTATGAACCAGATTAATATATGTTATTCAATTGTCAAAAAGTAAAGCATTTTAAGATAATACGCTACAATATTTTCATGCCATTGTATCCCCTGTATTCTCTTTCTCTCTCTCTCCCTCTCTGGATCAACCACCATTTATGCCCAAGAAGAAGACTTCTACTTATTATCCACAATGAATAACTTAATGGAATTAATTTTCACTTTCTTGGAAATCAAAAGATCTAGTCCGCATAGTCTCTTTTTTTTGTTAATTTAGATTTCCAAGCACATTATTCTACTATTTTCTATAAATCAGGTTCCATGTCAAGGTAAATTAATGTGTTTTTTTACTAATTTAACATTGTCCATTACCAAGTCTTAATACTTCATTTGATGGTGTTTTCACTCTTTTTTTTAATTTTATTTATTTATGTTCCCTCTTTTTCTCATTTATATTCCTTCTTTAAGCTTTCATTCACTTTCTTCTCGGATACTCACACATTTTTAGTCCCAGTTTAGAAAAGTAGCTCTCTGGCCAATGAAATTTGCTAATTTTCCATAAAGCAAAACAACAGAATGAAAAACAAAACCAAGCTGTATACAAACCAGCATTCACAGAGCAAAAAAAGAGAGTGAAAACAAAACCAAGCTGTATACAAACCAGCATCCACAATGCAAAACAAAAGAATGAAAAACAAAACCTATAATCATGATAAAACCAAAATAGCCCCTCTAAACATAAACTGGACTTCGGAACCTCAAAAACAACACAAGAATTTGGAAGCAACACAAAATTTGAAAAAGCTACATAACAAGTTCATAGATCAAAGAGTAGAAATAGGATTATCATATGAATTATAATTAACAAAAATCCAAATCAATACATACAAGCATGCTCCTGAGTTCAGATGTATGTTGTTTCTCAAATTATAATTAACAGTCTAAAACCCCTAAATCGAAAATACCACATAAGGAAAAACAGAGGATAAAGGAAAATTCAAATTGGAACAAAGACAGAAAAAGTAAGCTAGCAGATTTGACCCGAAGATCCAAAATCCTAAAACAAACAAACACTAGCAATTAAAGAGTAGAAAAGGGTACCTTAAATAAAAATTATCACCGGTGATTCAAGTTCCTATGCAAGTAGAAACCCAAAAACTTAATTAGAAGCTCTGACGCTGGAACTAAATCCCTAATCCAAAGAAACAATATGAAATTTCAGATTAAAAAATTGCCAATACACTACTACCCAACTGAAAATCACTGAGAAGAAAAATAAGGGCAAACAAACCTGTTCTCTATAAATAGCCCCTATAACAGTCGAGATGGTCTCTAAAATTTCAAGAGATCTTTTAAATAGAGAGAACTAAATCTTCAAATTTTGATTTCAGTTTGTAGAAGTTATGAAGATTTATTAGTTTATTACACAAAAACAGCTAGCTATTTTAGTGTAATTTTTAAGTTCTCTGTTTTTACACTAAAACAGCTAGAATTTGAGTTCTCTATTTTTACACTAAAACAGCTAGCTGTTTTAGTGTAAAACGAGTTTTCTGCTACTCTGTTTTAGTGTAGAATAATTAGTTAGTGTTTTGTACATAGTTTAGTTAACTTCTTACTAGAGTTAAATGGCAGTTTTCCTTAAGTTAATTAACTCTAGTTAGTTTTTCTTAGTTTTTCTCTTGTATATAAATCTTGTTACGTGTGTATGAAGAAATAGTGAGAAATATACGATTTTCTTCTCCTCTTTTCTTAGTAATTCAACATGGTATCAGAGAAGGATCAAGATCTTTCTTGATGTTCTTGAAATCTTTTCTGTTTACAGATCTTAACTCAAGAAACTTTGGTTGAGCATTCTCCTGAAGGTTTTCTTCCTCTGATCATCTCTGTTTTTAGAGTGGTTTCTTGAAATCAGATTGTTTCTCGTTTTACTTGAATTTCTTGTTTTTTTTACTTGAGTTACTTGTTTACGATAATGACTACTCAGATCCAAACTTCTGGTTCTGATAATCTTGGATCGTCTTTGGTTTCTGTACCTCTTACTGGAACAAACTACAGAACTTGGTGTAAGTCCATGAAGTTAGCTTTAGCTGCGAAGCGAAGATTAGGGTTTGTTACTGGAAAAACTCCTCAACCTTCAGAAAACTCAGATGATTTTGAGGATTGGTGCGGCAATAATGCACTTGTCATCTCGTGGATTCTTAACTCTTTATCGAAAGATTTATATGATTCTTTCGTTTATGTTACTACTGCGAAGGACCTTTGGGATAAGTTGGAGAAAAGGTTTGGTGAATCTAATGGACCAATGCGGTACCAGATCAAAAGAGAGTTGAATGCTACTACTCAAGGAAATAATTCTGTGTCTGCTTATTTTACTAAGCTTAGCAGATTTTGGGATGAATTGTATTGTATTGTGCCTCTTCCTCAGTGTAGTTGTGGTTGTAAGTGTGGTGCATTTAAGGAATTGAATGACCTGCATGAATCTGATATGATACTTCAATTCTTGTTAGGATTGAATGAAAGTTACAATAATGTTGCAAACCAGATTTTATTGCTCGATCCGTTGCCTAACATTGATAAGGTGTATTCAATGATTTCCAATGTTGAAAAGCAGTTGCAGATTAGTATGTCTGTAAATGAAAATACAGAAAATAGTGCTTTCTTTGCTGGATCAAGTAAGAATTTAGGGAGTTCCAAGATATCGTCTTTCAAGAAGAAAGAAAGTGCGAAGAAGGGAGATCGTTATTGCGCTCATTGTAAAACAGAAGGGCATACCAAGGAAACTTATTTCAAGATCATAGGTTTTCCTGATTGGTATCAAGAAATGAGACAGAAAAACAAGAAGATGGGACCTAAGGCAACTAGTCATAGAATCAATATGGCTAATACTCCTCTTGACGGTGAAGATAGTGATGATTCAGATCAACAGTCCATGAGGAATTTTATACAGCAAGAGATTTCGAAGATGCTTCAAGGCAAGCAAGTTGTTCAAACTGAATGTATCAATTTTGCACAGGATTTTGCAGGTACTATTTCTTCTGTATCTCATGCCAAGATTGAAAAAAATGATTGCTGGATTATTGATATGGGTGCTAGTAGTCATATTGGTACTACAAAACAAATGTTTAACAGTCTCAATTCTTTAAATTTACTCAATTCTGTTCAATTACCAGATGGGACTGCCAAAACTATTTCTTCCACTGGTGATATTTCTCTTGCTAGCAAACTCCTTCTAAAAAATGCTCTATTCATTCCTTCTTTTAAACACAATTTGTTGTCTGTCAGTAAACTCACTACTTTTAGTTCTTTGATTTTCACTTTTCTTTCCACCTGCTGTGTCTTACAGGACCAGAGGACTAAGTCATTCTTGGCATTGGCAAACTCAAGGGCAATCTTTATGTTCTTGAGCATGATTCGTTTTCTCCAGATGTTATTCAAGCTTTCTTTCCTTTAATTCAGTCTGATATTGTACTTCCTAGTAGTTTATCTTTTCCTTCTCATTCTCGTAATTCTGTAAATACTGTTGTTCATAAGTCTTGGTCTCTTTGGCATCAAAGACTTGGACATCCTTCCATTCGTGTATTGAAATTTTTGCCTTCATTCAATAAAACATCTGATTTTCAGCACTCAGATATGGTTTATGATGTCTGTGCTAAATCCAAACAAACTAGAATATCATTTCCTGTTTTGTCTAGTCATACTTCCAGCTTATTTGAACTGGTACATCTTGATGTATGGGGGCCCTATCAAGTGAAATCTTTAACAGGAGGGAGGTATTTTCTGACCTTGGTGGAGGATTTTAGCAGGAGTACTTGGACTTTTCTTATGCAGTCTAAGTCTCAGGTGCCCAAACTGCTGGATGCTTTTATTCGAATGGTTTTCACTCAGTTTGGGGTTGCTTTGAAGACCATAAGAACTGATAACGGGGGAGAGTTTGTGGGCCGATTATGTCAAGATGTTCTTCTTGCTCATGGAATCTTGCATCAAAGATCTTGTGCGTATTCTCCACAACAGAATGGGACTGTAGAGAGGAAACACAGACATATTCTTCAAGTTGCCCGGTCTTTGTTGTTTCAAGCTTCCATGCCTACTCTGTTTTGGGGTGAGGCTATATTACATGCAACTTTTTTGATCAATAGGACTCCTACTCCTGTTCTTGGTTGGAAAACTCCTTATGAGTTGCTGTTTAATTCTTTGCCTGATTATGACAGCATTAAAGTGTTTGGATGTCTTTGCTATGCCACTAATGTTACTCCCCATAAAGACAAGTTTGCTGCTCGTGCATGTAAGTCTATTTTCCTAGGCTATGTTCCAGGCAAAAAGGGTTTCAAGGTATATGATCTTGATTCTCATACTGTCATGGTGTCCAGAGATGTTGTGTTTCATGAAGACTATTTTCCTTATTCCAACATTTCTTCCTTACCTGAATCGAATGAGTTGCCTATACCCAATGTTACTTTACTTCCTGAATTTACAGAAATCCATGAGACTCCTGTTTGTCCATCTTCTTCTTCTACTTCCCCAGTTCGTGCCGTAAATAACAATTCAGTGGATGTTGTTGCTGCTCCTCATAGAAGAAGTTCCAGATCTACTCGACGGCCTAATTGGTTACAAGACTTTGTAGTCAATAATATTTTACATATGTCCTCCCCACATATTCCTTCTACTTATCCTTTTACAAAGATCTCTTCTTTGTCTCCCATTACAGATAATTTTTTAGCTACCATCACCATGCATCAGGAGCCTTCTTCTTATAATGCTGCCAAAGATAATCCCCACTGGATTAAAGCCATGGCTGATGAGATTGAAGCTTTAGAAAAGAATCACACTTGGGAGTTGACTTCTCTTCCTCGTGATAAGAAGCCTATTGGTTGTAAGTGGGTTTTTAAGCTTAAGCTTAAGCCTGATGGCAGTATCGACAGGTATAAGGCACGTCTAGTTGCCAAAGGTTATACTCAAGTTGCTGGTGAAGATTACACAGACAGTTTTTCTCCAGTAGCTAAAGTTGTTACTGTCCGGATTTTCTTCACCATTGCTGCAGCACGGGGATGGTCTATTCAGCAGATGGATGTCAATAATGCCTTCCTTCATGGGCATTTGAATGAGGAAATTTTCATGGATCCACCACCAGGTTATTCTAAAGCTGTCCCTGGTTTGGTGTGTAAACTTAATCGCAGTCTTTATGGGTTGAAGCAGGCTTCTCGGCAGTGGAACTTTGAGTTAACTAATTTTCTGATTTCTTATGGTTTTCTTCAGAGTCCTCATGATCATTGTTTGTTCACATTTTGTCGGAGTGATGTGTTTTTAATGTTGTTAGTTTATGTTGATGATTTGCTTATAAGTGGTACTTCTTCTATGGCAATTGCTCATCTTAAGGCAGCTCTGGATAGCAAATTCTCTATCAAAGATTTGGGTGATGCTCATTATTTTCTTGGCTTAGAACTTATTCGAGATGATCGTGGCTTATTTGTTAATCAACGCAAATATGTCTTAGATTTACTTTCGGATACTGGGCTTCTTGGGTCGAAACCGAAAGTTACACCTCTCCCATCTCATGTCAAGCTGTCCGCTGATGGTGGTTCTTTTCTTGCGGATCCTCATGAATATAGGCGCATCATTGGCAGATTGCTTTATCTCAGTTTCACTAGGCCGGATATTGCATATTCTGTACAGCAATTAAGTCAGTTTGTTCATCAACCTCGAGATTCTCATCTCAAGTATGCGCATCATCTTCTTAAATATTTGAAGCAATCTCCTTCTTCTGGTCTGTTTTTTCCTTCAGATAATTCCTTGAGTTTGACTGCTTTTTGTGATGCTGATTGGGCTTCCTGTGTGGATACTCGACGTTCATTAACTGGTTTTATTGTCTTTCTTGGTTCATGTCCTATTTCCTGGAAATCTAAGAAGCAAACTACTGTGTCTCGTTCCTCTGCTGAAGCTAAATATCGTGCCATGGCTTCCACTGTCTGTGAATTACAATGGATTTCTTATATCCTTGCTGATTTGCAGATTCCTGTTCAGTTTCCTATTTCTTTGTGGTGTGATAATCAAGCTGCCTTGCATATTGCATCTAATCCTGTTTTTCATGAGCGGACGAAGCATTTAGACATTGACTGTCATGTTGTTCGAGATCAATTCAAAGCTGGTTTCATTGATTTGCAGCATGTTTCTTCCAGTCTTCAAGTTGCAGATATTTTTACGAAGCCATTATCTTCTCCTATTTTCTCCAACCTTTATTCCAAGTTAGCTCTTGTTGATTATCACCAAGATCCAACTTGAGGAGGGGATGTAGAAGTTATGAAGATTTATTAGTTTATTACACTAAAACAGCTAGCTGTTTTAGTGTAATTTTTAAGTTCTCTGTTTTTACACTAAAACAGCTAGCTGTTTTAGTGTAAAATTTGAGTTCTCTGTTTTTACACTAAAACAGCTAGCTGTTTTAGTGTAAAATGAGTTTTCTGCTACTTACACTAAAACAGCTTGCTGTTTTAGTGTAGAATAATTAGTTAGTATTTTGTACATAGTTTAGTTAACTTCTTACTAGAGTTAAATGGCAGTTTTCCTTAAGTTAATTAACTCTAGTTAGTTTTTCTTAGTTTTTCTCTTGTATATAAATCTTGTTACGTGTGTATGAAGAAATAGTGAGAAATATACGATTTTCTTCTCCTCTTTTCTTAGTAATTCAACACAGTTGCATTGGTTTAGATAAATCAGGCAAAATCTTGGGATAGACAACTCCAACCATTGTTCAGATGGTGACAATGCTGATGTGGATAGTTCCAATGATAGTAATAGTGAAGAGGACTTTGATATTGAGGAAGATGATAGTGACACGGAGGGTAGAAAGAGATCTGGATCTTAGATATGTGAGAATTGAGATAGCAAAAAAAAAAGGGTTATATATGATCCTGAAGAGGTAAGAACATATTTCAGTAAGGGATGACATTTAAAAATGTAAATGCTATGAGAGAGGCATTGAGAAATTATTCAGTCACAACCAGTAAAGATTCTAAGATCATAAAGAGTGAACTTGACAAAATAAGAGTGAAGTGCATGACAGAAGGTTGCCCATTTATGTTTCATGCATAAAAAGAGAAAGGCAAAGCTGGTCTGAAGATAAAAACTTTATGTATACAGTATAGATGTTATAAGATTTTCAAGAACATAAGAGTGGCATTAAAGTGGATTGTTAGTCAAGTGAGGGAGACAATATAGGAAAATCTAGAAACAGGAATAATGAATATACAAACAAAAATTGAGAAGCAATTTTGGGTACATATTTCCTATGAAAAATGCAAAAAAGTAAGAAAATTAATGCTTAATAAATTACAAGATAACTACAAGGATGATTTTTTATTAGTAGATGCCTTTGCTGATGAATTACCACAAATTCGGGCAGCATTATTGTAGTTGAGTTATCAAAGGATGGTTTAGAAGAGGGAAGGAATGTTTTTAAGAGAATGTTCATATGTTTCGATGCTTATAAGAAAGGGTGAAGGGCTGGACACAAACCAATCATAGGCCTTGATGGTTATTTTTTTAAAACAAAAGTCGAAAGGATGCTATTAACTGTAATAGGTGTTGATGGAATAAACCAAATGTATTCCATTGTCTTTGCTGTTGTAAGTAAACAAAATAAGTATAATCGGTCTTGGTTTCTGAGAAGATTGGTTTAGGAACTTGACTTAGGAAAAGGATCACAAATCACACCAATGAGTGACATGCAAAAGGTCAGTAAAAACTTGAGAATGACATTTGTTGTTTTAACTCTTTATTTTTATGTTACCATAACAATTTATGCATTTCATATATAGTTACTGACATTTTGCAATTTATTTTTCACATGGTTGAAATCTTTTTGCTTTAAGGGATTAATACCAATAGTGTTATAGGTACTTCCGATGGTTGAACAAAAGTGGTGTGCAAGGCACATTTATGTTAATTGGTGTAAGAAATGAAGACGAGAAGAAATGAGAAAAAGATTTTAGATATGTTCTTGGAGTACATATAAGGAAGAGTTTAATGATAATTTGAAGAATATTAGGGAGCTTAGCAAAAAGGCTGCCATGGATGTTGTTAGTTATGCTCCACAAGCTTTGTGCAGAGCATATTTTAGTAATAGGTGCAAGTCTTCCATGGTTAACAATAACATCTATGAGATTTTTAACTCTTGGATCTTAACTGCTAGGTTCAAACCAATAGTGAGAATGGTAAATGAAATTACAATCAAGATCATAAACTTGTTGGTTGAGAATGAAAAGAAATTAAGGAGTTGGATTAATGATTATAGTCCATAATGTGTGGAATTGTATAAGTATTGGGTAGATATTGCATCTGATTACAAAATTAAGTGGAATGAAGAAGCTGTTTATGAGGTGAGTGAGAGGGGTGATAGATATAATGTTTGGTTTGATAAGCAAATGTGCATTTGCAGGGCATGGGACTTGACTGCTATTCCATGTCTATATGCAATTACAACATTTTATCACAAGAGAGAAGATCCAATTAGATATATTTCTGTTTACTATCATAAGCAGACCTATGTGGCAACTTATGAAAATAAGATGAAGCTAGTTAAGGGCAGAAAATTTTGGAATGTAGAAAAGTTAAAAAGTATTGAATCTCCACCTATTCCAAAGATGCCTGGCAATCTCCACCTATTCCAAAGATGTTTGGCAGACAAAAAAATCAAGAAAAGAGGACAAAATGGAAGCCAAAAAGCATAAAAAAGCAATAAAGAACCAACTCAAGAATCACAATCAAATAGAGGACCTGTTGTCGAAAGCCTTTCAAAAAAAAAAGGAAAAAAAACAGACTTGCTGTAACACCCTCATACCCTCTATAAGAATATGAGAGCGCTATAGCATCCTAACAATTCCGTTTCATTAAATTATCTCTTTTGAATTAGATTAAGTTGAATTAAAGCATACATATAGGTTCTTTACACATTTCTTTACACATTATTAAAATTGATTTCTTAATTCTATATACCATTTCCATATGATAATATGCAAATATATATACAATCTCAAAATATTTATAGAATCTTTGCATTTCTTGTTTATTACACATATTATATATCTTTTACACTATACAAGACAAAGATAATTGTATGCCAAAATAAGACTTCAAGTCTCACACCAAGTGGCTTGCAAATGTTAACTTAAAAATTCAGTATTTTTATTCTACACCAATGTACCTACACGAAAAAAATCCGTGTTGAGCAATGGCTCAGTGGGGAGCAAAACAATATAATTGACTTCTTGATGAAGTCTAAACATAAATGGTATAACATACAAGTGTAAACTTCACATATTTACATTCAATAATCATATATACACCTTGAAACACTTCAATACACACACGCATTCTCGATAATAATTACACGTATTAACTGATACATCAGCACTATCATTCATTATTGTCGCATTATTAATAAACACATAAAAATTACAATAGATCACTAATTCATTTGCACTATTAAGAATAAAGTACTTATCACTAAAATGCAACCATCACACTTGAGTTGCCTGAATTTCCCATGTGTAATGGCCTCAACACCGGTCTGGCCGTAAACAGTAAATTCCGATGGTGAATAGTGCACCCAGGCCGTAAAACGGACCCGAAAGTGAAAAATATTTTATTTGACCATCGGGAAGTATTGGTCATGGTTAGTCCGGGGTTGAAATTTGAAGTGAAATCGAGGTCAAATAGACCTCCGAAAGTCAAAAATACAAAAAAGGTATCGAGTCGATTTCCCTGGTAGGAAAGGTAACTTGATTTTGCATAAATTATTAAAAATAGCAAATGAACCCCAAAAATTGCCATATTTTTCAGATATTCATGAAATTTCATGTAGAATATTTTGGTATAAAGAAATGAATTTTTCGGCGATGTCGACAGTTGTCGAATCGAACCAGTTTGGTTGAATCGGACCAGTAACGGACTCCGATTGAGCCAAAATTTTGTGTACTACCTAATTTTGATGTGATAAGAATTATGGAATTGAAATTGGAGTGATTTGGAGTGAAAAAATGGGAGAAATAATTTTGGGCTTTAAATTAGGTGTTAATGGGCTTTAACTAATTAACTAAGTCCATTAACCCAATAAAAGCCCACAAAGCCCAAAATCCAGCCTATATAAAGAGGGAAATCTCTGGAATCAGCCAGCAAATCATTTTCTTCCTCCTCTCTTCCTCTTGGCCGACTACCTCTCCACCCTTTTTGTTGAATTTTTCTTCATTTCTCTCTCCATTTCACACCAAATCAAACCACCTAATAATAATTTCTGCCTCTCTAGTTAAGTGTTGTGACCTCCTCTCTTCAAATCAAGGAAGGAAATCAAGAAAAATTTGGAGAGAGAGTTTAGGATTTCATTTGAGGTAAGTGAAACCAATGGGTTAAAAATTTTGCTAAGGTACCTACTTATGTTTTTGGGTGCCTAGACTTCATTTATGATGTTATTTTTAGTATTTGAGGTTGAAAAACTAGAGTTCTAATGGCTTAAAAATTTGGCTTCCATAGGGAATCAAGGTGACTTGCAAGCTTCCAAGGCTAAAGGCAAGGAAAAGGAAGCTTAGGCATCCTAGAACAAGAAAAGAAGGTTAGTGGCTAATAAATCTTAGTAATTTCTTTGATTTCAATTAAGTACCCTTTATGTAAGTTAGGGTTTATGTGATAAAATGATGATTTAATTGAAATTAATGATGAATTAGTGTAACTAGACCTTGAATAAGCATGTTTAAATGTCTAAATGAATTATTGAATATTTATATAGTATACTTACCTTGATGGCCGAATTGCATCCTAAAGAAAACCTAAGTGGATTTTGTGAATTTTAATGAATTTAAGCTTTTAAATGATACTAGAAATGAAATAATATGCTTAGGAATTTTTATGGAATTTATTGAAATTAAATGAATATTTTAGAGAATAATTTCAATTATGTAAGTGATGGAAATATGGAATTAATATGAAATAAAATGCCATTTGATGAGAAAGTGAATGATTTTGGTGAATTATGGTAGAATAATTCACAATCTATGTGAAAGAATGGAAAGAAGTAATACGAGTATTTTCGAGTAATGAAATAATGAAGAAAAATTAAGTTTGATTGAAATTTTTATGAAATTGTGCCCTTAGAATTAGTCTGGCAGTAAAAGCCTAGCTCAGGATATAATTGGCTAGCCATAGGGACATCTGTACCGCGGTGCAAGTCACGGCGACTTGCTTAGTTATGGTAGGATCACTGATCGCCATAGCTTCTGTTTGTACCTGGTATCTGCTACGTGGAAAAATGGTCGTTGAGATCATTTTTCAGTTTATATGTGGGCCATGGGGGTCCACGTCCCGAGTATCCAGTCTGAGAATTTCTGTCAGTACTGTACTAGGGGCATGAAATGAAATAGAAGTGATAATAAGTTAAAAGAAATGAAAAGAATGATAAAAATGAAGTTTAAAGTGAAAAAGGGACTTAAATAAAAGAAAATAAAAGTTTAGGGGCAAAATGGTAATTTTGCCAAAATGGGTAATTAATAAGTAAGTATAAGTGAGAAATGATTAATAAGGGCAAAATAGTAATTTTGGGAGACCTAACAGTGTCAATAAGATAAGATTTTATAGTACAGGGACTAAACTGTAATTTTACCCAAAAGTAGTGAAATAAGGAATAAATGATGAATAATGATGAAACTAATGTAAAGGAAATGAAAGTAAATGACTATAATGGCAAAATTGTAAATATTAAGGAAAAAGGACATTTTTGGAATTTAGCACAATTTTGAGGACTAAAAAGGAAAATTAGTCAACCGTTATGAAATAAATGAGAAAAAAAGTAAATAATGTGAAAAACCACTGTTTTCACTAAAATGTGCTGAAAATGTTAAAATGTACTTATTTAGAAATTAATTGATGAAATAAAGTATATTAAAGAAATAAATATTG
The DNA here is from genome assembly GCA_037975025.1 of Excoecaria agallocha. Taxonomy (NCBI): domain Eukaryota; kingdom Viridiplantae; phylum Streptophyta; class Magnoliopsida; order Malpighiales; family Euphorbiaceae; genus Excoecaria; species Excoecaria agallocha. Next base: position 26,905,951 of record CM075816.1, read on the forward strand.
CAAAGAAAGTATTAGGATTGTTAGACACAATTGGGCATAGTTTATGCTCAGCATGTAGTTTTTACTGCATGCAGGTACAGCGTTGGAGGAGCAGTGATGCACATAGTGAAGGAAAAGAAATTTTGTTATTTAGTACATTATGTAGACTTTGGCATGTATATAAATGACTAATATGTATAAATATTTGGATATGTAAAGATATGTAAACATATATGTGTATGATTGTGATGATGATCTGTTTGAAGTATTGGATGTTTGATGGAGATTTTGGAGAAAAGGGAATGATTGTTATAGAAGTGTTGTGCCTCTGAGAGGCTGTGTGTTGTCTGATTTTTCAGGAGGCTAGGCAAATACAGCCGTTATACTGCCGAAATTTTATTATGTGAATAGTAATCCGAAACAATTATAGGTCATCGAATACCTAAGTAATTGGTAATATCGAATTTTGGTGTTATTTAAATGTTAATTAAAAGAAAAAAATTTACGATATACATGTACTGTTCCGTGTAATCGGAGTTATAAGGGTGTTACAATTTTATTGGTATCAGAGCAAAGGTTTAGACGGTTCTAAGATCGGAGTGGGTATTAATTGATTTGTCTGTATATACATGCCAATTATGTTTGGAAGTAGGTGTTTTGGAACTAATGTGCATCTGCTCCTTTTTGTTTTATAGTGAAAAGATGTCTACTGACCAAGGACAACAGTCAGCTGACAGCAGGAGTGAGGCATCAAGTAATATTGGGCGACAAGAGGCCCCACAACAGAACCCTCCTCCTGTAGCACCGCCTTCTTTCCCTCAGCCGGACTTCCTTGATTTGATGGCTGATTACATCCAGCAGAGACTGCAGGCAGCTCCAGCTCCGGCGCCGCCTCAGCCTACAGTAGTACAGATTCAGCCAGCGCCGCCTAGGCGGAGACCTATCTTGGAACAATTAAAGAGATTGGGGGCAGAAGACTTTTCTGGCAGAGAACCTTTGACACCTGCAGTGGCTGAAGAATGGCTATACAAGATAAAGAGATTGTTTGAGATAACCCACAGCCCACTGGAAGAAAAATTTGAAGGTGTTATAGCCTTACTTCAGGGTCCTGCATTCATTTGATGGGATTCCGTCAGAAGACATACTCCTGCAGATCAGTTGAGTTGGGAGTATTTTGTGGACCAGTTTGAGAAGAAATACATTGGGTTCGAGTATAAGGCCACTATGCAAGAGGCTTTCTGGAGATTAAAACAGGGAAACAAGACAGTGGCAGAGTATGAGAGAGAATTTGAGCGGTTGAGTGCTTACCTGGATGAAGGCCAGGCTACAGAGGAGAAATTATGTTACAGATTTGAAAGAGGATTGCATACTGAGCTTAAACAGATCATTGGAGCTCAGAAGTATCCTACTTTACGTGCTATGGTGGAGGCAACCATAAAGTTAGAGACGACTCAGGCTGAGCAGACTGAAAGACAGTCCCGATTTCAGCAAAAGAGGAAGCAGGGACAGTTCAGTGGAAAAGGGAAGAAAGCAAAGGGATCTCAGGCATTTCAGGGACAGTCACCTGTAGCAGCAGGCCGAGGTCAGGGTAGTGCATCTCGAGGCAGAGCTCCGACTATTAGTACTCCTCGGGACAGAGATAGTGATTCTGCAGTGGCTTGTGAGCACTGTGGTAAGTTTCACTTTGGAGAGTGCAGATTTCTGACAGGAGCCTGTTTCAGATATGGATCCAGAGATCATCGGATCAGAGACTGTCCTGCCATGCAGAATACCTCAGTTAATTCACCAGCATCAGGTACAGGATCCTCAGCTCCTAGAGGTCGTGGTAGGGGAGCCGCCCCTCACACTTCAGCCTCCAGACCTGTTGGACAGACATCACAGGGTCAGAGGAGAGTATCGGGTCAGACCTATGCTGTCAGAGCACGTGAAGATGAGGATGCTCCAGATGTAATAGTTGGTACGTTTCTCTTGTTATCTGATTCGGTACATGCATTGATTGATCCGGGTTCCACGCATTCTTACATTAGCACTGTCTTAGCACGGGATAGAGGGATGAAAGAGGAATGCTTGGACCAGGATGTTTTGGTGAGCAATCCTCTGGGGCATAGTGTAGTGGTAGATAAAGTGTTCAGACAGTGTCCTATTAGTGCTCAGGGACACATCTTTCTGGCAAATCTGATCGCTTTGCCTTTCCATGAATTCGATGTGATTCTGGGGATGGATTGGTTATCCGCCCATCAAGCGACTGTCGATTGCAGAAAGAAGAGAGTCACCTTAAAGCTTAGCGATGATCGAGAAGTTACAGTGGTAGGTGTGAGAACCGATTTTCTGTCCGATGTGATATCCGCCACTGCTGCTAAAAGGTTGATTAGAAAAGGATGTGTGGCTTATATGTGTTATGCAATGGAATCAAAGAAAGTCAGTCCAAAGATGTTAGAAGTACCTACTGTCAGGGAGTTTCAGGATGTCTTTTCTGATGAATTACCGGGTTTACCACCTGACAGGGAGGTAGAATTTTCGATTGATGTTGCTCCAGGTACTGTACCTATTTCTATTGCTCCCTATAGGATGGCACCTGCAGAGTTAAAAGAATTGAAAATTCAGTTGCAAGAATTGTTAGCTAAGGGGTTTATTAGGCCCAGTGTTTCTCCCTGGGGTGCGTCAGTCCTGTTTGTCAAGAAGAAAGATGGTACACTCAGGTTGTGCATTGACTATAGGCAACTGAATAAAGTTAGCATTAACAACAAGTATCCTCTCCCTCGCATTGAAGACTTGTTTGATCAGCTTAAGGGAGCAGGTGTTTTCTCAAAGATTGATTTGAGATCAGGCTATTATCAAATGGGAGTGAAAGAAGTAGATGTGCCGAAGACTGCTTTTCGTACCAGGTATGGCCACTATGAGTTTCTGGTTATGCCTTTTGGGCTTACGAATGCTCTAGCCGCCTTTATGGACTTGATGAATAGGGTTTTTCATCCCTATTTGGACCAATTTGTGGTAGTTTTTATTGATGACATTCTGGTCTACTCTAAGATGCCGGAAGAACATGATAAGCATCTGAAGCTTGTTCTGCAAGTCCTAAGGGAAAAACAGTTATATGCTAAGTTCAGTAAATGTGACTTCTGGTTAAATGAGGTGTCTTTTCTGGGTCATGTAATCTCAGCAGAAGGTATTAAAGTGGATCCTTCAAAGATTGATGCGATTATTCAATGGAAACCACCCAAGAATGTTACAGAAGTGAGGAGTTTTCTGGGTTTAGCCGGGTACTATAGGAGATTCATTAAAGGTTTTTCTACTATTGCAATACCTATAACCCGGTTACTACAGAAGAATGTTAGATTTGTGTGGACTGATGCTTGTCAGCAATGTTTTGAAAGACTTAAAAGTATGTTGACTGAAGCTCCAATTCTTACTCAACCTGAATCGGGTAAGGATTTTGTGGTCTATAGCGATGTATCCAGGAATGGATTAGGGTGTGTTTTGATGCAGGAAGGCAGGGTGATTGCATATGCCTCCCGACAGTTGAAAACACATGAGAAGAACTACCCTACCCATGATCTGGAGTTAGCATCCATTGTTCTTGCGCTGAAAATTTGGAGACATTATTTATATGGCGAGAGATGCTACATCTACTCAGATCATAAGAGTTTAAAATACCTTCTTACTCAGAAAGAGCTTAACCTTAGACAAAGGCGATGGTTGGAATTGATCAAGGATTATGATTGCTACATCGATTACCACTCAGGAAAAGCTAATGTAGTAGCTGATGCACTTAGCAGGAAATTTATGTCAGGTGATGTGAATACCCTTAAGTAATTAGTACAAGTGATTGTTTTGCTTTAGTAATTGATTGTTTTGTTTGCAGCTCTCCGAGCTATGAATGTCCATTTAAGTTTAGCTTCAGATGGAGCCCTGGTAGCTGAATTACAAGTAAAGCCTGACTTTGTGCATCAAGTTAAGACTGCTCAGAAGGAAGATGATCGGTTGATGAGCATTAAGAATAGACTTCAGAATGGTAGTGTAGAGAATTACTTCTTGAGTGATGATGGGAGCCTTTATTTTAAGTAAAGGCTTTGTGTTCCAAACCAGGAAGAGTTGAAGAAAGGTATTCTAACTGAAGCACATCATAGCAGTTATGCAATGCATCATGGAGGCAATAAAATGTATCAAGATTTGAAAGCTTTCTATTGGTGGCCAGGTATGAAGCGAGATGTAACAGAATTCGTAAGTAAATGTTTGATCTGTCAGCAAGTAAAAGCTGAGCACCAAGTTCCTTCAGGGTTGTTGCATCCTTTGTTAGTACCGGAGTGGAAATGGGACCGAGTGACCATGGATTTTGTGACAGGCTTGCCACTGACTCAGAAGAAGCATGATGCCATCTGGGTGATTATAGATCGACTCACTAAGTCAGCTCACTTTTTGCCAGTACGGATGGACTATCCTTTGTCCAAACTAGCAGAATTGTACATTAAGGAGATAGTAAGATTGCATGGAGTGCCATCTTCCATTGTTTCCGACAGGGATCCGAGGTTTACTTCTCGATTCTGGCACAGTTTTCAAGATGCTTTGGGTACGAGGCTTCACTTTAGTACAGCCTTTCACCCTCAGACAGCTGGCCAGTCCGAGAGAGTGATCCAGGTTTTGGAGGATATGCTCAGGTGTTGCATCCTAGAGTTTGGATCCAGTTGGAAAAAGCATTTACCTTTGGCAGAGTTTGCATACAATAACAGTCACCACTCCAGCTTGAAAATGGCTCCTTTTGAAGCCCTGTATGGTAGAAAGTGCAGAACTCCTCTATGTTGGACCGAATTAAGTGAAAGGAAGTTAGTAGGTTCTGATTTGATCCGTGATTTTGAAGAGAAAGTTTGAGTCATTAAAGATAGATTGAAAGAAGCTGCGGATCGTCAGAAGTCCTATGCTGATTTGAAGAGGAAAGACATAGAGTTTCAGTTGGGAGATCGAGTTTTCTTGAAAGTATCTCCATGGAGAAAGATCTTAAGATTTGGAAAGAAGGGCAAGTTAAGTCCTAGATTTATTGGCCCTTATGAGATACTTCAGCGAGTGGGTCCCGTAGCTTATCGATTAAAGTTGCCTTCTGAATTGGAAAAGATACATGATGTGTTCCACGTGTCTATGCTCCGTAGATACAGATCGGATCCTAGTCACGTGATTACACAGGAAGAGATTCAAGTGGCTGATGACATGACATATGAAGAGGAACCAGTGAAAATCTTAGCAAGAGAAGTTCGTCAACTCCGAAACAAGCAGGTTCCATTAGTGAAGGTACTGTGGCACCATCATAATGTAGAAGAAGCTACTTGGGAACCAGAAGCCACTATGAGATATCAGTATCCCCATCTCTTCAATACAGGTAAATTTCGAGGACGAAATTTCTTTTAGTAGGAGAGAATTATAATGGCCTCAACACCGGTCTGGTCGTAAACAGTAAATTCCGATGGTGAATAGTGCACCCGGGCCGTAGAACGAACTCGAAAGTGAAAAATATTTTATTTGACCATCGGGAAGTATTGGTCATGGTTAGTCCGGGGTTGAAATTTGAAGTGAAATCGAGGTCAAATAGACCTCCGAAAGTCAAAAATACGAAAAAGGTAGCGAGTCGATTTCCCTGGTAGGGAAGGTGACTTGATTTTGCATAAATTGTTAAAAATAGCAAATGAACCCCAAAAATTGCCATATTTTCCAGATCTTCATGAAATTTCATGTAGAATATTTTGGTATAAAGAAATGAATTTTTCGGCGATGTCGACAGTTGTCGAATCGAACCAGTTTGGTTGAATCGAACCAGTAACGGACTCCGATTGAGCCAAAATTTTGTGTACTATCTAATTTTGATGTGATAAGAATTATGAAATTGAAATTGAAGTGAGGAAATGGGAGAAATAATTTTAGGCTTTAAATTAGGTGTTAATGGGCTTTAACTAATTAACTAAGCCCATTAACCCAATCCAAGCCCACAAAGCCCAAAACCCAGCCTATATAAAGAGGGAAATCTCTGGAATCAGCCAGCAAATCATCTTCTTCCTCCTCTCTTCCTCTTGGCCGACTACCTCTCCACCATTTTTGTTGAATTTTTCTTCATTTCTCTCTCCATTTCACACCAAATCAAACCACCTAATAGTAATTTCTGCCTTTCTAGTTAAGTGTTGTGACCTCCTCTCTTCAAATCAAGGAAGGAAATCAAGAAAAATTTGGAGAGAGAGTTTAGGATTTCATTTGAGGTAAGTGAAACCAATGGGTTAAAAATTTTTCTAAGGTGCCTACTTATGTTTTTGGGTGCCTAGACTTCATTTATGATGTTATTTTTAGTATTTGAGGTTGAAAAACTAGAGTTCTAATGGCTTGAAAATTCGGCTTCCATAGGGAATCAATGTGACTTGCAAGCTTCCAAGGCTAAAGGCAAGGAAAAGGAAGCTTAGGCATCCTAGAACAAGAAAAGAAGGTTAGTGGCTAATAAATCTTAGTAATTTCTTTGATTTCAATTAAGTACCCTTTATGTAAGTTAGGGTTTATGTGATAAAATGATGATTTAATTGAAATTAATGATGAATTAGTGTAACTAGACCTTGAATAAGCATGTTTAAATGTCTAAATGAATTATTGAATATTTATATAGTATACTTACCTTGATGGCCGAATTGCATCCTAAAGAAAACCTAAGTGGATTTTGTGAATTTTAATGAATTTAAGCTTTTAAATGATACTAGAAATGAAATAATATGCTTAGGAATTTTTATGGAATTTATTGAAATTAAATGAATATTTTAGAGAATAATTTCAATTATGTAAGTGATGGAAATATGGAATTAATATGAAATAAAATGCCATTTGATGAGAAAGTGAATGATTTTGGTGAATTATGGTAGAATAATTCACAATCTATGTGAAAGAATGGAAAGAAGTAATACGAGTATTTTCGAGTAATGAAATAATGAAGAAAAATTAAGTTTGATTGAAATTTTTATGAAATTGTGCCCTTAGAATTAGTCTGGCAGTAAAAGCCTAGCTCAGGATATAATTGGCTAGCCATAGGGACATCTGTACCGCGGTGCAAGTCACGGCGACTTGCTTAGTTATGGTAGGATCACTGATCGCCATAGCTTCTGTTTGTACCTGGTATCTGCTACGTGGAAAAATGGTCGTTGAGATCATTTTTCAGTTTATATGTGGGCCATGGGGGTCCACGTCCCGAGTATCCAGTCTGAGAATTTCTGTCAGTACTGTACTAGGGGCATGAAATGAAATAGAAGTGATAATAAGTTAAAAGAAATGAAAAGAATGATAAAAATGAAGTTTAAAGTGAAAAAGGGACTTAAATAAAAGAAAATAAAAGTTTAGGGGTAAAATGGTAATTTTGCCAAAATGGGTAATTAATAAGTAAGTATAAGTGAGAAATGATTAATAAGGGCAAAATAGTAATTTTGGGAGACCTAACAGTGTCAATAAGATAAGATTTTATAGTACAGGGACTAAACTGTAATTTTACCCTAAGATTTTATAGTACAGGGACTAAACTGTAATTTTACCCAAAAGTAGTGAAATAAGGAATAAATGATGAATAATGATGAAACTAATGTAAAGGAAATGAAAGTAAATGACTATAATGGCAAAATTGTAAATATTAAGAAAAAAGGACATTTTTGGAATTTAGCACAATTTTGAGGACTAAAAAGGAAAATTAGTCAACCGTTATGAAATAAATGAGAAAAAAGTAAATAATGTGAAAAACCACTGTTTTCACTAAAATGTGCTGAAAATGTTAAAATGTACTTATTTAAAAATTAATTGATGAAATAAAGTATATTAAAGAAATAAATATTGCAAAGAAAGTATTAGGATTGTTAGACACCATTGGGCATAGTTTATGCTCAGCATGTAGTTTTTACTGCATGCAGGTACAGCGTTGGAGGAGCAGTGATGCACAGAGTGAAGGAAAAGAAATTTTGTTATTTAGTACATTATGTAGACTTTGGCATGTATATAAATGACTAATATGTATAAATATTTGGATATGTAAAGGTATGTAAACATATATGTGTATGATTGTGATGATGATCTGTTTGAAGTATTGGATGTTTGATGGAGATTTTGGAGAAAAGGGAATGATTGTTATAGAAGTGTTGTGCCTCTGAGAGGCTGTATGTTGTCTGATTTTTCAGGAGGCTAGGCAAATACAGCCGTTATACTGCCTAAATTTTATTATGTGAATAGTAACCCGGAACAATTATAGGTCATCGAATACCTAAGTAATTGGTAATATCGAATTTTGGTGTTATTTAAATGTTAATTAAAAGAAAAAAATTTACGATATACATGTACTGTTCCGTGTAATCGGAGTGATAAGGGTGTTACACCATGAATTATAGATAATGGGACAATCACTAGATACTGATGAGTAGTATCAAACATTAGAGACATAAGTTTCTACTAGATACCAAGAGGTATCAAAACCAAACACCTTTCGGTTCCAACATTAGACACCTTTCGATAATAACACTAGCAACTACAGTCACTAACCCTTATAAGCATGCATATCTATCCATGACTTTGTCCACTTATCAACTTTAAATACAATACACTTATGCTTACATGGCTATCATTCATTTTATAACATGTAACTAGGGATGATCACGGGGTGAAAAAAATTTGGTACTCATGGGGACCCGACCTCAACGGGGCAGAGAGTCCCCAACTTTTTCCCCCGTGGGGGCGGGGATGTGGATAAAAAAAATCCCTGATGTGGATTTTGGGGAGGAGGCAAGGAAGGAGGCATCCGTCCCGTGGGGATCCCTGACCCCAGTATATATTCCTATTTTATCCTTGATGTTCTATTTATTTTCGTGTTTTCCATTTACTATAAATACCCCCATTAAACCCTAACCTAATTTCATTTCCTTCCTTCTCCTCATCTCTTGCCATCTCTTACTCTCTTCTTTTCTCTCTCTTACAAACGCAACCGTCCTTCTCTCTTTCTCTAACATAGAAATCTCTCTTCCTCACTGGAACAGCTTCCTTACAAAGAAATCTCATCTCAATAGGTACTTATGTGGATGCCATTTTTATTTTTATTTTTAAGCATTTTCATTTTTCTTTTCTTTTTTTATATATATGCTAAGTTTTGCTTCTTTCTTTACATGGCAAGCATTCAAAATCTGTTTTTGGATTTGAAGGAATAGAGGTTCAAGATGCTAGGGTTTTCAGCCTTTTGCAACAAAAATTCTGATTCTTTCCAGGTAATTCCCCTCTTTTAGTTTTCATTGTGTTTTGTGTGCATTAAACGGAATTAATTGCTTTGATTTTTTTTAAACTCCAAATTCCTTATACATTCTTACTATCCTTTGAGTTTTTTAGCTGTGTGTTCTTTAGTTACTGTCTCTTCAAATTATCTGGGGTTATTTAAGAGGGCATCTGATTTGTTTGATTGATTTTTCCCAACCTGTTTTGCTTTTTATTTTTGGGTTTTGATTAATTAGGAACTATTATCAATTACTGAATATAAGTGGAAAAGAAATATTCATTTGGACAAAAAAAAAGGCAAATATCAAAATAAAAATCAAAGATAATTGATTTAGAATTGTATATTTGAGTTCGATTTTTTTAATTCTCGATTTGGAATAATTAAAGATAAAAGGAAAATGATATATATATATATATATATATATATATATATATATATATATATATTTTAGTGGTAAATTAGATAACTAATTTAGGGTTTTAGGTTTTGGATTAAGGAAGTTGTTTATATGATTTGAGTTTGCTTGGAAGTTTCAGATTGTGGTGCACATTCTGATTTGGAGATTTTCTTAAAGCAATTAAAAGAAAAAATATACTCCAACCCATATTTGTATATTTCTGCAATTTTAAGTTTGAAAGTAACTTAATATGGGTGATATCATATTTGTATGTTAAGTTTAATTTTTAAGATATATTTTTGCAATTAAGAATAAAAACTTAATAAACTTGTTTGTGATGATATTAGATTAGCAAAGTTTCAAATTTATTATTCATTTGGTAATTATATATGATTATTAAAGTTGATAATAGATAGTTTTGTTTTTCAGTTCTATCAGATAAGAAAAAGAGAAAATTATACGATGCCGGAATGTTGAGCTTTCTAGGAGACGATGACGATGAAGTGAGTTCTTCTTTTTTCCTTTTTATATCTAGCCATTAAGAAAAGGAGAAAATTATACAATTCTTGAATATATTGATAAATAAAATTTCTAAAATAGGACTTTTGTGATTTTATGCAAGAAATGGTGTTGCTGATGGAAAATACTAGCATGCAGGTAATCTATTTTTGAAATATTATTATTTATAATTTGAAATTAAAATTAATTAATTATAGAGAAATGGACTTCAATTTTCTTTGTCTGTGGAGCAATTGAATTGAGTTGATGTTGGCGTGAATAGGAGAAGAGGGACAGTTTAGAAGATCTACAAGCATTGTTAATAGAGATGATGGCAGAGTATGATCCTTCACAAACTGCTAAAAGGACTCACTGTAGAAACTTATGATCTGTAATTTGCTTCTAGTTGGCCATTTTATGTAATGGAAAAAAGAAAAGAAAAGAATGCATATGATCCCAATTATCTCCATTAATAATGGAGATAACGCCATTTTTTAATAAAGTTAAAAAATGCCATTTTTATTACTTGCATGCTGGCATTTTAATAAAGTTAAAATGCCATTTTTTATGTAAAATTTTTATTAAAAATGAAATAAAATTTAGATCGGGTCGAGGATTTATTGAGATTGGGGAATTTCTATCGAGGAACGGGCATTCCTGCAGGGCGGGGGATGGGGAGATTTTTTTCCCTGTGTTTCAAGCGGGGGCATGGATGGGGAATCCTCGATATTGCATGGGGCGGGGAGTGGGGACCCATTTCCCTCCCTCGCCTCGCCCCGCCCCGTAATCATCCCTACATGTAACATTATTAACATAAATCATATTTAAATAAGCCTAAACATCATTTAAAATTTAAAACATGTCAAATTATACTTAATTGCATCTATAACGTTTCTATATAAACTTATGTGGTCATATTACATACATATAAGTCCTCATTGAGAATAAAAATTGTCTATATACATAAAAATTCCCTTGAGCATTCATCATATTTAATCATACCTTTTAAGGTTTAATCATTCATTTCACACATGGTAGATCATATTTCAATTATTTCTAGGTGTTGGTAAAGTTTCATAAACATTTGGTGAAGGTTTGGAAAGGTTTCGGTGATATTTGAAATAAAACTTGTAAAAACAAGGCATAAAATATAACGGGAAAAAGTAAGATAGCATGCTATTTTTGTGTGGACATCAGATCCGGATCAATTAGGGCAAGGTCTTTCACCATATAAATGACATTTTCTAGAGAAGTGGTCTTATAACAAAATGTTTTTTTTGAGTCTTAAGTTTTTATAGAATTAAAAAGTAGATCATTTGAACTTTTAGATCTTGAGATATTCATAAAATAGTATAGTTTGCTCTAAGTGACAGGGTAGTAGCCATCACCCAACTTCAATCCTGATAACACTCGAAAAAATAAGACTAGAGGCCCAAAATCGGTTAGAAAGGCCCAAGGGAAAGCCCATCATAAACTCTCGTTGCCAGGAATAAAATCTCTATAACCAAGGCTGTCCGATTGGATTAGATGCTTTACTGACAGGGTCTGAAACACGCCACTGTCCAATCGCTGCTGCCTACGAAAATAGGCCATACTCATCACAGAATAGTGACACTATTACAAACACTGCTTCAGGCCCTCCCAGACTATAAATAATAGGTTCTACTCTTAGAAAAGCATTTAGTCTTTTCTCTCTCTTTTGGTTGGCCTATCTATCCCCTTTATTCTGATACCTAACTTGAGTGTTGGAGTGCTGAAGCCTGGTACCACCGAGCTAAGCATCATTGCAGGTCTCCCATCTATAGGATTCGATTGGGACTGGTCTCTCATTTTACCGGCCTACCTTGCTTGAAGTAGAGGCGCCCCCTTTATAAAATTTGTGATTTACCATTTGGTGCTTTCATTGAGAGGCGACGGCTAAGCAAAAAAGCCCAGGTTCTGCAATTCGTGAATAGCACGTGAACTCGCTATCTCATCGTGGAGACACAAGATTTTCATGAAAGTCCTCGAGACTACATGACAAGTTATCAAGTGGCGATCAAGATACAAGATTTTCATGAAAGTCCCTGAGACTACATGAGAAGTCACCAAGTGCCAAGTATAAGATGCTGTGAAGAAGAAAAGGATGTGCAGACTCTGTGGAGGTCTCATAGAGAGCGTCGACACTAGGTTAAGTAAGAACGGAACTCTAAGACTAAAAGAAGGCAAAAAATCAAGCGCTAGAACTAAAAGGAGGCGAAACATCCCTCCTTCGATCCAATACGCAAAGGGCATCCGGGACTCTCCGAACCAGCATACTGGGAAACATTTTGGGGAGAAAAAAGCAGTCGACCCCCCTCTATGTGTCCAAGCGAATCAGGTAGAGCCCAATACTAGGACTAAAAGACTATGGTGGGACATCCTTCCTTCCATCCAGTACGAAAAAGTACTTAGAAGAGTAAGTCAAATTAGAGAGGGGAGATCCTAAAGGAAAGGCAGTACCGGCATCTATGGACGAAGACAACTGGAGGAGAGCAGTCAGGGAAAGGAGAAAAAGATGCGAAGGATCACCCTCTCTTCTCCGGGTGTCCCGCAAAAGGGTAGAGTAAAGCCCAAACAAAATCGTACAAGAAAAGCGATTGAGGTAAAGAAGGCTTTAAAAGGATGTCTCCTTTCTAAGAAAAAAAACACAAAAGGGACAGAGTAGATCGAAAGACGATGAAGCATGTAATATCCCAATCGAAAGATCGATAAAGCATGTAATATCCCAATCGAAAGATTGATGAAACATGTAATATCTGTAACGCCCGATCTTGTAACCATTTTATATACTTATTATATATTAAATTGTTTGCACAAAAATACATATATACACAACATTTAATACATATAATATACTTAAAGTACAATTATAACTTAGTTCATTACATATATTTCAAATCTTTTACACATTATACTTTTACAACAATATAATACATTATCAGAATTATTCCTTCACTCGCTACCCTTCTAGTGGCCTGCAGACGATGACTCTAGCAAAAGCACTTTCTCACACCTGAGTACCTATATGGGAAAACACCCGTACTGAGCAATGGCTCAGTGAGGAGTAAACAGTACAATTGACTTCTTATCGAAGTCGCAAACACAATCAATATAACATGCCAATACATACAACTTAATAACATGTCACACTTATTCAGTACATTCAATTAATCACACTCAATAGTAATTATACACTCAGTAACAATCACAATACAGTTTTTAACTTACACTTCAATATTCACTGAAAAACACTAACATTATCATTAAGTACAATAATATTTACACTATTAATCACTTATCATTACTCATCTATAAAATTACTTACATTGCCTGAATTTTCATAAAGGTGGATACGGGTATAAACACTCGATACTAAAAAGCAGTATCAAACACTAGAGACATAAAAGTCTCGATTCACTAGATACCAAAAGGTATCAAACACTACACTAGTCACATTTTAGTAACAACACTTGCAGCTGCGATCACTATCCCCTTTATAGGCATGCCTATCTATCCACTACTATGTGAAATTCAAGCTTACAAATAGTATTTAATCACTCTAAATTATCACATGTGATACATTTAGATTCAAAGAGATAACACATCAAATAGAGCATGCAACAAAATCACTAAACAATTTATATTTACTTAAACTTCAAATACACTTAAAAATTAACATTAATATAATTATTATTTGTCATGCAATTTGTAACATTATACTTATCATTTATCATGTTAACTCTTATTCATTACTTGTACAAATTTTTATGTTTTAAGGCTTAATCTTTAACTTTATTTCACTAATTTATTATGTTATATACTCATTGCATATCATTTCTTACTCTTTTTTTTACACCTAAAACATTCTAAAAGCATTTAGGAAGGCTTAAACATACTTTAATAATAATTTGAGACTTTAAAATTAAGTTCAAGAAAGATAGGGCAGTGTCACGGTTACTATCAAAATCCTAGTAACCGTGGCTCAAACATGAAGTAGGGGTCATGGTTACTACCAAAATCATGGTAACCATGACCTAGGTCATCCTTTTGGCTCTGGACTACATCATACTACCTCACGGTCATTATCAGATGTGTAATAACTGTGGTCTATACTTTTTAAAGAGGTCACGGTTAATATGAAAAGCTTACTAACTGTGAGATATGTCATCTTTAGGGTTTGGACTGAAAATTGGGGTATCTCACAGTTATTATGAAAAACCTAGTAATAGTGAGGCCCAAACTGCCCAAAGACAGATTTCCAGTCTCTACTTCTATGCCATTTTTGACCTATAAAATGTCATTTTTAGCAAAAGTTTCCTTTTACAAAGTAATAGCCTTATGTTTCTAGTTTCTAAAAAATCAAAAATCACTCAATTATGACTTCTAAATCTCAAGATATCACTAAAATCTTATATACTATTCCTAGGTGATGGACAACAGGGGTCTGTCCACTTCAAGCTCATTTTCGGACACTGTAGAGATATATTTAGATTCCAGTTTCTTCTAAAAAGTTTTAGATACATGTTTTATCTTTCATATACGACTAGAATCACTTAATTTAGAGTTTTAAAAAAAAATTTATACTCTTCTTAGTAAAACTGGTTCATGTAAACTCTGGGCAGATTTCTACTAATTCACTTTTCAAGATACAAGTCATTATTCTCACCCAACAACAACATCATCACTTATATCTATCATCAAATACATAAAAATATAGCATAGTAAGCAATAAAATCAAACAAATATAGTAAAGAAAGTGAAGAACTCCCAAACCTTAACAAGCTTTACTCCTTTCTTCTTCCTCTTTCCTTATTCTCTCTTTCTCTCTCTTTAAGCTACCACAAGCATGAAATATTTGAAGAAGAAAACCTATGAATATGGGCAGAATTTTTTGAGTTTTGGGACCTTCATTTGGCTGGCCACACATCCCTTTTTATACCATGAGATCTCTCCACTTCTCATGAGTTCTAATGAGACTTCTAGTGTGGGACACATGCTTTTATCCTATTGGCCACTCTTTTCTTTACAACTTACTACTTCTTCTTTCTTTATTTCTAGTTTTTAACATAATTATTTTACTTGATCTTTTCAATTAAACCCTCAATGTCACATTCTTTCTAATTTACACACTTATGTCTTAGTGTAAAATTACCATTTTGTCCTTATCCTTTTAATTTAATTCCTTTCATGTCCTTTCCTATATTTTCAATGCACATCTCTTCGTATTACCTCCACTATAAACATCAAACATACCCGATGACTCCTAAGGTGTAATGTGGGACCTTACAATATCCCGATCGAAGGATCGATGAAACATGTAATATCCCGATCGAAAGATCATTGAAACATGTAATATCTCGGGCAAAAGATGGGGAAAAACATGTAAAGATCAAGGAAATCATCATTTCACTTCAATGAGTAGATTATTTCGTAAAACGAATCATGTTGACCTGAAATAAAAATAGTTGCCGCAAAAAAGTTTTCCTTCCTACAAAGGAGTTTGAACCATATTTCAAAAAACATATTTGAAGGAATTACTCCATCCCAAATCAAGGCATAGAGGCACCCCCTCTACCACGAGAGAGAGAAGCAAGAGAAAAAGAAAGGATAAAGAGAAATATGAATGGGGCAAAAGAGAATAAAAAAATTCGAATGAGATACAACCTCCTTTTACTTCCCCAAGACGGTTGAGTCAAACCACAAAATAACCAGTCTGATCCGCTAGCAACAGGATAAGAACCCAGGTGCTAACGAAAAAGAGGAGGGAAGAAGATTGGCATCAAACAAAATGCTTAGTCGAACAATAAAACATGAGATTTTTCTGAATAAAGTTTGATCATGGCCACAATTAGAACCTAAACTACGGAGTATGGTTAAAAAGGAGCAAAGCATTCGAAGCAATGCAATGCCCTATGAAAAAAAGGTTAAGTGATACTTATCATCGTTATTTCAATATAAATTATCACCTTAGTTTCGATAACTCCCCTTTATTAAAAAAATAGAGAAAGAAAGAGAGAATAGGTAAGTGATAATAAAGAAATTATATTCATTCAAAGAATACAACGTACATAGATATTGCTCTTCCTGTAATCTACATAAAAAGCATTCTTGTTAATCGGCTGCCGTTCTTCTTGTCTAGAAAGGCACGGCTAGAACTCCCTGCTTCCTCTCCCATAAAATAAAAAATAAAGATAAAATAAAGGAAAAGAGAGGGAAGAATAAAAAAGGAGGATAAGAAAAAGAAGAAGGCTAATTACAAGAAACGAAAAAACAAAAAAAGAAAAGACAATAGGGAGAAAGGAGGAAAAGAGTGTCGCCGCCGCCTCGACCACTACCTCTGCAACGAGACCACCTCTTACAGTAATCCCTTAACAACAAAGCAATGCTAGGACAAATGGAGAGGAAAGTACGGATACGTATCCACCACCATGATAAGGCGAGAGCCTTGTGCCAGGAAAGGAGAGTTGTTGCAGCAATAAGCCATATGGCTCATAAACACAAGCCATATCTAGATAAGACAAAGGGTCATTTCTTCATTCATCTTCCTCAAATGGTGAATTCGGGGACAGTACATTGGAAGTCCGGAGGCTTCATATTCAAGCCCAATAGCCAAGGCATAATAGACATGAGGAAACAAAAACAAAAAGAGGTAAAAGAAGATAGCATGGGATAGCAGAAAGAAACCCCTTTTATGGGAAAATTGGATTACAGGGCACTAATGAAGGCATCACGCATTCTCACTTCATTAATACACGACTAAAAATTGAAACGCTAGAAAGAAAGCCAACCGCCAAAACACAAAAAATGAAGCATCCGCCATTAAGTCTAGGAGATGAAGCGACGTTTGACAAGTGACATTTAGACGACTAGCCAATTGCGTAAAGGTGCTTCAGAGAAAAAAAATGAGTCGGTTGGCTCACTGATTGGCACACGTATCCAAAAGTCCATTTGACATGCTTGCACGCCTAAAAAAATGTGCAAATGCTAAACAACAATCCTATCAGGTAACCCCATTCAATCCTTGAATTATTATTATTTTGCGCTTACAGCAAACATGAAAAATCGGTGGATCAAAAAGTACAAAACCCGTCAAGCGTGTGGGCAAAAGATAAAAGGGGGGGTCGCTAAAGGCACATTGAAGGGACCCCAACCAGGGGGCGCTGAACAAGCAACGAACCTATCAGGTAACTCAACCTTCCCCTAAAAATGCTAATATCCATAAATATGTGTTTGCGGCAGATACAAGGAGAACAACCGGAAAGAGCTAGGGCTCTTGATTCGTTTATCATCAGACCACCTGAGAAAAGGAAGAGTGTACGAGCTGTTAGTGGAAAAAGCAATGAAACCTCTTAAACAGGTTAGAAAACAAAAATACAAAATTCATACTTCACCAAGAGTATTTTCGCAAAACAATTCCAGCCAAAGGCTGATGACTCTCTCATTTCAATCGACTGATAATGGTCATTTTTATGATGTTTTTAGTATATTTTTAGGTATTTAATTAGGTTAATTTTGTGATTAATTAGGTTAGATTTGAATTTAATTTGTTAGTTTTGTGTTTTTTGAGTTAATTGTAAATTTTGGTGTTTTTCAGGGTTATTTTGCAAGAAAAAGGACTTAAGTGTAAAAAGTGAAAAATTTTGGGCCAAAAGTACAAAATTGAAGAAATTAAGCAAGAAAAAGAATGTCCAGTCTAGAGGTTTAACACGTGACCACGTGAAGCTATGTTGGTTTAAGGCACGTGGCCACGTGAAGATGTGAGAACACATGAACTTGAAGATGTTGTGGCCATGTGAGGAAATAAGTAAAGGAAACAAGGAAGACATGTGACCACATGGATTCCAATGAAGGACCACACATGGCCACGTGTGGAAGATTGCCTAGAAGTCACGTGGGCACGTGTAGAAATACACAGGGAGGAGCCGTGACCACGTGATCTGATTCTCCAATTGCGCGAAGGATTTTTGACTTCCTGTTTTGAGCAGAATTCACTTCCTATTTGGTTTCTGTAGTTTTGGAAGAAATCTACCACGATTTTGCCTATAAATAGAAGGCTTAAACACCAAAGAAAAGATCCAATCTTAGAATCAATGGAGATCAATTAGGGAATTAGGATCCATCTTAGAATTAGGCTTAGTTTATTTTACATTGTTTTTCTGTTTTTCTTTTCAACTTTGTCTTTAGTTTTTAATTATGTTTAGGAAGTAGTTTTTCTTCTTTTGCTAATGGATTCTTGAAATCTTATATTTTCATTGTTATGACTTAGTTTTGAGCTTAATTTCAATATCGGTTGATTATTTCTTGGTTTTAAGCATATTCTTATCTTTGATTGTGTTGAGATTGATTGTTGGTTTATTGAATAAATAACTAAAAATTGGTTTTGACATAGTTAATGATTTGCATGTTCTTGGGTTAACTCTTTAATGTTTATGCATGATTATGTTCCGAAATATGAGATGATTATCTGTTAATTTTATTGGTTAATACTAAGAGAGGAAGAACTAAGAATAGGTGAAAGTTAAAGCTCTTGAGAAAGGTTTTAATAGACATCTAGGGGATTAATTCAGAATTTTATGCCAAGTGCTGAATTGTTCTGAATAAGGGAGTTTAATACTTGGAATGATAATCTTGAATAAAGTTATCTGGGTTTATTTATCTGAATTCTTCATAATCACCGGTGTTTCTTTTGAATTTAAGACATTACAATGAAAGTTAAGATGGATAGTTCCTTTAGCAAGAGAATTCCAGTTATTGTTTTGTTTTTAATTCATGTTTTAGCTTTTATTTTGTTTAATTGTTTATTTTGTTTAATTTTTGCTTTTAAATCTAAAACATTTGGGAAACAATCTCGGATTAATTTAATTCATACATAGATATTATCCTTAGCAATCCATGTTCCCTTTGGTACGATATTTTGGGGTCTTAATCTATATTTTCCTATGTTACTAGCCGATCTAGTACACTTGCTAGACACCAGTCATTGACGAACCATCCTGATCGACGTTCTAAAAGCGTCTCTCAAGGAAAAACAATTCCATCCAAAGGCTGATGACTCTCTCATTTCAATCGATGAACCATCCTGATAGATGTTCTAAAAGTGCCTCTCAAGGCAAAACAATTCCAGCCAAAGGCTGATGACTCTCTTATTTCGATCGATGAACCATCCCGATCGACGTTCTAAAAGTGCCTCTCAAGGAAAAATAATTCCAACCAAAGGCTGATGACTCTCTTATTTCGATCGATGATCCATCCCGATCGACGTTCTCAAAGCGTCTCTCAAGGAAAAATAATTCCAGCCAAAGGTTGACGACTCTCTCATTTCGATTGACGAACCATCCCGATCGGCATTCTAAAAGCGCCTCTCAAGGCAAAATAATTCCAGCCAAAGGCTGATGACTCTCTCATTCTGATCGACGAACCATCCCGATCGACATTCTAAAAGTGCCTCTCAAGGCAAAATAATTCCAGCCAAAGGCATGACTCCATCCTGATCAACGTTCTAAAAGCACTTTTCAAGGCAAAACAATTCCAGCCAAAGGCTAAAGACTCTTTCATTCCGATCGGTGAACCATCCTGATCGACGTTCTAAAAGTGCCTCTCAAGGCAAAATAATTCCAGCCAAAGCACGAAAAAGCTAGCCATGCGATTACTACCTCGATCTCACATCAAGCCATCGGGAGGGGGACATGTGATAACACCCGAAAAAATAAGACCAAAGGCCCAAAATTGCTTAGAAAGGCCCAAGGGAAAGCCCATCAGAAACTCCTACAGTTAGGAAGAAAATCTCTATAATTGAGGTTTTTCGATAGGATTAGATGCCTTACTGACAGGGTCTGAAACACTCCACTGTCCAATCGCCACTGCCTATGAAAATAGGCCATGCTTATCACAAAATTAGGACACTATTATGCACACTGCTCCAGGCCCTCCTAGACTATAAATAACAGGTTTCACTCTTAGAAAAGCATTCAATCTTTTCTCTCTATTTTGATTGGCCTATCTATCCCCTTTATTTTGATACCTAACTTGAGTGTCAGAGTGTTGAAGCCTGGTACCGCCGGGCTAAGCATCATTGCAGGTCTCCCATCTGCAGGATTCGATCAGGACTGATCTCTCATTTCACCGGCCTGCCTCGCCTGAAGTAGAGGCACCCCCTCTATGAAATTTTGTGATTTACCAAATCCAAAATTCAAAAATCCTAGAAACAGAATAAATTTTTGGTTTCATTATAATAGTCTTTAAATATATGTCTTTATCTTCCATATCATTAAAATTCATGCCATTTGGGCTTCTATATCAAGAGATATCTCTAAAATACTCTAGACGGGTCCAATTGACATGACAACAACTATCACTCCACTTTGGGCTAAAATTTGATAGTCTTAAAAGTAAAATAAGGATCCAAACTCTTATAAAAATTTTAGACCTACGTGTCTAGTTTATGCTCTAGTTTGAATCAACCCATTTGGAGCTCTATAACTCAACCTATGAGGAAAATACTCACTATTGGTCATAGGGTCCTATACCAGAATTTCACTACTCACTTCTTTCTCTAATTTTTTCTTCATTTAAGCACATTATTCTATCAAATTCAGACTTATATAACACTTCAACATCAATTATACATTACAGCAAATTAATTCCAGCATGCACACATATATATGCAACTCTCACACCTTTTAAAGTCTGTGCTTTTACTCTTTAAATCTAGGTGAGATAGTTATAGTAATTTAGTTCATGATAAAATTTAGGATGAACTTTGGATGAAATTAGATTAAGGAGATGAAGATGATGGAGGGAAAATAGAGACACTAAGTTGACCAAGGAAGAAATATGAAAAAACGTGTGGTTTCTTAAATATTCTAAGGTGTAACACCCTTATAACACCTAACAATGTTTCGGTACACCGCAGACCGAAAATTTTTTTTCCAACTTATTCTTCCAAATTATAATCTTATACTTAGTTATATAAATAACAATTCGCCGATGACCTATAACTGTCTAATTTACTGTGCACTTAATAAAATTTTGGCAATATAACGGCTATATAATTTCCTAACCCCCTGAAAAGCAAACAATATATATAGCCTCTCAAAGGCACAACAACCATATAATATCATATCAAGCATTTTAATTTCTTAACCATTCAACTAAATATTTCACATACATTCAATTATACCAGATAGGTCTCACTTTAAATCATAAGGTATGACATATTACAATCCAAAATAACAACTCCAATGAGTTTAATTACAACATGCAAAACCATAAGTATTATGCTTATATATACATGCCACAAAATTTCAAAAATCCACTTTAATCAAAAAAAGTCCTTTAGGAAATATTCTTGCTCCCGCTCCTGCAAACCTGCACGCAGTCACAACTACACGTTGAGCACTTAACATGCCCAATGATGACTAATAATCTAAATATTTCCTAACCCCACTTTAAAGTCTCATTATGAAAAAATTCTTTATTTTAATATTTCAAGCAACTCAATTAACATTTTTCTTTTCAATTAACATTTTAAATTTCTAATACACTTTTATTCATCAAATACTTGTTTATTATCAAATTATACATTTAATTCAAACTTTTACCTTTTTATCGATTTAGTCCCCTTTTTCTCGTTAAATTACGAATTTATTCTTTTTATGCTTATTTTTAACATTTAAGCTATTAATTAAGGTATTTAACCTTAATTTTATATTTAGTTAAGCATTTTTATGCAAAATTATATTTTAGTCTTTATTGACTAAAAAACTTTCTTTTAACACATTTTAACCATTAATTGACTTTTTTATCTTTAATTAAGCAATTATTAATTAATTTGCTTAATTTCTATTCTTTTGGAGAAAATTACGATTTTGCCCCTAAACTTTTTTTTCTTTCAAATTAGTCCTTTTTCACTTTTAACAAACATTTTTCATTCTCTTTCACATTTTCTCATATCATTTTCATTATGTTCCTAGTTCTGACCCAACAAAAAACTTCAAACCAAATACACGGGACGTGAACCCCACATGGCCACAACAGAGATAAAGAAATGACTCCCCAAAAGGCCAATTCTCACAGAGCAGAGAACAGAGATAGAGTAGCCATAGTGATTAGAGATCCAATCCATAGCATAGCAAGTCGTCATGACTTGCACCGCGGTACAGAGATATTCCTATGGCCAGCCAATTATATCATGAGCTAGTTTTTACTGCTTGGTTATTTCTAAGGGCATTATTGTATATACTTTTACTTATACATATTACACGATTTATTTCAAAAATACCTTAATATTGCATATAAATTTCTTAAAAATTTTATATGCACACTTTTCATATTTCTTATCACTTTTCCTTCATTTTATTGAATTATTTTCCAATAATTCAATATTTTTCCTTGTACATAATTAACATTTTATTTCTCATTTATTCATATAACATGGATAAATTCTCTAACAATTTATTTACATATTATTTTGCATCTATTACCCATATAAACTTAATTTATGCATTATTTCCTTATAATTTCTCATTTCCATTACTTACATAACTCATTATTAAGCTTTAAAAATTTCTATTAAATTCCATAAATCATATAAAAATTCATGGAAGCTAAATATGATATTTATAATTAATTTAAGCTATAAATTACCATTTTCATGTAAGAATCACTATTTCTCCCTTAGAGAGAATTTCAGCCATCATACTAACATCACCTTAAAAATTATTTTTCTTCATTCTAATTATCCACATATCATCAATTATGTCCCAATTTCATTTACCCTATCTCAATTTCATTAATTAAATAATTTAGCAATTTTTTACCCAATTACATAAAGGAAATTAATTCAAATAAATAGAAAATACTTAGATTTATTAGTCACATACCAAATTATCTTGATCAAGAGCGCCTAACTTTCCTTTTCTTTGCCCTTATCCTTTGAAACTCTTCCTTCACCTTCCACACCTAAATGACCAGCCCATTAAACCTTAGTTTTCTTCATTTTCTTGATCTCAAATACAAAATTCAAGCTCAAAATCATAAACTACACATCAAAATCAATGAAAAAAATACTAAAGAATTAATTTAAACTCATAAATTTCTCAAGTTCCAACTTACCCTATTTTCTTTATCCATTTGATTTCTAGCTTTTCTTTGCTCAAACCACTTGATTGAGGCTACTAGGGTGATCTAGAGAGATGAAACTTTTGTTGTTATGTTGGAAGTTATGAGAGATTTTAAGTGAAAGAAGAAGAAATCAAAGAGAGAAGGTAGAGAGTATGGTTCGGCCAACACAAGGATAGGGAGAAGAAGCCAGCAAAATCTGAAAAATTCTCCAGATTTTCTCCCTTTAAATATATCTCATTTGGGCCTAAATGCGGGCTTAATCAATGGGTTTAGCCCAATCACAAATTAAAGCCCATTTTAGGCTATTTAAGGTCCAAACCAATTTCTCTATCTTCCTCACTTCAATTCACTTCAAAAATAATTCCATCAATTTTATCACATCAAAAATAGCTAGCACGCAAAGTTTTGGCTCAATCAAAGTCCGTTATCGGTCCGATTCGATAACTGCCGGTGTCACCAAAAAATTTCATTCTCATCACTAAAATATTCTACATAAAAATTCATGTAGTCATGCAAAATCTGACAATTTTCGGAGTTCGTTTGCTATTTTTAATTATTTACGCAAAATCAAGTCACATTTCCTATCAGGAAAATTGACTCGCTATATTTTTCGTATTTTTGAACTTTAGAGGCCCAATTGACCTCAATTTCACTTCAAATTTCAACCCCGGACTCTCCATGACTAATACTTTTCAATGGTCCAATAAAATATTTTTGAATTTTGGATGTCCTTTCGGACTCGAAAAGTACTATTTACCATCAAAAAGTACTGTTCACGGCTGACCCGGTGTTGAGGCCATTACTTTATTCATCTTTATACATCCACACTTAGATGGCTATGATTGAATTAAGAAATTCAACGGTCATTTATTAGCCACTCATCACCTTCTTATTGGTACTTACTCATCTCACTCCCACCCTTTGGGAGTGAGTGACTACGAGTCCTACCCTGAGAGTGAGTGACTATAAGTCACTCCTACCCCATAGAAGTGCGTGACTCAAATGCATGGCCAAAATTGCATCCATTTGTCATCATGTCATTGATCCAAATATATTTTTTTTGTCAATTTTCTTGCAATCCCTCCTTACACTTTTGATTACCAATCCACATAAATTCTTTTTTCTCTCTTTAATTTAATTCCCTAATGATACATACACATCATAATTTGCATAATTTACTAAATGCCTTCTTAATTTCATCAATTCTGGTTATGTCCTTATTGCACAACTAATGCTCTTTTTCACTGAAAATCATATAATTACTTGCTTTAATCCTTTTAGGGTACATCTTAGGGCCTCACACTTGTAGTAAATATGGGCAGTTAGGTTGCAAAAAAAAAAGAATTTATACAAAGGTAAAATCATTAACGTATTTACATTTACATTTGAACTTTCATATATGTTATTTTGTGATTTTTTTCTGCCAAGATCTTGGTCTACCAAATTTGTAGGATGAAATTTCATGTGAAGAGGGCAACAATCCTAACCTTGATGATGTGCCAAACAACACTGCCAATTGAATAAAGGATCCTGCAGAAAATACAACAAATGTTTAAGAGCAAACTGGTAATATGCCAATCAAATAAACGATCATGTAAAAGATATAATAAATGTTTAAGAGAAAATAAGCAATATATATATAAATGAGGGAGTAAATAGGGCAGCAGCACATGGAACAAGATAACTAATGCCATTTTAAGGTACAAAATGAGATAATTCAGTTAAAGGTTAAATGACTCAAGATAAGAAAAGGGACATGGGATATTCTGAGATGACAATGGTAGAATAATTTACAATGTGAGTAATAAATATTTTCAATTTATTTTATGTAATTGTAAAGTTATGATTAATGCCGAATCATAACTTGTTATCACTATAATGCAGCTTCGATGTGCATCTAGCTATATTGTTGGTTCATATGGAGATGGTAATCGCAGTTGTGAAGATGAAGATTTAGATCCCATCATGCCTGACCATGAAGCTTATCCAAAGAAAAAGTTTTCAATTTTAAGTGAGAAAGAGGTAATAGCAAGTGCAAGGAAAACTGCTTATGTCCCTACAGGTTTAAAGATCATAATTTTAAAGGAAATGGATATGAAGTTCCAATGCCATCAAGATTGCCTTTTCAACAGCTAAGAAAGAAAAGACTTCTGCACTGTGATTTGAAGAAGCAAAACAATAAAAGACAATTAAATAACCAAAAGTAGTTATAGGCAATTTGTGATAATATTTTTGTTCATATGATGTATGGTGCAGTGATGGATACAATATAGATTATACTTCCAAGAACTAGATTTTGTAAGTTGGGAGTATACCATATACTACCAAGAACATCATGTACACTTGATTATTTTGTTAATAGTAATGCCAAAAGTTGATTATAATGCCTAGGAACCTGTTTGTGCTTCATGTTTTTTGTATGCCCAGGAAAATGCTTATCATTGATGTTGTTGTTATGCCCAAGAGTTAGTGTTTGATGTTATTTTTATGCCTAAGAAATTTGTGCTTGATGTTATTTTTATGCCTAGGAGTTTGTGCTTAATGTCATATGTCATTATACAATAATTCAATTTAAGTTAATTATGATTGAATCCAATTTCTACTAATAAACATCATATATAATAAGATTACAATGACAAATTTAACCAAAATCAGAACTACATATCATCCTAAGCTATGCATTAATCTTGTTAATTGCCCAACAAACCCAAGCAACCAACATTAAACAAAAAACTTTCATCACCCAAAAATAACACACCCCTTCATTGGCTTTTCTTGAATTCACTGCCAGCTCTATACCATGCTTCCTCTTTATCTCAGAAAAATCATTCCTTTTTTTCAAATTGCATACCAATTGTTGTATGGTCTCCAATTGGCTTTTTATCCTTCTATTCAACCTCAATATCTCTTATTCTAGTTGTAAATTCTCCTTATACAATTTATACAGCAACATTCACGATCTTTCCTTCGGCGTTGCCAAAGAATCAAACTAAGAAAAAAAGTTGCATTCTCTACCCTATCAACATTAATAGTACAAAGCAATTTGACAGCTCGTCACCCGGACACAAAACAGGAAAAAAGGGGAAAAAATGGATTTATTACTCTAATATGGAGACAATCGTAGTATCTTTTTCCTAGGTTGCTAATGCTCCATGACTCAAATATGATAGCTTTGTTCCCACACAAATACCGAACTTCTATCCCCTTATTCCTGAAATCTTTGCTTTCTTACCGTCTTGAATAGATCGAAGATGAGAGAGATCGAATGTGATTTGCCATCAAAGATTTCTGATTTAGGAATGTGCATAAGCAGAGGTTGGGTTTTAATCAAGAAATTCCAATTACTTTTGCTTATTATGTGTTGCTGAGATTGAACTCTGAGAGTCGATCTATGTAGATGCAATGGAGTGTAAGAGATGGAGAGAAATGGGAATAAACTATCTCAATGAGAGCAGTGAAAATGAGAGAGAGAAAGTTGGAGATAAGGGTTAATTTTTCACGTGCTTTTTACGCACCTTCAGGTGGCAACTGATGTGTTCAATCACTTCTTGCTACGTGTCAAATTTTTACACATTAGTCAACTAACGGTATTTTGATCAAAATTAATTGTATTGGATGGTAGGGGCAAAAACATTCCATTTTTCAAACATAAGGAGTAAAAATCTCACATTTGAAACATGGAGGGCAAAATTGCTTGGCAAATTTCATGGGCAAAAATAAATGTTTCGCCTATTTTATTTCTATTAAAATTTTTTATAAATTCTAAATTTACTCTTTTAATTTTATCTATATGTCCTTCCATTTTTATCGACTTTTCTCCATCTAATACAAAATTCTAGCTCTCCCAACTTCCTGCGATATAGATTTAGAGATTAAAATAAAGTGGAGATGAAGCCATGCCATTTTTGACGGAATTTCTCACCAACCCATTTTGACGCTGAGACCTTACCAACCTCCATCCCACCTTATTTTTTTGGAGGTGACATTTCTAATTACTTTATTTGACAGAATACATAATTTGTCTAGATGCACTTTTAGCTGAGCGATTGGCCTACTGACATAAGTTCCTGTTCCACCGAATAAGGATTTGATGCCTCAAAATTAAAACAAACAGACGTAATACAGAAAATTTTCAATGGAGACCCAATAAAGAAGAATATTAAAAGACTTCGACGACCTCAAATCGTATCTTACCTAATTTTTTTATAAATAAAAAAGAAAATTTACCTACAATGCAGCAATCATATAAATTGTAATTGTTGCAAATTAAAACGTTTAACGTGAACGTCCATAACTCCTAGCCTTATAACTCCCTTGATAGCTTCGAAGCTTATAACTCTCTTTAATCTCCACTTATCTCTACAATCTCTCTACTTCTGCTCTTGTTATATCCAGTAATAAACTATAATAAATGAAGCAAGCATACATTATCCAAGCCAATGCCTAGTGACCGTTAAATTAAGAGAGGAAGTTCAACTTAACCTGAGGCTGTCACTCATATACTAGTTTTCTATGATCTAGGACCAAAAGAAGGAAAAAAAAAAAAAAGGGATCAATTTTGGCTACTGCAACAAAAATTTAGGTAATTGACCTGTCCAATGAACTAGTTTACAAATTGAATATTCATATACAAAATATTTATCTTGTTTCTGAAATTGTTCTATAGTGAAAAGGAGATAAAACTATTTGGCTTTAAAATACATGAACAAAAAAGAGCAGAAATTGTACAAAAATGTGCATAAATCATGCATTGAAGAGTTTTCTGAAAGGTCCATCCTTCTGATTCTTTGCAGCTTCAGTTAGAGCAAGGAACCTCTTGAAACCTGTCGTTGCAGCACCTCTCCCGAGCGCAGCTGCTCTAGTAAGCACATCTTCTCGGGAAGCAATAAATCCAATTGAGGGATTTGTAATTGCAGGAGGAGGAGCAGCAGGTGCCGCTGATTGTGCGATAGATGGTTGTGGAATTGCAGGTCCATGTTTGTTAAGGTCATCCAGTATACTCTGCTGATCTGCTTTCTTAAGACCCTGAACATGTCCAAACAATAAAAACAGCACTAGTATGGCGTAAATGTAAAACTTTCTGTAAAAAATTAACCTAAACGCTTCACAAACATAGCATTTAACCTATTTGATTGTTATGTAAGGTAGTATCTTCTGCCCGCATGCTAAGATTAGCACATTCAAATAGATTCCT
Organism: Excoecaria agallocha; assembly: GCA_037975025.1. Taxonomy (NCBI): domain Eukaryota; kingdom Viridiplantae; phylum Streptophyta; class Magnoliopsida; order Malpighiales; family Euphorbiaceae; genus Excoecaria; species Excoecaria agallocha. The sequence goes on from CM075816.1 coordinate 26,934,415, forward strand.
AATCAGTCTTATTTAATGCAATTTCATGAAATGTATGATTTTCTATTATGTGGATGTCCACACAACACAGTTACCTAATTTGCTGCTCCCAACGCTACACAATTTGGGATGCAGCGTCCTATAATGAGCTTGATTTAGAAAGTAGACAATCTAGTTCTCCAAATGTTGGGAATCTATTTCTGTTTTTAATGTGATTTTTAAGAAGAGTCTTACTGATGACAATACCGATGAAGAAAAGAAGAATAGGAGGTTTCAGGAAAGCAAACTGTAGGGGAAAACCCCAAAAATAGGGCAGTAATTAGTAAGGGGTCCATGGAAAAAAAGGAAGAAGAGAGGAGAATACGAACACGTTACAAATGCAGTAAATGCACAAAGATGGAAGGGCGACTATCCAAATTAATAATTTTATTTTTTGGAGATTTCATTTAATTAGGATTTGTGTATGTGTATATATATATATATATAGCAAGTCACTTTATTATGGTAGGAGTCCTTGATTTTAGTCTTTAATCTTAGGTTTTCCTACTTTATACTTAATCACTTATGTTTAGGTTTTCGTAATGGCAACATGTAAGCTATATGTAAAGAGCAAAGAATTAAGAAATAAGACAAGCATAAGTTTATTCAAAAAACCCCTAAGAGATTGAGGTTCCCTCTGTTTAAGAATCCTACAGTGCTTGCTACCTTTAATGAGCTTGAAGGTTCATGTTCCCTTTGATAAGCTCGATTAATTGCCTATGGTCAAGATCCATAATTCAGGACCATAATAACTTAGTGCCTAGATAGATGCAATGTTAGGGTGAGATTGTGTTAAAGAGGAACAATGCTTATTTCTTACCCACTGTTGGGACAAGTGAATAGGTCAGCTGGACGATGAAAATTTCAACCGAATAATTGAAAAGAATTAACTGAGGCCACTATTCATCAAACGCATTTATCAAATCCTACTTTCAATTTGGCTAACAGAAAAGGCCAAAGATTAACAGAGTGAGATCCTTCCATTCCAAGTAGGAGGTATGCTTTCTAAAGGTGGATGAAACCCACCCATCATTTGAGACATTGACCGGTTGAATTCATTAAACTATTCAATGCTAGGGATGAACCTGCAAGAACATTTTCCATCTTCTAAAAGAAAACTGCTCCAGTCCCTCTGAATAACTAAGTGCAAGTACCCCAATGTAGTAGAAAGTCAGAATATTCTTACCCTTTGTTTGGATTATGATTAGAGATGGCGAGGTATGATATTATATTGATCAAATTGTTGATTGGGAAGAGTTCCAACCCATTGTTATAGTATTTCGTGGTAAACTTATGGTTTAGTTTTGCCTATATTTTAAAACCACTAAATCTGTAGTTTATCATGGTTTTCTATATTTTTATTCTCCCGCTGTTTAGTTTTGAAAACTCTCCTTTTATTCTAACATAATCCTAATCTTACATCTCTTTTATCAAAAATATTTTCATCTTTTTTTAATATTTCCTCTTATAAAAAATTTATTAAACCATATCATATCATATTTCTTAAGATGTTAACAATAATTATAATACTATACCATACTATACCGCACCATACTATATCATGACCCATCTCATCCAAATAAGGCCTAAATTGTCAAAAAAGATAACCAATAATCATGCTTTAGGCATTTGGGCTCCATTATGATAAAATAATCTCTCTGTTTAGTCCATTGACTTCACTTGAGAGAAGTGCTACACAGAAAAGACATTAAGTCCTTTTACTTCTAAAGTTTACTCACAGAAGAGTGTAATGACCTGTATAAGTGCAATTGAAGGGTTTTCTGGTAATTTATGCCCTCACAACAATCTTCTAGGTTTTTCTAGTAATTTATGCCCTTAATAGAATCTTCTACTTCAAATTATTTAAAAATATAATAACTTTCTTAGCTTTGCATGAAAAACTTTGACTTTGTATTGTGCATCATATTTTTGCCTTAAAACGAGTCTTAAATAAGCACAATTAAAGGTTGTTCAAAAAATGCAAAACTATCCAGACAATTAAGAGAAAATGCATTTAAACATCAGAATGAAAATAAAGGAGATGAGCAATAACCTTAAGCTCCAGTATGCGCTGAAACTCCATTGGTGTTCCCTCTGGTAACAATGCCCTGTACGTATCTGCCACAGAATCAACAGGGGAGAGTATAACCTGTATACAGGAAATTCTTAGTCTTAAAAAAGGAGAACTAGAGACAAGAGAAACCTGTTATAAAAGGAGAACCACAGAAAAGAGAATAAACACTAAAATAACGTGATCAAACCTTCAAAAGTGCTTCAGCTTTGCTCATTTCACGGCTCACAAACTTTGAATAGCTAGCAGCACTTGATGTCTGTTTCATTAAAAACAGAATAAAATTACTTAAAATTAATAAAAAAAAGGCCTTCTTTGGGTAAAGATAAGAAAATCAAGTAGAGATCATAGAGTGTGGAAAAGAATACTTTATTGAAATTGTTTACATGTGTGCAAGTTTTCTCCACTGCAAATAACTTTTCTTTTCTTTCTTTTTTGGGGCAAAAGTAAGCAAGTAAACACAGCCAAATTCAAGATCAGAGCCAACATTTTTGTTGTTTGGCAGTCAATCCTAAAATGTCGAAATATACATGTCTGGGTTAAATAAAAATGCTCTCTCGAAATTTTTATCAGGGTTACGGTGTAATCCATGTTTTGATTTCCGAAAAAAGCCTCCCCCAGAAAATCCAGCACACCAAACAAGTAACAAAAAGTGGCACGCTAGGAAGTCCACTTGTGGCAGAAACTTTAACCATTACAATACCAGATATGAGGATCATACTTAAGATTATTAGGCTTCTACAAGCATCAACTTACCTGTCGGCCAAGGGAAGGAATCTCCAGAAGAACTGTCTTTACAGCTTGAGTATCTAAAAGCATCTGCAATACCATTATGCCATCTATTATCTTTGTGTTACACGAAAGAATAATTTCAAGGGAAAGTAAATAAATAGAATAATTTCCAGATAGAAAGTTGTTTCATTTTCTATTAGTTGGGAAACACTTAAAACAAAAGAGAACAAGGTCAGTTGGTGGTAATTATTATGGAGTAAGAACCATATTCCTAAACACAGCTTTATGGCATGGTTAGCAATAAAAGACAGGTCAGCCACCAAAAATAGATTGTACAAATCTGTTAAGCATTTATTTCTCAGTGTTGTTTGATTACTGATATATGTAAGTGTTAAAGAGGTGCCCTATTAATTGAAATCCATACAAATGGAAGCAAGACGTATCATGGTTTAGTAAGAAGGCTGCAGGCAAAAGCCTTTTGGCAAACTTTAGGAGAGTTGCAATGGTTGCTACAGTTTATTGGGTGTGGCAGGAGAGAAATCAAATTGTTTTTCTAGATGTCTTCAATAAAGATAGGATCATAAGCAGAATTTCTGTGGATAAGCTTTTGTATAACAACAATTGTAAGAATATAAATAGATATAATTGGAGTGCTTGGACATGATTGGCATCCTATAAACTGGACGCAGTGGTGTCGTTGACTGATATTTGGCAACAATTGTAAGAATACAGATAGATATAATTGGAGTGTTTGGACACGATTAGTATGCCATAAACTGGATGCAGTTGTATCTTTGTATGACTGATTTTTGGCAATAAAATTTTGCTTTATTGAACCCGCAAGGTAAAAAAAAAAAACAAGTTGTTTCAATTCATCAGTCTAACTGATTTGTGGAATCTTTTCAAATTTGATAGAATTTCTATTTTTCTCTCTACACCATGAAAGAGTAGTAAGCCTGAACACTGATATTTTAGATGTAAACACTAATATAGCAATCTTGATGCTCGTGAAACACCAGGAAGGAATCAAGTATGTCGCCAGAGAGTAGATATTTCATGTGTGGTTGTGCTATAGATCACATATCTATGTAGTATAAATATTTTTAGCAGCTTCTTCTTTTCAAGAGAGATAAGGAAAATGACTAGACAAATAAACAACAGCTCTTTTATATGCGGATATCAATATACCAACATATCTAAATGGTAGAAATATTTTTAACAGCTTTTTCATCCCCGACAGAAGGCAAAAGGGCTAGACAAATAAACATTTTGCAAGCTGGCATCTTGAAGTTCACAAATAACAAAAAGGACTTTTTAGTGGAATAGGGGTGTGCAAAATTCAGTTATAACAGAAACACTGAACGTAACTGACAGAATCGTTTAATGTAGTTCACTTATTCAGAATCATTTAATGTAGTTCACTTATTCAGTTTTTTGGTTCGGTTTCTGTTCTAGTTTTTCAGCAAAGTTGGTTATTTCGGTTTGGTTAAATTTTTTGAGCTCAAAACTGCAAAATAACCAAACTGATTGAATCTATATCTTTATAACAAAGTTGAGGCTTCTGGGAGGTTTTAGGGGACTCCCTTCTTTGAGAAAAAAAAAAAAAATCTCTTTTCTCATTAATTGCTAATTATTTTTCTTTTTTTTTCCTCATAATTTTGCAATAGTCAGTTTTTTAGAAATATTATTTATTAAGATAAATGTCTATATATTCCAAAGATAACTATCAATAAACAATTGGCACAACTCAACTAATGGAATGTTGTATTGCTCCTACTAGTAAAAACAATGTGAAATATTCCCTAAAAAGACAAAATAAAAACCAGGTTTAGCCATTCACACACTACTTGTGCATCCTTTTCATGCTCATTTCATGTTGTGCCATGTGTGCCTGTAGAAGGAAATTCTGACAAGTTTAACAATTTGAGGGTGTAATCCGACACTCAATTAGTTAAGCCGTGCAAGAAGTTTTTATATGCTCCATTGTCCAAAATAATAAAAGTACTTTCCCCAAAATTAGGACAATTGCTATTTCTATCCTACTATTAACTTATAAAGTACCTATAATACCTTTATTTAATTTCTCAATAATCAATAAATTTGTACTTAATTCTTGATATCAGTCTCAATTAAAACTTAAAATAACAAGATATTTAATATCTAAATTTATATCTCTCTATTATATACTTCACTTAAGGTTAAAAAACGTGCCACTCGTCAAATTAATTTATGACAATTTACATTTCCAATATTATACACCGATGTTAGTCATTATTTTGATCTTTACAATAATAATTATTTATGATATAAATGATGGAGATAATTGGTAAACCATTAATAAAATGATGTCTTATAACAATAAAAACTCACTTTTCTTGAACTATGTAAATAGAAGTATTCCTATTATTTTGGGATGGAAAGAGTATGATCTCATTTGGTATTGGATAAAGTTGATGCTTGGAACTTGATTTCTGATTTAGATCCAAAAACAAACATGTAGACATTAAAATCAATCATACTAAAAAAAGTGCATGATCAAGTCACTAGCAATGTAAAGAAGGAAAACATTATGAAAAAAATCATGAGACTCACGACTATCTTGATGTCTGATTCAGCAATTTCAGAATACATCATTCAGAGGAGCATTCTAAAATCCATGTCCTACTAATTCTCATCAAACAGTACCTTACATGCTCTTCATTTCATGTACTGGTCAACTTTCGCAATTAGCAGAATATTTATTACTCGAGAAGAAAAGAAGAGAATAATGTAAATGTCCACACCTGTTGGGCTCCAGTTTCTGATATCTGCTTGCATTTGAAAATGTTAGCATAAAAGCGCGGACCAAGAGATGATGCCAACTGCACAAGAAATAAGTACAATACAGTAAGTGTTCTGGTTAAATTATTGATGTTCAAAGTAGAAGAAAGCAAATAAGTTATGGGTTAGTTCATGAACTTCTTAGATGCATTTTACTGTCGCATTAAGAGAGGGGAAATCCATGATTAAAGCAACTTTCAAGAACCAAGACCTATTTTGGAAGCAAACAATCAAAATCACCAATCCATTATTTTCTTTTCTACTTTCCATCCAGCAAAACAACCCCTCCCCCTATGGTCTAAGATCATATTTATAATCACCTTGTCCAGAAAGTACTGGAAGTGAACTGGGGATAGCAGGCTTCCGAGTACAGGAATGCTGTTTGTAAGGATCATATTTATACCATTAACATACCTGCAAAAACATGGCTACAATTATTTTGTGAAATTTGCATTCTGCCAAGTTTCCATGACTGGAATACCATAAACCTTAAAGGTATCTTACCCTGACTGGTCACCAACGCTTTCAAGTGTACCCCATGGGACACGTGTCATTGCTGCCATTTCAGTATCAAATTTAGTTTCCAGGCCATGCACCAGGGTCATTAGGGCTTCTGTAATTAGCACTGAAAATTCCTCCTGCACAATTTCATTATGTCTGAAGATACAAATGGAAGATAATTATGATGTGATTCCATAGATAAGAGGAACGTACCTCAACTGCTGACATATCCACCCCTGCTGCTAAATGAGGATCGATTATTTTGGATACACTTTCAGCCAGTTCACCTGACTGTCAAAAAATTGAACCAAATTATAAGGTAGAAGAAAACTTCATCCATCCAGATAAAAAGGCATGAGTAAACAAAAAAAACAAAAAAACCAAATTATCAGATATCTAGGTTTCATGCTTCTCTTAATGTGAAAGATGAGTTTACTTGGGGATGAAAGTATCACTCCGTAATTCTAATTGTAAGCAACAAAATCAGCTGCAAAAATGAACATGGGAAGTTTTCCCTCAAACCTTTGATGATATACAAGGGGGAAGTAGAAAAAGAAAGCCTTCATTAAGGACTTATCAAGAGCTTCACATTTTTCCAAGTAATTCATGTATGAAGCAAGAATCTTTTTAAAATTACTGTCAACAATATCAGTGTATATAGGTTTATTTTGTACAGTTGACTTTCCTTGTATAATTAGCTTTATATTAGGCTGATTTATTTCCTTATTTAGATTAGATGTTTTGTATATATTCAGAGATAATCTAAGGATAAAGGATCGATTTTTGGCAAACCTTTTTGGTTATCTGTCTATATTTTGTCATGGTATCAGAGCTAGGGTTTATTTGAATTTGGATTTTGGAAATTCTTTGGGTCGTCGTTCACGGTGCACATCTGGATCTCACTGCCCATCAGAGGAGGAGCGCAGGTCTATTTCCGGTCTGTTCTCCAAATCCGGTCACCGGGTGTTGAGCGAGTGGAGTATACGCGCCGTCGCAACTTTCTGTGTACTGTTCCACGCTCCGGCGCGTTGTGGCGCATGGTTGTAAGTCTGGCGACGGTTTCTTCTCGGATTTCTCCTCCGCCGTCGCAATATTATTTCCGGCGGTTCTACGGTGTCTGTTTGCTCATCTGACTTGGTTTGGAGGGTGATTAGTTGATTTTCTTTGGATCGGTTTCTGGTCTTGGTGTTGGTCTCGCTTCTGCCGGCTTCTGGTCTTGGTGTTGGCTTCGCTTCTGCTTCTGGATTTGAGTTTCTGCCTTTGTTTGTGGGTCAGCTTTCTTCTTGGCTCTTGAAACATGTCTTCTTCAGAGATTTTGGGTATCAGATTTACTGGCAAAAACTATGCAGCATGGGAATTTCAGTTCAGGATGTTCTTAAAGGGAAAGGAGCTTTGGGGTCACATTGACGGATCTGTTTCTGCTCCTACAGATGATACAGCTCGGCATGAATGGGAGACAAAGGATGCCCTAGTTGCTTCCTGGATCATAGGCTCTATTGAATCTCATATGGTGAACAATTTGCGCTCTTTTACTACTGCCAAACAAATGTGGGATTATCTGAAAAGAATATATTATCAAGATAATACAGCTCGGCGATTTCAATTGGAACTTGAGCTTAGCAACTTTAGTCAAGGTAATCTTTCCATTGAGCAATATTATTCTGGATTTCTTAACCTGTGGAGCGAATATTCTGGTATTATTTATGCAAAAGTTCCTAAAGATGCTTTAACCAGTATTCAAGCAATTCATGAAGATAGTCGTCATGATCAATTTTTGATGAAATTAAGATCAGAATTTGAAGTTACTCGAGCTGGATTGTTGAATAGAGATCCGGTTCCATCATTGGATGTTTGTTTTGGTGAATTATTATGTGAGGAATAGAGGTTGGCTACACAAGCTATTATTGGTGCATCCAAGGAGTCATCTGAACCTATTAATGTTGCTTATACTGCTCACAAAAAGGATCGAGGAAAGGGACAGATACAATGCTTTAGTTGCAAGGAATATGGGCATATTGCTTGTAATTGCAGTAAGAAATTCTTCAATTATTGTAAGCAAACTGGACACATTATCAAGGATTGTCCTACTCGTCCAGAAAATCGTCGTATTCGAGGTTTACAAGCCGCTGTTCCAGCTAGTAGCTATGATATCCCACCATCAGCATCATTATCCAATGTTGCTTCTGCCATTAGTCAGCCTCCTGTTACTCCAGAAATGGTGCAACAGATGATTTTATCAGTTTTTTCAGCTTTTAATCTTCAGGGACAAGGTACAAAAATTCTTTCTCCTTGGCTTGTTGATTCTGGTGCATCTAATCATATGACTGGATCATCTCATTTGTTACAAAATTTTCGACAATATATTGGCACTCAAAACATACAAATTGCTAATGGAAATGATCTTCATATTACTGCCATTGGTGATATTGGACATTTTTTTCGAAATGTGTTTGTTTCTCCTGAATTGTCTACTAATTTGATTTCGGTTGGTCAACTGGTGGAAAATAATTGTAATGTAAACTTCTCTCGTGATGGATGTCTTGTGCAGGATCAGGCGTCGGGGAAGGTGATCGTGAAGGGGCCTAAAGTGGGCAGATTATTTTCATTGCAGTTTTCTGTTCCTCGTAATTTGTCTTTAGTTTCTAATATTGTTGACAATAAGGGTGAAGTTTGGCATAAACGGTTAGGTCATCCGAATAATGTTATTTTGAATAAATTGATGGAACGTAATTTTCTTGGAAAAAAAGTTCAGTCTTCTGATCATATTTTGTCTTTTGATTGTCCTACTTGTAAATTGGAAAAAAGTAAGATTTTGCCTTTTCCTACTGGTGGTAGTCGTGCTGATACTTGTTTTGCAATAATACATACTGATATTTGGGGTATTACTCCAGTTATTTCACATAGACAGTATAAATATTTTGTCACGTTCATTGATGACTATAGCCGTTTTACTTGGATATATTTTCTGCATTCCAAAGCTGAGGTGCTAACTGCATTTCAAGCTTTTGTGACTTATGTTGAGACACAGTTTTCGACTTTTATAAAAGTTTTACGGTCTGATAATGGTGGGGAATATATGTCACATGACTTTCAGGATTTCTTGCAACAGCAGGGTATTGTATCTCAGCCATCATGTCCTTCTACACCTCAACAGAATGAATTGGCTAAACGAAAGAACCGTCACTTGTTAGATATGGTTCGCACTTTGCTTTTGCAATCTGCTGTCCCATCTAAATTTTGGGTGGAAGCTTTGGCTACTGCAGTCTATTTAATCAACCGTCTTCCTTCTCAACAGCTGAATTTTGATTCTCCATTTTATCGTCTATTTCGCATGCATCCTGATTATCATACACTGTGCACATTTGGCTGTGTTTGTTTTGTTCACTTACCCCCTCATGAGCGTCACAAGCTTACAGCTCAATCAGTCCAGTGTGCTTTTATGGGTTATAGTACTGCTCACAAGGGGTTTTTTATGCTATGATGCTATTGCCAACCGCATGCGTATTTTTAGAGATGTGATTTTCTTTGAACATGAGTACTACTTTCAGCAACATGTTAGTTCCTCAGATCCTGTTTTCCTTCCTCACTTTGATGACAGCTCTCGCTCAATTGAGCGTTTTAAACCAGGCATGGTCTATCAACGACGACAGCTCCCTCTATCATCACATGTTTCCCTCAATCCTGATCTGCTGCCACCTTCAGTGGCTTCTAGAAGAGGCACTCGTGTCCATCGTCCCCCAGATAGGTTTGGTTTCTCTGCCACACTATCTCATGCTGTGGTTCCTTCTTCTTATTCTCAGGCAACTAAACAAGCATGTTGGGTCAAAGCCATGCAAGAAGAACTTCAGGCCCTTCAGGAGAATCATACATGGGATTTGCTTCCTTGCCCTGCTGGTATTAAGCCCATTGATTGTAAATGGGTATATTCTCTTAAATTGCGATCTGATGGCTCACTTGATAGATATAAAGCAAGGTTGGTCGCTCTCGGTAATAGGCAAGAGTATGGTCTGGATTACGAGGAAACATTTGCACCTGTTGCCAAAATGACCACTGTGTGACTTATTCTCGCTATTGCTGCTTCTAAAGGGTGGTCATTACGACAAATGGATGTAAAAAATGCCTTTTTGCATGGTGATCTTAAAGAAGATGTATACATGATCCCACCATCTGGATTATTTTCTACTCCTTATTCAGATGTTTGTAAGTTAAGGAGGTCCCTCTATGGATTGAAACAGGCTCCTCGGGCATGGTTCAGTAAATTTCGTGATACTCTTCTTAGCTTCTCTCTTGTTCAAAGTCAGTATGATTCGTCTTTGTTCCTACGCAAAACATCTAAAGGAATTGTCTTGCTTCTGGTATATGTTGATGACATTGTTATTACTGGGACTGATTCTGAATTGATTTCTCAATTTCAAAAGCACCTTCAAGGTGTTTTTCATATGAAAGACTTGGGCTCTCTACACTATTTCTTAGGTCTTGAAGTGTACTCTACATCAGCCGGTATTTTTCTACATCAACATAAGTATACTCAATATCTCATTTCTTTATCTGGTCTTCAGGATGGTCGTTCTGTTCCTACTCCCTTGGAAATAAATGTTAAATATTGTCGTGATGAGGGTAATTTTTTATCTGATCCTACTTTGTATAGACGTCTTGTCGGTAGCTTAAATTACCTGACTATTACTCGTCCAGATATTTCTTTTGCTGTTCAACAGGTGAGTCAATTTATGCAAGCACCCAGGCATCTTCATCTAGCCGCTGTCCGTCGCATCATTCGTTATTTGTGTGGTACCTCTTTGCGAGGTTTGTTCTTTCCAAAAGACTTTTCTCTTCAACTTGTTGCTTATAGTGATGCTGATTGGGCTGGATGTCCTGATACTCGACGGTCCATTACTGGTTGGTGCATGTTTCTTGGTTCTTCACTAATTTCTTGGAAAAGCAAAAAGCAAGATCGCGTCTCTAAATCCTCCACTGAGTCTGAGTACAGAGCTATGTCATCTGCTTGTTCAGAAATTCTTTGGCTTCGAGGATTTCTGGCTGAGCTTGGTTTCTGCCAAATCAATCCTACACCTCTTCATGCTGATAATACTAGTGCTATTCAGATTACAGCCAATCCAGTTTTTCATGAGCGCACAAAGTATATTGAAGTGGATTGTCACTCTATTCGCGAGACATATGATTCTCATATCATCACTCTACCACATATCACTACTGAGCATCAAACTACCGATATATTCACTAAGGCACTTTCTAGTGGTCGTCATCAGCTAATTGTTAACAAATTGATGCTTTTAGATCGCCCAGCATCAATTTGAGGGGGGATATCAGTGTATATAGGTTTATGTTGTACAGTTGACTTTCCTTGTATAATTAGCTTTATATTAGGCTGATTTATTTCCTTATTTAGATTAGATGTTTTGTATATATTCAGAGATAATCTAAGGAGAAATGATCGATTTTTGGCAAACCTTTTTGGTTATCTGTCTATATTTTGTCAAACAACTTGAAAAGAAATCTAGCAACATAAGGGAAACTCAAGCAAGTATTAGATAATTGCAGAAAATTATCTCAAGTAGAGAAACCAACTCACTGTTTTTCGGCAGTATTCAGCTGAATTGACAATATAACAAATCACCCTTTCATCTCTATCAGACATCTGCTCAAAACTGCCAACTGATTAGCACATGTTTAATAATCAGCATAAAAATCAAATTATTCTTTTTTGAGAACAAAAATTATGATACTTTATCACACCTTGATTTGGACATCCATGCCTGTTGCAGCTGCAACAATCCCCATTCCCCCCTTTGGTAATCTTGCCTTCAGCTTTACAACATATGCTTTGAGAATTCTTTCAAATACCTGATACGAGACAAAGTCATTAAGTATGACTCTAAACTTAGTTTGTATCCCTAAACCATTGTCAGTTAAGCACATAATTGAAAGAATCCGATCAATACCATTATTTTGTATTGTTGTTTATTTGAAATCACATTTTCTATTAAGCAACTACATCTAATCCTCCTCCTACCCACTACTACAATTATTACTTAATTTGATAGATTTCTCGATGAATGATGTTTTTCTTTGGAACTAAAGAAGATTCTTTAAAGAAACCACAGCCTAAAATTGAAAATGAATCATCCTCAAATAATACGTCTAACATATAATTCCCTATTCCAACAATAACCACTAGTTCCACTTGCATGCATTATGTTGAAATGGCATTCAGGACTTTCAGGCAGCCAGAGAAATTAAGAAAATACCACTGCAAGGAAATCCAATGATAAGTAAACATTAGAAAATATGATTATGAACAAGGTACCTTAAACAAATTTAATAACGTATGGCTCTTTGTCAAGGCACTGCACCTCTTTAAGCTCCTCTTGATTATAAGAAACAACTAGAAGCAAGACCAAAGGACAGTGTTATTCCAAAGAACTCGCATTACACAAGTTATAATCTGAAACAGTGGGACAAGCTTAGGTTCAATTCTCAAACAGTCTGACACAAATAAACCAATAACGGGTCAAGATCAGGAGTGGAAAAGCGGAAAAGAGGAAAGGAACCATAGGGAGAAAAAGTTAACACACCATGGGAAAAAAAAGTTAAAACCACTCAACTAGACTTGAGCATCAATCCCAAACTAAGTGGAGTCTTACTATGTGTCATTTTCCTCCATTCCACTGTTCGAAGCAATAAATATGACATTGAAACACTACAGAATTGGAATTTATCTAGAATACCCCTCCATGGACTCTGGTTTCATTTTGTTCACACCCAAGGTCAAAAGTGCTGAGTACCATGCATGGGTGCATCTAATAGAACAGGGCAAGCAAGAATATGGACAATTAATACAAAAAAAAAAAATTCCTAGCAAAGCATGTTTTACAATGAGAGAAAATATCCTTCTGCAGTTTTAAAACTTCAATTAGAAAATATATATGTAATACACCTTTTAGAGCTTTTAAATCCAATTTATCGCAGACAAGAATATAATGGATATATCTTTATATCAGAGCAGTAACATCTTAGAACAGCAAAAGGATAAAAAAATGCCTGACCAACATTCCCTACTTGCAATAATGAAACATAGCAACTATTTGGGACTGGCTTAAATGGAACATCTAGAGGTAATTCCAGGTGAGGGTCACAAAATATGATGATGTTCAAGTGCCTTACCTGCATGCTACTGGATAAAACATTATTTTGACTGCCCTCTTCAATATCCCATGTTTCTTCCTACAATTTAAATTATAACTCATAAAACAAGCATAAGAACAATGCATGTGTAAAATAGTGATACACACATACTACCTGAACAAGTTTATCCAGATTCTCCATCAGAGTCTTCTGCTCTAGTTCTACATATATTGTCAAATGAGGCTCAAAGCAAGATGAAATGATTCCATGGAAGTTGAACTGCAAAATTAATGAGCACAAATTACCAAAAAATTATATTAGATCTACAGACAAGAAGCAAGCAGCAAACAAAAGCCCTGCCAAAATCAGACTAAAATACAAAGACTCCACACTCCAGTTAAAAAAAAAAATCTTCATAAGTGTGAAAAACACAATGGGAATTGAATTTGTCTATTTCAATTTTTTATTAAAAACTAGGATTATACTCCTATTTATACAAAAAGCAACCAAATTAATAATTATAGTTCCCTAATTAGCTCCCTAATTTACTCCAATCACTTTACAGCTATATTGTAACACTCCCCCTCAAGCTGGAGCATAAATTTTAATTATGCTTCAGTTTGTTACAAATTTATTTCTTGATATAAACTTTAAAACATAAATCCGAGCTTCAAAACAAAATGGAAAATAAATGCAAAACCCTCTCAAACGAAGTCTACTAATAACCCATGCCGTAAGCTCCAACCCAAAATGGAGATCAAGTGCAACTCTCTCCAAACGAAGCCTAAACAAATAACCCATGAATAGGCTTCAACACCAAACGAAGATCAAGCGCAACTCTCTCCAAACGAAGCCTACACATATCATGTCATGTAGACTTCAATTCAAAATGGAGAATAAGTATAACACACTTTCCAAAACAGAAACAGAAATCACAAAATAGGAACACCAAGAACCAGCTACCAACAGTTAGAAGCAACAGAGGCAGGGGACAAAACTGACACTAAACCCATGCCGGAAACAACAAATCGACGCCGGGAAAAAAGATCGGAGGACAGGGCACGCGCTCCCACGTGCCGGCGAGTGAGAAACCGGCGAAATCTTCAATCGGAGCGTGAGGGCCACTCGCCGTCCTGATGGTCGCCGGATTTTGTGGAGAGGCCGGACTGACGCCTGTGCACCTTCCGATGTGGGCGGTGAAGCAAACCGATCACCAGATCCGGTGACCCAAGACTGGACAAAATCTTCAACCAAAAATGAAAAAACCCAGGGAACCCGAAAGCCCCCAGAAAACCCTATAAGAGAGCCCAAGGCTCTGATACCATGTGAAAAACACAATGGGAATTGAATTTGTCTATTTCAATTTTTTATTAAAAATTAAGATTACACTCCTATTTATACAAAGAAAAACAACCAAATTAATAATTATAGTTCCCTAATTAGCTCCCTAATTTACTCCAATCACTTTACAGCTATATTCTAACAATAAGTTCCAGTTAACCATGTGATCCATCAATACATATAGAGGACCACTCTATTATCAGTTGGGATGAATAAAAGTCAATCTGCAAATCTTTAAGCCATGTAGCAAAGCTTGGAAATCAACTCCAATTTCTAGTTGCAACAAATGGGAAACAAGACAAAGCCATTAGTTCCCAAAGGGAAACACATGTTCAGGAATCATGAGTGTCATGCAACTACTTGGCAAGTTAAACATCATAACTGGTGAAGTAAAAGAAAAAGGAGAACATATACCCCGGCTCCTGGTACTGATAAATCTTTACTTCCATCCTTCTCCTGTATGCACAAACCCATAAGTGGGAATATAATCAATTAAATAGTATAATGACTAGAAAACTTTACCGATCTGTAAAGAAGAGTACAATACATACTTCAATCCCATTTCCTTGATTAGCAGCTAGCTTTCTTTCATACTTCTTTCGAATATCTGACACATTTAGACTATTACTGTCTCTACCAATTTCTTCAATCTCATTTCCAATCTCTCTACTACTAGTGCCTCCTCCAAATTTTTCTGCCAATTCATCCTCAAATTCTAAAGTTCGCTGTAGTGCCTGAAGAATATTTTCCAAACATATGTAGCATCAGTCATCAGTAAATGTGAAACTAGCATGGGAGAATCATTGAATTCTAGAAACAAGAAAACCAGTCATAATGAACAATTATACGTGACTTACTACCAAAGACATAATAGAGTATGCTATATAATGAAGAGGATCCCCATAACTACTCCAATATTATGGTTGGAAGGCTAAGCAGAGATAGATATTTTTAATGCGATAATAGCTCGCAATTACTGAAATTTCCTGAGCTAAGAGGAGTACCACTGTGAGGGAATTCCCTAACATAGAAGTATGCAGAAGTGATCACTGGAACTACAGCTAGCACCATTGGCAATTTACACAGAGTATCATTAACATTAAGGATAAAGGCTATCTATTGAGTACCTTATTTTTGCAGGTTATATGAATAAAGTTTCCTTACAATGGTTTGGACAATCCTCCCCCTTGAGCTAGCTTTTAGGAATAAGTTAGTTTAAATCCATTTCAACATAGTATCAAAGCCACCAACCTTGAGATGTGGGCTACCCCCACATACCCAATCTTGCAAATTTCATGCTCCCAATGCCTAGCCCTCTGTGTGAGGGGATGGTTAAGAACCCGTATTGGGTGGTTATATGAATCAAAAACTCCTTAAAATGGTTTGAGCAATGTTCCTCATGAGCTAACCTTTGAGATTGAATTAGTTCTAAGTCTATTTCTTCAATATGTTCAGAAAAACACTAATTTTCTAATATTGTGCTACCCACAAATGTCTAATCTTGCAAATTTCACACTTCAGATGTCAAGCCCTAAGTGTGAGGAGGATGTATTAAAATACCACATCGGCCAGTCACTTGAATCAAGTGTTTTTTTTATAACAGTTTGGGTAATTCTTCCCCCTATTTGGGGTTGAGTTAGGTCCCAATCTATTTCAACAACTTTTAGCTCATTGAGCTTGACCAAAAAAAGGGGTTATCCAAAAGTATTGTGTCTTCCACCATTGCAAGTTTTCCTTTGTGTGACCAAAACTCAAAAGATAAAATTAAAAAGGGAACACATTTTTGCAAAAAAAAAAGAGACCTTGTTAGAGACTCAAATTGAAAATCTTGAATGAAAGTGTCTTCAAACCTAGCACGTATTAACATTTTATAAGATGGTAGAAAGCATACGTAATTGGTTTTAGACTATGTCATCATGCTCCACACAACCTATGGTGTTCATGGAAGAGGCAATGTGAACCTCTTCCAATTCCCAAAACAAAAAAAAAAAGAGAGAGAGAGAGAGAGAGAAGTTATTGAATAAGAAATATAGCAATCTTACAACATGAAGGACATGAAAACCACATAAAAGTGTAAGAAAAATCCCACTGCGAAATAGAAAACAATAAACCAACAAATTTTTGAAATCTAAGCAATTAGGAAGATGCTCTACCACTCCTTGCATTATGTATGTATGAAAATTTTCTTTTCTACTTAATATTAAAGAAATTGTTATCCATGTAAAATAAACTTGGAAAAGAGTAGGCTGAAAACAATAAGAGTTGATCTATTGTCAATTAATAGTTTATATAAAATTAGTGCTCATCAAGAACACTATACCATTTTTTTTTTTTTTGATAATAGGTACAAGATGACTAAGAGATAAAACCAGAATTCAGGGTTGGACCAATTAAATTCAATAATTTAGGTCACAAGAAGAGCAAATCGCAGAGAATGCAAAAGCACACAGGTTTAAAGTGGTCTAAAGACATTATTTATTCTCTAGTCAACCTAAAAACCAAGATCAAAAGAAGGTCAAACAGATGTGTCCAATATAATTACGTATAGGTTCAAGATTTACACATGCAATCATATCTTTAAATTACTTTGAAGTTAAAATTGCATTGCATGTTTTTCTGCTGAACTAGAAAGGGAAAACCGCATATTAAATGTAAAAAAATAAAGGCATTAACAAAGCCTTACCAACAACAATGTTCCAACATCTGGTTTCTCTTTAAGGTTATCAAGTATCGCTTCTAGTTGTTTCCTGAAAAGGCCAACCAAGTCAGACAGTTTAGCATTGTTACAGTATATATTGCAGATTGTATATGAGCTGTAGGTTTGACTTTTCTTGTATATTCAAGCATAATTATAGGCAGCTAATTAGTAGGCTAATTAGACTAAGTTGCAGTTGGTTTCCTTAGTTAGTATCTCCGGCACTTGTATAAATACCCATGATTCATATGAATCTAATAAGAAGAAAAGTTATTCTTCCTTTTTGTTCTATTACAAGCATCATGTAAAATATTATCTCATAAAGAACCTGGTGACGAACCTAGGAATAAATGCAACAATGCTATAAAATATGGAGTTGCAAAGCAATTACATTTTACTCGGAAAACACATGTAAATACTACATACACTAATGCATGCTGCATCACGGGGATTATATTGATCTCAATTAATTTCCCTGTGCAAACTAGGAGGTGAAAACCTTCAAAGGTATGAAGGAGAAACATCTCAATTCTCACTTATTATGCAACAAACCAAAAGCTAAAAGAGAAGCACAACTCACTTATAACCCTCTTGTTTCATTTCAATGAGGGCCATCTCACATCTGCATCCAATATTGGCATCCTTAATCAATAGCCTTTGGGTTTTACTTGAAGTCACTCTATCAAAAACCCCAAATATATTTAGACCCTCATGTTCCATTTCAATGAGGGTCATCTCATGTCTCAATCCGATATTGCCATCCTTAGTCAAAAGGTTTTACTTGAAGTCACTGTCAAAAATCCCATACATATTTAGATGCTCATATAAGCATGCTGATCACCTAAAAACTTCACATCTGTATCCACTGAATTTCAGGATACTTGCTTCTATGAACAACAGAAAAATAACAATCCTCGTTGAATACTCTCCATATAATTTAATAATCCACATAGTTTTGCAGAATTATTAAGGACAACTAAAATTCAAAATCAGTGAAGCACACAGCATACCTTGTTTTCTTAGAGAACTGGATGCAAAGGCGATAAGGCACATGCCAGGAGGAAGGAAAGATCTTCCATATCTCCTCATTTGTTCTTATTCGCCGCTTGATCCATGCGTATCTTCGTTCCGTTCTGTCCAGCTTAGCTAGTTCTATTATATATAACATATTGGTATTTAAAAGAAAAAAAAAAGTTCATGGATCAAAATACTGTAGATGGAAAAACAAATAACAAATAAACAGAGTATGACAAACCAGCTCCTTCAAAGATTTGTTCATATGAAGTAAGCTCCCTGCTGCAAAAATTATTCACCAACTCTTCCCTCACAGATGGTTCCAATGCATCAACAACCAAGCATGCATCAGTTAAGTGCTGAAGTAAGTTAGTTTCTTCTGTCTCTTTGCCAGTGCCTAAGCTGAGATGAAAATTGAGAAAAGAAAATAAGAAAAAAAATGAGTCACAGTTGTAAGACTTGTTTAAAATAGATTCTCAGGAAAAAGAGCACAGCTTTAACTGAGTAGATATCTTGGAAAGCATTGTCGCCTAACAAACTAACAGACAATATAGAAAATCAAGGGCTTTCACTAACTTGAAAATATTGAAATGCCCTCTTCCAGTAAGGACTTCCTCTCAAGCCCTCTCTTTTTTCTCTATATTGTTTTTCTATGGAACTCAACAGAAAGACTCATTTCCTACACTTCATGATCAGAAGAAAACAATCAGATAGTAATAAAACAAAATGAATCCCTTGGCCAATTTGAATTCAGTCAAATAAAGGATTTAATTTAATCTTTTTCCAACTTCCACATCATCAAATATAAGGTGAACGTAAGAGTAGATAATAGAAATGGATAGAAGGAAGCTGCCACAAAAGAAAAGCATTTTCTATTCATCAGAAAAACAGAGTAATTTGAATGATTTACAAATAACATCTAGATGCCAATCATCCTATCAACACGTCAAAGTCAATGGATTATTCTGCAAAGCAAATGCTTTTGGGCCATTAGTAATTGCTTATTGTGGGGCCCCTGGACTGCACACCTAAGATGGCATTTTTTAGCAAAATCAATTTAGTTTGAAGAAGTCGTTCATATACACCTACTCTAATAGAAGCAACAGAGAATGAAGAGAGCATGTATCAAAATCATAAGAGAATCTTTACTGGGAACCAGTGATAAATAACCCCTATTGCTCATTATAGAAACAAAATGATTACAGAAACAAAGTACATACCTTGCAAAAACAGAAAAGACATGAGACTTGAGTATTTGTTTGATGTTCTTAAACTTCTCTCTAAGCTCTGTAATCTTTGGTATATCCCTATAGGCTTCAAAATGACTACATAATTGGTTTACTGCCTGAAACACAACATGAATCACACTTATCAAACACACCACAAAGAGCATAATCATAGAGTAGTACTGACAAAATAATAAAAAATATACTTGTTTGAGAGCAAAGATAAAACACGACCCAATATACTTATTTGAGAGGAAATATATCTATGTTCATCTTTTCTTCTTCCCAATATCTATAAGGATCTTCTATCAATTGAAGACAAGAATGCATTTCGCTCAAAAGACGAAACAAAAACTAGTTAAATGCATCAACAAAACATGTGCAAACACAGAATTTTTAAATACATTAGGACTACATGGTCATAAAAGTCTTCAAGTATGATTTCCAAACAAATAAAAAAAATAAAAAAAAAAGAAAGAAAGAAAAAACCAGTCTACAATAAAGCAATCAATTTTGACACTCTGAATCAAGCAAACATAAAACAAGAAGGCCTCTGGACCTCGCTGTTCTCAGACTGTTAAAATTGTACCCAAAGAAATAACAATCCTCCCACACATTTATTCATGTAACTTGTCACCTAAAAACAAAAATGATACCGCATTCCTCTATTTTCATATATCTAGATCAAATAATGTTGAAATTTCAGAGGACATAAAGCTCCTCTGAAATTTCATATTCTCAAGATATGGCAGAAAATGTAGAAAAGGAGCATCCAAGCCACAGACTGCAGTTGTGTTCCACGTTCCAACTAAATGCACCACAGATATGAAGGTACATCCAAGGCACAATATTAAACATATAATATATCCAACGCGTATAAAATACAATGCACTACCAATCATCAAAAGAACTTCAAAATTGCGCAATCCAAAATCGAAATGAGTACCTCCAATTGAGCAGCTGCTTCCTTATATTGTCGTTTAGATGCCATTAACTGAAGCTGCTCAACAGCAGACACTGCCACAGGAAAAGCCATGTTATGAAACTTACATGGAAAAGATCCAATAACAGAAGTGATAATTATGAGCTTCAGATTAGGATTGATTATTGCTACAGCAACTATAGAAAGGGTGGATAGCAAAATTTTAATGAATAAAAACAAAAGAGGGCATTAAATGACAGAAAGTGCAATAGACAAACTTATATATGCTTGTACTGAATGGTAGACACTCCAATTTGTTGACTCAATAACCACTTAGTTTATAGGCAATTATACAAGGACAATGAAGTGAATATAATAATTTCCTGACCTCATGATATTTAAAGAATAATAATATTTAAAAAAATAATATACTATAATGAAAAAGCGCCTTGGATACATGAGATGTGCACCCTATTGCTTCGCGATCCAAGAATTTATCCTTGTTATCTCAGTGCACCTTGCACCTCTAACAACTATGCCTAAGAGTATCTGAAGTCTCCAACCCAAAACTTCAACAAAGCAAAAGCCAAAAAGGCAGAAGAAGGTACAAAACCCATATGAGCCATGTGAAGAAAATGGATTTGGGCCTAACTCAACCTCAAAAGCTAACTTGTGAGTTGAGAATTATCCAAACCAATATAAGGAGCATCAAAATTTTATAATTAGACGATGTAATACTTAATACTTTTGTTGGAAGAAACCTAGTGTATTGGAGAAGTAAGAAACATAGTGCTATATCTCGATCTAGTGCAAAACCTAACTATAGGGCCATGGCACAGCCCACTTGTTAAATTATGTGGATACATTACCTCCTGACTCAAGCTAGTTTAAAGCCCTCATCACCAACAAAGTTGTGGTGTCCTAATTAGACTGCTCTTCATATTGCCTAAAATCCAAAATATCATGAACAAAATAAAACATTGTGATTGGCTGCAATTTTGTTAATGAGAAAATTCAAGTTGGGTTCATATCCATTGGATATGTTAAAACAAGAGATCAACTAAATAAAATCTTCACAAAAGCATTGAATGGGACTCGGGGTTGAATACTTTTGTAATAAGCTAGACTTGATTAATATCTATACTCCAGCTTGAGAAGGAGCTTTACAGCCTATATGGCAATGCATGGTTACAACCTGTATGTGAATGTATTATGTGAATGCAGTAATTAGAGGAGACAAATTGGGAGGAGATTAAGCTAATTGATTCTTGCTTTTTGAATAACCGTCGTCAATTATATATATTCACCTATTGGAAAGTGTATAAACAACAAGAAATTCCTCTCTTCTTGAGTCTTAATACGGTCCTACCTGGGAGGACTTGGATCATTTTTGTCGGGCCGACTCAAAATGCAAGCTAGAGGACAAGCTCTTTTGTGGGTTGAACCTATGCCAGGTGAGGCCACTGATTTCAAGTTGTATTATGGCTGCTATTTCTAATTTGATTAGTTGGACTTGTTATTTTATTCTTCAGTTGCTCATTTTCTTTTTCAGTTGCTCATTTTCTTTTTCTGAATAGGAGCAGTGTTCTTTTTATCTCTAAGGAGCCTAAATAATAGGTTTTCTATTTTGCAATAAGACTAGTCCTATTTAAAGGAGAGATGAAATAATAAAACCTAAATAACAAGGTTCAAAGTTTTAGACCCCCTTGAATTAACAATCAAAATAGCTTGTCCACGGAATCAAAATAAAGGAAAGACAATTGATTTCGACTTTCCTATCAACCGTCCTATTAAACAATCCTATTCCCACGATTTAAAAAATGACACCAGATCCCCAAGCAAAAAACACCCCTACCCCACACTTTACTTACCCATTACCCAAGTCCACAAACAACTACAACAGAAACAAGATTGAAAATAAGAAGCTTAAGCTTCAATATTTGGTTTTACAATTTGGAATCTTGTCACTCAATTTGTACAATATTTGTTTTGGGTTTTAGTTTTTGTTCCTCAGCTGTAAAATAATAACATGTTATGTTTTTGTTACTTTAAGTCGTAAAAAGAAAACCAAGTTGAAAAAAGAAAAGCACAAAAAATGTTCTCTGCTTGTTTCACCAACTCCTTAGAAAAAAATTAATTACAATTTTCAGTAACTGAACAGCATCAATCAGAACTCAAAAACTAGAATGGATTTGAAACAAGCCCTAGGCACATAAACAGTTACCTTTTGATTTTTCCATTTCATCATCATATCTGAATTTATAAGAATTCATCTCTAAAAACCACCACCAATCTAAAATCTTAATTCCAAGCATAGAACAAAGAAAGTAAAGCCCAACTTTAAATATTAAAGCCAAAAACGAAAGAAGGCTATACGGCACACAAAAAGTGAGAAAAAAGCAATAGACTAACCCAACATGGTAAGACGATGAAGAGCTGTAATAGAAGTTGTTATATGCTTCTTTGCAAAGTCCAATTTCTTAATGTCCCGGCATATCTCCTGGACCATTGTCTCACTCTGCTCAGCTTTGGTTTTTATTTCTCGTATCTTATACATGAGTTCCTGCAGTCCAAGAAAACAAAATATGCTCCCTAAAGAATACCCAAATGAAATTCAAATTTCATTCTTGATACCAATTTGATAACTTTGGAAAAAAAAAATCTATTTCACATGCTCACCTCTACAGCATGAGTAGCAGCAGCAAGATCTTCTTTGGCCTTGGTTCTAGAATTGCTCTGAAGAAAAATTTCACAGCCATCAAATACTTAATAACAAAAGTAGGAGTATATGCGTACAAGTGCTAAAACTGGAAAAGGAACAAGCACATATTTACTGCTCCAGAAGCAACTTCCCACTCAGTAGGAAATCCTTTCATAGGACATGCATTTTGATAGCATTAAGTAGCCAGCGTGAATTAGTAATGGTTAGAGCTGTGAATAAAAATAAGTTTAGCAGCAATGAGAATGCTTACTGATCTCATAATAACATGCTCAATATTTTTTATGAGAATTATGTATGCCTTGTCTCTTTAGAAACTATCGTTAACCTAAAACTAAGAAGGTTTGATTACAGGGTACTTGGATAGAAAAGAATGCATAAATTTCCAGAATTCAAAGTGTATATGCTAATTTGTAGTCAGAAGAGGGGGGATACTAGGTTTATACATGTCAAATGATTCTGCAGTGATGCCAGTACTAAATAAAAGGACAGAAAATAACAAGAAAGACTCAGCAATAATTATTTCTATTTTATTTCAATAAAAGATATGGTTGATGTATAAAAACAAAACCACCATAAAAAGAATCCATATTTCTAGACATCTCTAGTTGCTTCCTTTTTCTGATGAGCATAGTGATATTAAAACAATATATCCACAGATAATAAAGGCAAAGCTTGTCACCTGTTGGCGAACAGCAGCAAGAATTTCAGCATCAACGCGGTGAATCTCACTATGTATCTTTTGCATAAGTGGCTCAACACCAGATAAAGATGCTTCTGGAGATCATCCATAATCACCATCAGAATATTATTAGCCTCAAGACAGAAATATTATTTACTATGAAAATTGAAAAGCTATCATGTTAAGAATAACTTAACTACTCAGAGAAAGAAAACTTATTTCAGTTCACCAGGATGCGCAAATATTGTTTGCACTACATTCCACAGTCACACGTAGTTAGTTACCATTCAATTACTTTACATAAGAATAGTATTTTACACTTGCCTTTGCCACATCCCTCCTACAATCTACATTTTTTTAAATGCGGATTTACAATAAGGATCTATGATGTAAGAAATTCAATTCCAAAGCAGCTGATTATTTCTTAACAAATTTAAGAACAATGTCCTCATAGCTAACCTCCACAAGACACTGGGTAATAAAAAGGCACAAGCCTGGTATGCACTCTCTATAAATTCTATGAATAGAACATAAACAATACGAAAGTATTACAAACAATGCTCCAATTACAACTTTTTTTTTCTGCTAATTAAATTAGCTTAACAACCATGATAGCCAAAAAAAGACATCTGTTGCTGAACCAGAATATCTATATATAAGAACACTAATCCTTAGAGAGCGCGATTTGAAAGGAAGCACAATGCCTTCAGAATTTAAACTCTTGCGGGGCCAACTTTAACTTCTACTTTAAGACTTTTAAGTCCCTAAGATATATCTGTTTTATGTTTCTATCTTTTGAATCTCAAGTCAAAATGTTTGCATCGCCTCATGTTTACTAGCTTCATTATATCCTTGTCCAAATTTCAGAGCGATCCTATTGTGTTTAATAGAAAGTTGACATAAGATTTTGTGACAGGAAAGGTGCTATGTATCAAGCTCGAGGCAAGATGAAATGAAGGATAGGTCCGTATTGCCGCCCTTTGGCATTTGGTTTTCATTGCAATGTCAGGACAAATAAACGCAGGCAGGGGATAGCAATAATTAGGCCATCAAATTCATTGCAGCTGAAGCCAACAGAAAATGAATAAGCACTAATTGTCGGTGGGAATATAAGTATTTGAAGATTCAAAACAACAGAAAAGCAGTAGTTTCAACTAACAGATATGATTTTGCAAAACTGCAGAACCTAATCAGCTCTTCAAATTCTTTCCTATAACTAAAAAGGAAGCGAAATGGTATTCTCTACTTAGTGACTCGATTCAACTTAAAGAACTTTCTAATCAAAGCATAATTCATATAAAAAATGCGCAGCAACAGAAATTAATCACCTAAAATTGAGAAAAACGGCACCATAAATTCAAATGACAGGAAGAGAGACACACACTGACCTGTAGGGAACATTTGATTGATATACTCCAGTGCGCTAGATTTATCCATTGCCACTAAGAGCTAAGAATGCAGCTAGTTGGATGCCGAATTTGAAGGAATTTCTCGATTCTTAACAGAAGTGCTTACAAGACTAACTTCTGACTCTGATCCATCAATCTTTTTGTCGTTAATATGAATCTAAAACAATTCACAAGACTTCCTATGCAAATCAGATCCGAAAATTATACAGTGAATGGTGAGCTGTGGCTTGTGGCCCAACCGTGATCGTGAATCGTGATAGCTTGCTGCTTCTGAAGGCTGAAGCGGTGGCAAGGGGAAGAGGCCGTGCTGTATATCAGAAAACCAGTTCAGCGTGGGCGACTGAAACATATCATTTTAATTTGGGAAATATATAAACACACGGTCGAAGACTTGAAGTTGGCCAAAGTATATTTATTTAGACG
Source organism: Excoecaria agallocha (assembly GCA_037975025.1). Lineage (NCBI taxonomy): Eukaryota > Viridiplantae > Streptophyta > Magnoliopsida > Malpighiales > Euphorbiaceae > Excoecaria > Excoecaria agallocha. Next base: position 26,960,131 of record CM075816.1, read on the forward strand.
GATTTAAGTTTAAACTTTGGCAATCGTGTTTCCGATAAATAAAAATAAATAAATAAATAAAAACCTTCATTAATCTTGTTCTGTATATGAAATTTCGCCATTGGTGAAAATAATATACTGTGCACATGACTTTAGTAGGTCAAAAAACTGAAAAATTGTTAAACCGGTTTAGAAAATCGAGTTTAGCAGTTAATCAGTTCAATTAAGTGCGAACGTGAAATTTAATTTTTTATTAATATAATTAATGTATTTAGACTTAACTTAAATAGCTAGTTAATCAGTTGGTTAACAATTAATAAAGTATATATATATATATATACATATATGTATATATATACACATATACATATATACATATATGTACATATATATATACATATACATATACATAATATACATATATCTGTGTATATATATATAACATAAAGATAATTTGTATATATGTTTATAATTTATCCTAATCTTAAAAAGTAAATAATTCATAAATTAATATTTCTGTAATTTAGTAATCAAGAACAGTTATTCCATAGTAAGATTCAAAATTAAACTAGTTTTCCTCTTGCTCTCGTTGTAATTTTTCCTCTTGCTCCTTGCAAGTTCTTTATCTTTTATCCTTTTGCTACCCTGTTTCTCTGGAATTTCTTGTCCTATGGCATCTACATCAAATGCTACTGAGCTATCGAAGAGATGTAAGAATGTTTCGCTAGAAGATGACTCTGAGGAAGGTTACATACTTGAAGACGATGACTTTATTGATAAAACAACTAACATCGATCTCTGTCTTATTGGATGCATTGTTTCCAATAGATCTATCAATACTGCAGCTTTCAAGGTGACAATGGCAAAGGCTTGGCAACCTGGGAAAGGAATTGAAATCAGAGAGCTGGCTCCCAAGCTCTTTAGTTTCCAGTTTTTCCATAAAGTAGACATGGATCTAGTCCTCGAGGACGACCCATGGTCTTTTGAACAGAAGCTCTTAATTTTGCGAAAAATGGAGATTGGCTTCAATGTGATAAGGTGCAACTATACAAAATGGACTTATGGGTTCAATGCTACAATCTCCCAGCGGGTTATTGGACTGAACGCATTGGTAAGATTATTGGGGATCATCTAGGCTCATTTATTAAGATTGATCCTAATAGTTTAGACGGTTCTTGGAAATCATTCATGAGAATTCGAGTTACACTGGATGTGCAGCGTCCATTAAAAATCTCTATGAAGGTGAAGAAACACGGGGGAGAATGGATTGTTATTTCCTTTAAATATGTGAGACTTCCAAGTTTTGCTTCCTTTGTGGAATTATTGGTCATCAATAGAAATTATGTGAGAAACGATTTGAAGTTGACCTGAAAGCACATCAGAGTGAGTATGGAGTCTTCCTTCAGGCGTCGGCCAGAAAACCAGTCTCCTACGTAGGAGAAAGGTGGTTCCGGGCAAACATAGTGCAGGACATGGTTGATGACGACAACAACGTGAAATCCTGGGATAATACTGATCCAGTTGTCAGTGCCTTCTACGATCGAGAAACTGTTATGGCGGATAAGAATAGAATCCCAAATTCTAAGGGGTCCCATCAAATAACCAACAAATCCTTAATTTTGGCTGCTAAGCAAAACAACCAAGAGATTATTATTGGAAAAGAGAGTGTTCACATGCATGGGAGAAGTGTCAGCATACCGCATGGGAGGAGACACATGGAAAAAAAGTGGTTACTACTGAAATCTTTAATGACAGATGCATTTTAGGTGCAGACAACAAGCGACGTCGTTCTTCTAAAGTTTATTCTGAAACAAGCCATGACAATCCTTCTTGCGATAACCAGGATCAAAAGTTTGGAGATATTCCTATGCTAGAGGTGGGTCCTGCTGAGAAGGCCTGCCTGGAGCCATGAAAATGTTAGCTTGGAACTGCTATGGGTTAGGCCGACCATAAGCAATTCTTGAATTGGTAGAGACGGTCTCTTCCCTCCATCCCTCTCTTCTTTTTCGAATGGAAGTTAGAATTAATCAGTTGCAGATTGAAAAGCTTTGTAGTAGACTTAAATTTAGAGGCAAATTCTTGGTTCGTGGCGTTGGGTCTGGGGGTGGTTTAGCTATCCTTAGGAATGAAGATGTTTTTGTGTCCCTTCGATCCTACTCTCTGTCCCACATTGATGTTTTTGTCACTTCTTCTTCTCATCAGATGGTTTGGTTTACTGGCTTCTATGGTAACCCAAAACGTCACCAAAGATTTTTATCCTGGCAATTTCTTCTTCAGCTTGCTGCTGATAATAGATGGCCTTGGGTAGTCATTGGAGACTTTAATGACATTTTCTCTAGTTCTGAAAAGGTGGGAGGCAATCTTCATCCTTAATCTCTGAGCAATTTTTTTTGAGATACCATCCAGAGTTGTGGGCTCTCTGATTTGGGCTTTTATGGCTATAAATTCACTTGGGAGAGATCTCGGGGCTCAAAAGGCTGGATTAGAGAAAGACTTGATCGTGGTCTTGCATCGAGCTCATGGCTTTCTCTTTTCCCGAATAGTAAAATCGATCAAATTGGCATGATAAACTCAAATCACATGGCTTTGCTGCTCACTTCGGATTCTGACCTGGTTTCTCATCACTTCCGCTTTCTATTTGAAAAATGTCTGGTTGTAGGATAAAGAGTTTAGGAATCTCTTCTCTACTTGTTGGTTGGATTCTTGTGCTCTCCCTCTCCCTCAAAGGCTAGCGTTTTGCTCTGAGTCATTAGCTAGGTGGGGAAGATCTGTTCACCAGAAATTTATAAAGGAAATGACTGCCTGCAAGAGGGAGCTGAGCTTTCTTCGCCCTAAGACTGATGCAATGTCCATAGCCCAATTCAAACAAGCTAAAGAAAAATTGGCGGAACTGTTGTACCAAAAGAGTATTTACTGGCAACAATGAGTAAAGGTTTAGTGGCTTAAAGAAGGTGATATGAATACCAAATTTTTTCATGCTCATGCATCTAATAGAAGAAAGAAAAATATGATTACTTACCTCAACAATTCGGAGGGAAACTTAACTTTAGTGGAGTTCAGGACTACAAGAACATATTAAGAACTATTTTGAACATATTTTTCAATCTTTTGATGGTGTTAACAATGACCTACTGGACCTTGTGTAACCTTGCATCACTGCTACCTAAAACGAAGAATTGTTGCGGCCCTTTGAGGTGGGAGAGGTCAAGGAAGCTCTATTCTCCACGCACCCCGAAAAAATGCCTGGCCCAGATGGATTCAATCCAGGTTTTTTCCAATCACAATGGGATCTAATAGGTTATGATTTATGCACTTTCATCCTAGGCATTATCCATGATTGCAATATGCCAGCTAACTTGAATGAAACTATCTTAGTCCTGATTCCCAAACTCAAAAAACCTCAGCTTATCTCTGACTTTAGGCCTATTGCCCTTTGTAACGTTGTGTATGAGACCATCTCAAAGATGCTTGCTAATAGGATGAAGTTCTTGCTCCATGAGATTATTTCAAAGACCCAAAGTGCTTTTACTCCTGGCAGATTGATTACTGACAATGCTCTACTTGCATTTGAGGTGGGCCGTTGCCTGCGTCATCAGTCTCAAGGAACAAGTGGCAACATTGCTTTAAAGCTGGACATAGCTAAGGCATACGACAAGAAGGAGTGGACTTACCTGCAGAATATTTTGTACAAGATGGGCTTTTAATAAACTGTGGATTAAAAGGATTATGATATGCTTAACTTCTGTATCTATCATGTTAACACTAGTGGGCAGATCATTTGACCTATCTTGCCGAGTAAAGGCTTAAGGCAAGGGGACCCCCTATCCCCTTATCTTTTCATCTTATGTGCTCAAGGCCTTTCTACGTCCCTTTCTGATTTAGAACATAAGAAGTTGATCCATGGCTGTAAGATTGCTCATAAGGCTCCAACTGTTACTCACCTCTTCTTTGCAGATGATGCTTACCTTTTCTTCAAAGCAAACCTTTGTGAAGCAGCAGCTATTAAGAGGTGTATTCAATGGTATGAGGTTGTTTAAGGTCAATCAGTGAACCTACATAAATCTTAGATGGGCTTCAATAGGAAAGTAGATCCCTATATAAAAAGACTCCTTTGCAATCTTTTAGGGATTTTGGCATCTCGTCAGATTAATTCTTACATTGGCATGCCTATGTTTGCGGGGCAAAACAAATCTCAAGTCTTTAATTTTGTCAAAGAGAAAATATGGAGAAGGATTAATAGCTAGAGAATTAAATTTTTCTCTTGGGGTGATAAAGAAATACTTATTAAATCGATCCTACAGGCTCTTCCATCGTATGTAATGAGCATTTTTCTTCTCCCTCGCGGCCTTTGTGACTCTATCCATTGCATGCTTAAGAGGTTTTGGTGGCACTCAAATAGCTCTCAATCTGGTGGCATCAACTGGGTTAGTTGGGAAGTCTTGTGTGCCCCGAAGAAAATGGGAGGAATGGGCTTCAGAAACCTATATGAATTTAATGTTGCACTCCTAAGCAAATAGGTTTGGAGACTTGCTAGTAGACCTGGATCTTTGGTTGCAAGAGTTTTTAAAGCCAAATACTTTCCTAATTGTAGCTTAGCCAAAGCTAAGATGGGAAGGAGACCTAGTTATACTTGGAGAAGCTTGATGGCAGCTAGGGATATGGTTATCAAGAATTGCAGATGGCGGGTTGGTTCTGGTGTAGATATTGATATTTATCAAGACTTATGGCTCTTGGATCCTACTACCCCTCAGATTTTCTCTGCTCCTACTTCAGCTCTTTTGCATTCTAAAGCAACAGACCTCATAGATAAAGCTAGTAGAGCTTGGAACATAGATCTTATTAGAGCTGACTTTGGCATCCGCTACATTAACTATATCACTCAAGTTCCTCTAGCTCGGGAAGCCCATCCAGATTCCATCTATTGACCTTATGAAAATAGTGGACAATACTCTGTCAGAAGTGTTAGTCGACTGCTTCATGGTCCAACTCTGCCTTTAATGCATTATTTGTTCGGATGGCAGCACCTATGGAATTTGAACTTGCCCTTGAAACTTCGTATTTTTCTCTGGCGTTGTATTTTGGATGTCCTCCCAACCAAGAGTAATCTGTCTTGTCGCCATGCATTAGAAATGTCTTGTTGTCCTCTCTGTTCGCTAATTGCTGAAGAAAGTGTTCACCATGCACTATTTTCCTGTCCGACTTTGGGTCCTATTTGGGGTGGTAGCTCTTTGGGTATTTGTTTTAATGCTGATGACTTGGTGGCAGTCATTGTTAGTAAATGGTTTACCAGTTTGCATAGGGATGACCTCTTTCATGCAGCTTTTCTGCTTTGGGCAATCTGGTTTAGACGAAATAAGTATGTTTGGCAGCAAATCCATATGAGTAATGAGGCGGTGTTAAGGCTAGCTAGGAGTAGCTTAAATCAATGGGTAGTTGTTCAACAAAAAGGCTCCAACTCTAGCTTTTCTTCTCCGCCTATGCCACTAGAGATTTGGTCTCCGCCTCCAGCTGACTATGTTAAATGCAACTGTGACACAGCTCTTTTCCCTCAGGACAACCGTGTTGGCTTTGGTTGGATTTGCAGGGACTCTACCGGCACCTTTGTGGCTACACAGCATGGCTCTATTCTTTGCCCTCTTGACCCTTTACTTGCCGAAGCTCTTTCTATGAAGAAAGCTCTAGCTTGGATGAAGAATTTAGGCTTCTCTCATGTGCAAATGGAGACCGATTGCTCTGTTCTCTTTCAAGCTCTATCGAAGCAACATCCTGTTTTGTCTACCTTTGGATTGCTAGTTAATGATTGTATTGAGACTAGTCTTTCCTTTTCAGATTGTGTATTTTCTCTAGTTAGAAGATAAGGGAATGATCTTGCTCATTTGCTTGCAAAGACCTTCGTTGAATCCCCAGGAGTAAGTATTTCTTTTCCTCCAGCTTTGTATCCAACAATTGCTTTTAATAAAAGGTCCCCCTTTGTTTTAAAAAAATATATTTCTGTAATTTTCTTTTAATTTATTGATATGAAATTTGAATGAGATGTATTTTATATTTAAAATTTGGAAAATTTATATTTTAACTTAATTAATATATTGAAGTTTTTTTTGTAATAAATTTAAGATAATTAAAATTGTATAAGATTAACCGATCGCATTTAACACTTCACTAATTAACAATTACTTAATTGTTAATGCACTAAACTCGGATTTAATTTTAAAAAATGATATTAATGAATTAGACTTTAAAAATGGACTATGAACTGATTAATCACTCTATGTCCATCCTAAATTTAAAACTATATTAGTTAAAAAATACCATATGTATTTTTTTTTTTTGACATAAAAAGAACTTCATTAAAAAAAAATCAGCCGGTAGAGCTAGATACAAAATAAAGGGGGAGATATCCCAAATCAAAAGATCAGACACAGAACTAGAAACGCATGTAAACAAATGAGCGTATTGGTTCACTTATCTCTTAACAAAACCAAAAGAATGGCTTATATTTGAAAGAGCTAAATGATCTTAAATAATTAAATGGAATTTAGAATTCAAACAAGATCTTTTATAAAAGTGTTTTAATCACTAAGAGAGAACCTAATTCGATGATAACATTGGAAAAATATTTGTTCTTAAGCCAAATGAGAGCTTTCAGAACACCAACACAAGGATGCAAAATACCATAACCAGCAACCACAAAACCTCCATAACGGTCTCTAGGTATAAAGGCAATACCTGATCTATTAAAACTAGAGAAGATAGTAGCATCAGTGTTCACTTTAATGCAACCAATAGAAGGAGGAATCCAACGAGTCAAAGAGGAGGAAGAGGAACTGACATTAACAATGGAGGGAATTTCCTTATTTGCAACCAGCCAAGAATCAATAAGATTAATATATAAGTAAATAACAGTACTATAAGAGAAATGAGTACCCTTCCAAACTGCCTCGCTTCTACTCTTCCAAATCCCCCAGCAAATGGAGACCACAGAACTACAGCTAACTGGAGAGAGATTTTTAAAAATGAAAGCAAACTACGAATTAAAATCAGCAAAACTCCCTCTTAAGGATCCAATATATGATTTTAACCAAACATCCTTTGCAAAAAGGCAACCCACAAATACATGAAAAATGGTTTCTTTACTCAGTCCCCAAGAAGGACAAAGTGTAGGACTATCAACTCCCTTTTCACCAATAAAGAACCAATTGGAAGCACTAAATGGATAGCTCGCCCCCATTAAATTATTCATTTTTAGGTGCACAAGTAAATTCCAAAGTTTATTTCAAAAGGATTGATCCAAGAAAATATTAAAATTTAAAGGTACTTGATAAACAACTCTATAAGCTGGCTTAACAGAGTAAGAACCTGTCTTCTCAAGGAACCAATTGCAAACATCTTTAACTCAATGCCAACTTAAAGGAATACTAAAATCAAGTTTTTATCCTTTTCGAAATAAGAGTAATGGTTATATCATTCAACGCATCAGGTAATAAACAATTATTAATGATTTCTAAGCACACTCTTTAATTACATCAAGACTAACAATGCTCCAAACTTCTGATAGAAACTTGGATTGAAACCATCTAACCCCGAAGCTTTATCTAGACGCATACTGAATAAATAGCCATATGCATATATAAACTCTTGACGTTGATATCCCAAAGTTAATCAACTAATTTTGGATTTCCACTCCACTGAAAAAAAGTAAATATAAAAAAAATCTCCAATTCCATATTTAATTTATGTAATAAATTAATTTGGATCATATTTCTCTTGTTCTCTGGTTCTTTTACTTAAATTTAAATTGATGAAAGTACATGCTATATATTCAATCATAATTTGTGTTTGTTTTCAATTGGATTTTTTTTTTATCCTTTACCTTATAAGAATCAATTTTATACAATTTAACTAAATTTATAATTTAAATTGCTAACTTTATAATTAAATATATGTAATCAATTATTGCTACTTGTCACAAATTTAATAGAATTTTCTATGAAGAAAAATCAAATTTCTCTATATGAATTATGAAAAGGATAAAGATTAATATAGAATATTTTAGAGTGTGAGGTGGATTCTTACTACTTGTGATATTGTAAATAGAGTTCCTATGATGAAAATCAAATTCTTTCATATGAATTATGGAAGGAAATGAAGGCTAATATAGAATATTTTAAAATACAAGGTGAAACACTTCTTGCTACTTGTCATATATCAAATAGGAAGAAAAATTAAATTTCTCCATATAAATTATGTAAAGAAAGGAAACTTAATATATGATGCTTTAAAGTGTGGGGTATCTTGCATATTGCAAGAATAATTATCCAAATCGGACCAAGTTAGATCTTAGATGAATCGGGTGTGTATTTGTATATTACACTCAAATAACAAGGTTTACCGACTATTAAATTTAGAATCAAATTTCATTATTGAATATAGAAATGTGTAATTTTTTGAACATCTTTTAACCATAGGTAAAATGATTTTAATCATCGTTAAGTGATTTTAACATCAGAAGAAACATTTTAAAAGGCTGTTATTCAATCTAATTTATAAAAGGTTTATGAGCAACGTAAGTGGCTTACAATGAGTATCCAAAAAATGGTTTATGAGCAACTTATGTGGCTTACAATATAAATTACACAATAAAAAAGAAATGAGTATGAATATGCACCCGCAAATAGTTCTTTCTTATTTCAATATTCAGTTTTTTTAGGTGGCTTACAATGCAAATTTTTTTTATTGCTTTACTTATTATATTGGTATTGCATTTTTTTTTTTAGAATGAATTCAAGTATACATGTATGATGTGAGAACAAAGGCAAACACTGAAACATCTCAAGCAACATCTTATAAAAGACATCAATATAATTCTTCATTGTGAAATAATTATGAATACACACCAGCAAATTTTAATAGCAATAGAAAAGCAAAAAGAAAGTGTAAACATTACTCAAAGTTGTATATTGCTGAGTCACACCATGAAACTTCTAATTTGAACCGCCATTCTAAGGTATGTCCTAACCATGGTAAGATCCTAGTTTCTGATGAAAAAGAAATAAACAGAGAACTAAATTAAAATAGCTATAAGAAGCATGTTGCTTTAGCTATCATCAGACATAATTACACTTTTACATTTGTTGCACATGAAGGTAATAAAAAACTTCACTTGCACTTAAATGGAAATGTGAAGCCTATTTATATGAATGAAGTTTCTTATCATCGCAGTGTTAGAGAGTATGCCCTAGAGCCCATATAAATAGGGATGTATTTCATACGTATAAAATCATTTTATTTATGAGAAGACGACATTCATTTATTAATGCTATGTTTAATTACATGTGTTTGTTTATCTTAAATTAATAAATGAAGTCCTTAGTATTATAAACGCAGTGCAAAGGCAATCATGAAAGAGTTCATGATATGAGATGTCTATTACATGTAAATGTGATAATACCTAAAAATTTCTAGTCATAGTATTAACAAGATAGGACATTGTTAATACGGATAGACTAGCATATGTTATGATTCTTAAAAGATTCAAGCAGCGGTTCTTATATAACTGCAATCATGAGAGATGATCAAAGCTAACATATGGATGCTTGTTAGAAGAACAAGTTCATTAAAGACCTACCAAGAGAATCCTCACATGGATATTAAATTTATGTCAGTAAGAAATCTCTTCATAGCAGTAGTGAAAATACCCTCAGACTTAAGATCACCAAAGTTATCTTAAGTAATGAGTGGTGTACTTTGACTCTATAACTGCATGCCTCCAACAGGAGGTGAACATAGTTAAAAGATTAGATATATCATGACCTACTTGAAGGTAGTTGAGTAATCGATAAAGGATTCACCATCTCAAGTTTATAAAGGAAAGTTATCTCGCATAATTCTATAATTGCCTTGTTCAAATAATCTCTGGCTAGAGTAGGATGCCAAGGTGGATAGGGATCCACGATGGGGCATTTTTGAACAATGGTTAAATTAATAGAACATTCATTTTTTAGTTTCATATGAGTTGACATAAATCCATACTCAAAAGCTAAATGAGATAAGTATGGTGAAAAGAGTAATTGCACGGTAACTGTTCTATGGAATGGTATAATCAAAATCACTTGATTTTCCTGACATTTAGGTAGTCATGATACTTAGCTAGAGGTCACTCATGACTTGTATAATAATGTATTATGAATATCAATTGGGGATTGATAAAATAGTTTAAAAGAGTTTAAATCATAAGAGTCATGTCATGATTTAACTAAGATCCTTGCTGAAAAGTCTAAGTTTTAGTAGAATTCTTAATTACATATTATACTGCCAATATGGATAGGAACCAAATAGGTCACACACATATAGAGTAGGAAACAAAATGGTAAAAATGACAAGGATAACAATATTTGATGTTATTATGGGAGAAGAAAAATAAATAACAAAATAATTAATTAAAGAGTTTAATTAATTATGCATACACAGAAAAGTTTATGAAACTTTTTGGAAATATTTTAAAATGATAGACCTAATTGAAATATTTTATTTTATTATTAAATATTATTAGATTATAATTGTTATAGGACTGAAATAATATTAATAGGTCCATTGGAGAAATAACTATTGGCCCAGAAAATTAATTTCTACACAAAAGCCCTCTAGAGAATGATTTTTGCACAAAACCTAGATAAAAGGATTTATAGGCCTAATTTTTGGACTAAAACAAATTAAATATGTTTCATAATAGTTATGAAGGCCACACATTTAATTTGGTTGAATTTAGAATTGATTTGGGTAATTAAATCTAAGTGTGTGCACAAAGGCCCTCTTTTATGAATTAAGTGTAAGGTCTTTTATGAAAGGGCCTAGATTGAATTTTAATTAGGCCCAAATTAATTAGTTATATTCCAACAACCCATTTAGTGTTTCTCCAAAAGTTTGAAAGGCCAAATCTTATTAAAAGTAGGCTTTTAAATTTAAAAGGCCGAGACCCATTAAAAGTGGTCTATAAAAGCCTAACACATGTGGGATTAGGTAAGATAAGTGTTGTCCTTATCTATTTCTCCATCCCTATCCAGATTTCCTTGCTAGCTTCAAGGAAATTTTGTGGTCCTTGTGTTTCTCATTAGATCTGGTTCATTTAGATTCTCTCTAGTGTGGATTACTGTTGGAGGTGTTCTAATTTGGACACTATGGTTTGCGACAACCTGGTGAGAAGGAAAATCAACTGTTCAACGACCCTTAAAGGTGATTTTCATTATTATCTTTAACATATATATTGTATATTAATGGCAAGATCCTTTTATTGGTCAAAAAATTTAAAATTTCGTTCATACATGTGATGTATTTAACTGATCTAAAACCAACACGCAGTTAATCACTTCTTTAAATGGATAGAAGCTGAATTTTTTACTACTATCATGGTCGAAAAAGTAAAAAATTTCACTTAGAAAGAGATTATCTATAGATATGGCTTACTAAAGATCTTCATCACATACAATGGGAAGCAATTTGATAGCTCCACATTTAGGTCATTCTGCTTTAACTTTAAGATCGATTTGTGATTTACCCCTGTCATTCATCCACAGACTAATGGCATGACAAAAGTATCCAATTGGACAATCTTGGAAGGGATAAAGAAAAGATTAAGAAATGCTAAAGGAAATTGGATAGAAGAATTACAAAACGTCCTATGGTCTTAAATGACTTCCTCGAGGAAGGAATGCATCAGACACCATTCTCACTAGTATACGGATCGCAAGAGATCATACCAGTGGAGATTAAAATTCCCTCTTACAGGTTAACCCTCTTCTCTAAGCAAGAAAATGAATGGGAAAGAAAATAAGACCTCGACTTAATTGAAGAAAAAAGAGAGGATACCTATATAAGAATTGCAGCCTATAAACAAAGAATAGCTAGATACCATAACAATAAGATAAGGCTCCGAACTTTCAATGTTAAAGATTTGGTCCTAAGAAAAGCAAAAATTGGCATGGGCAATACAAGAGTCGAAAAACTCATGCCCAATTGGGAAGGTCCCTATGAAATATCTAAAGTACTAAGCAGAAGCACTTATAGGCTAAGGTCAATGGATGGATTTGAACTTCCTAGATCTTGGAATGTAGAGGTGCTAAAAAAGTATATGATGTAATAGATAAATGTAATTACCAACCCACGAGGCCGATGGAAGTTGTTTCGATCAAGAAACTTTTGCATTTATAGCATAAAAAAATGGTACAAGAGAATTTTAAACAGGAAAATAAAAAAACTAAAGCATCAATTTAAAAATTATCTTAAAATACAAAGGAAAAATTAACTTTCTATATTTACATTTTCTTTATTAACATTTTCTTTATTCTCTTCATCCTCTTTAGAATCTTCTTTATCAATTGGAGGCTCAAGGAGTGTAGTGGGATCTTCCATAAAGCTAAAATCTTCTTCAGGAAAATGCCTTCAACACTCATAAATTACCTTAGCAAACATTATAGATTGAATGACTCCGACTTTCTCGGCTAGTTAATTTTTTTGTCGTTCCATTTCTCCCTTATGAATGTAATACCCCTAAAGGTACCCTAAGAGAGACAGGTGATTATTTTTGCATGAGATAGAAATTAATTATGTGACTAATTAAAGTGAAATTATACATTAAGGATATAATTGAAAAGTTAAAGTAAAAGAATTGTGGTAGAAATGTAATAAATGAAAGGTTAAAGATTAAAGTAAGAAGCAAAAATATAAAGAGGGATTAAAATGGAATTTGCCAAGATTTTTGTTATTAGCCAATAAGAAGTAAACAATTGTGTGGCAAGGAGGAGAGAAGAAACTTTGGTCTTCTTCTCCTTGTGGTGGCTGGCCATTTTGGCCAAGGAAAACTCATTTGTTTTGTTTCCTTTCTTTTCTTTTCCTTCATTCTTCTTCTCTTCCCTTAAAGATGCTAGTGTGCTCTAAGTGAGAAAATGATTATAGATGATAGAAAGAGAAAGATAGAGAAGTATTTTACAGCAACCTAAGGCTAGAATCAAGAAGGGATGGAGGGAGAAGATAAAGAGGATAAAGTAGAAAGATAAAGAGAGAAAGAAATGGTTGGAGCTTGAAAAGGTATGGGAACTTGAACTTAATCTTTATTGTGTGTGTGTTTATTGTATATATGATGCAATAATAGTAGTATTTGATGTTATAGGAAGTGAATATCATGAAAAATTGAGGCTAGACTTGATTAAAAACCGAAATAGGAAGGGATGAAAAAAAAATAGGGAAAAACTGCCTTAAAACTCATATGACCAATCAGCACAAATATGTTGATATCTTGAGTTATAGTGATTGGAATTGAGAAATTTCAATTGGATATGAAACTAGACTCACAGATCTTAAATTCATATGAAGAACACGACCCCAAAATCAATATTTATGATAGAGAAAAATAGACTTGAATCCGGGTCTCGATTGCTGCCTCTGTCTTTGGGAGCAGTCTTCGGTTTTTAGTGAATAACTTGAGATTTAGAGCTCTGATTGGGTTTATTTTTGATGTTTTGAAAACTAGAATTACATATCTACAACTTTGTAGAAGAAAGTTTCCTCTAAAAATGATGTTTTCTGGGTCAAAATCGGTATAGAAGTCAAGACAAAAAATCTTTCTCTGGATGATTTGGGCCTCACGGTTACTAGGATTTTCATAGTAACCGTGAGGTATCCCATTTTCAGTCCAGACCCTAAATATGACCTACCTCACGGTTACTAAGCATTTCATAGTAACCGTGACCCCTTTAAAAATTACAGAACACGGTTATTACTCATCCGGTAATGACCGTGAGGTAGTTTGGTGCAGTCCAGACCCGAAAGTGCAACTAGGTCACGATTATCATGAATTTCATAGTAATCGTGACCCCTAAATCATGTCTTGGGCCACGGTTACCATGAATTATTAGTAACCGTGACCCATCTTCAAAGTTCCAAACTTGAAAGTTAAGACCCCATTTGTAGTATAAGATCAACTACTATTTTCTTCAATCACCTAGTTCATTCTAAATATGAAATATAGGAAAATGTACAACATTCATTATACTAATTATGTAAGAAATGTTAAGGCAATGGTTATATTGTAGTATATGATGCTTGTACATGTTTACTTGAATATGAATTTATGAAACAACGCAATTATATGGTATTGATGGTTGTATACATGTATATATGGCGATAGTTGAGAATCATAGTATGGTATATTACTTTGAATTATTCTACTTTATAGTGGAATACATTAATATGAATTGACGACATATATGATATGATTACTTGCCTGCACATAGAACTTGGTTGTGGATAGATAGGCATGCCTATAGGGTTACAGTCGCAGCTGCTATAGTCTGACTCTTATGAGTCCATAGTTTGTCTCTATATGAGACCATAGTTCTGGCCCAATGGGTCCACAGATTTGATACCTTCGGGTATCCACAGATTCGATACCTTCGGGTATCCACAGCACCCGTTATCCACACCCATAGGACTTTAGCAGGCATTTCACAGTATGAAATGAAAAGTGTGTATTTATGTTATATTGATAAAGGTTTCATTATTTCATTATGATTTATTTTCATACAGTAAAGTTATAACCTTAAAGCTGTTATGTGAGTTATATTATAACTCTTACGTGTTAATTATAATATCTTGACTTTATTATTGTTTATTGTGTGCTTGAAAACAATCACTGTGAGTGGTTGTTCCTACATGTATTGTTCCCTACTAAGCTTTATAGCTTAGCACGAGTGTTTATTCGTGTAGGTTCAGGAGGCGTCGTTGCTTCAGGGACAAGGCCAACACCAGCTAGGGAGAGAAGTTTAGGATGTCTAAATTGTATTGATTTCTCTTTTGTTTTATGTAAATCTATGAAAATATTATAATGAACATGTTTTGTAATTATTAATTCAAAATATGTCTACGATGTAACAGAATATATGTTTATGTAACTTGTTAAAGTATATGAACTAAAAAGTCAAAGAAGAACTAATTATGTAGCAGGAGAACATATTATGTTTATTATATGTAATATTTATTAAAATATTAAGATTGGTAACAGTAATCCGGATAGACTAGTGTGGTCCTTACATATGAAGCTCGTGAAGATACTTTCTTTATTTTGAAGATCTTCAACCATCAAGCTAAGAAAACTTCTTTACTTTTGAAGTCTCTCGATCTGATCGCTTAACTCAGCATTCTTGTTCAACAATTCTTGGGTTTTAGCCAAAGACTTTGAGTGAATGACTTGAAATTTCTCCTTAAAATCTTTGCTCGCAGCCTCTATTTTTTCCTTCAGCTCTGGCTCGGCAGTAGTTTCTTCTACAAGTTGCCTCCTTTAAGCTATATTTTCCGTATACAAGTGCATCACCCTTTGCATAACCTAGTAAGATTAAACCACGTAAGAGAGTTAAAAAAAAAAACTTAAAAACCTACCCTTATGGCTTCAAAGTTAACCTCACTCAAATCCTTCTCTAACATCAGTCCCCAACTAATGAAGTCTAGCACTTGAGCATTTCGAACGGAACACTCCTCCCTAAACTTATGATGCAAAAGCCCCTTCAAGGTTAAGCTCTCAATTCCAGATGATGATATTGGAGTTGGAACCGAAGCACGCTCCTTAGTAGCAGACTGATCAGATGTAAATCTCGCAAAGCCAAGAATGGGTGAGGTATCAGATGCTCTTGCCCCTTGACGTTGCCTCCATAAGGAGAATAGCAGTGATAGGAGTAGGAGGGTGAATCTCTATGGCTCCCTCAGCTTCGGTCTGAAGAGAAATCTCCATTACTTCTACAAGCTCATCTCGGAGAGTTAACCCAAAAGTTTTAGGGGATTTCTTAGGCCAAGCAGATTTGTTGCCCTTAAGGGTATATTTTCTCATTTTCTTCTTTTTAAGATTTATCTTGATGCTCTCACCTTTGATGCAAAATCAACGTCTATGGAGGCTACAAGAAAAGAAAAGACAAAGAGTTAGTAAAAAAAGAAAAGCCACAAACGAAATAGTGTCATATAGCAACTATGCTTACAATCGAAAATAGGACAATCAGCCTCAACAATTGTTAGTTCGTGTAAAGAATCCAATAAAGAGTCAAAATTGACTAGTTCTCCCCAATGGTCTTCAAGAAACTTCATTAACACACTAATTCCCTATTTAAAGTTATCAGAATCAACCATTAAATCTTTTAGATTTTGTGGTTTATCCAATCGGCGTAGGCTCACCCTAAAACCTCCCTTTTGCCCAACTAAAATGAACTTCTATTTGAACCCTTTGAGGGAAGTAGGAAGAGTAAAAAGCATTTTCTTACGCCTACTTGAGAAATGATACTCATTCCCCCCGTCATGGTTAGAAAAGTAGAAGAAATGGGAGAACAATTCCAGGGAAGGAACTGCCTCTACTTTTTTGCAAATAATTTTAAATCAAGTGATAGACCTTCATCCGTTCGGATTTAGCTAGTTAGGGGCGATCTCATAGCCTCTAAGAATACTGACATCTAAAGGAGCCAAGGGAAATCGCAAACCACATTTCAAACTACCCTCATGACATATAAACCATTCATTTTTATTCTCTCCAAACGGACCATCAAAAACAGACATGGACACAGGGCATGCCAGAGTCAATACATCCTCCAAAAATTTATATTTTGTCCTAAGATCGTTCAATTGCGAAGCAATAATTTTAGTGTGGTTGGATACTAAAAGTCCTGTATTTAAGCTATCTCTACTCCCACTCAGAACACTACTACTAAAAGTCATTCTAAGAGGTACATTTCCGAAAAAGGAATTCCTAATTTGCTCCCAAAAAGCAGACTTTTGAATGGTATAAACAATGTTTAACTCTAACGATGAAAAAGACAATGAAGACATTTGATCCAAAAGATAGAGAAGATGTAACAAAATTAAAGAAACTCATACAAGTAAAGAAAGCTTACTTGATGAAATTGACCAGGAAATTAGGAAAGAAACACTGAAAACACAAAAGAACTCCAAAGCCTCCAACATCTGACAATATTTTGTAAATGTATGAAAGAAAAAACCCAGTACCTATTTATAAGGAAAAAATAATGACTTATCTAACATGCTTGATACACCTAATAAGAGGACACTAGGTGGCCCGAATTTGCAGGAGCCATTAAATTACACGATACACGAAGCATTGTCTGCAGATGATGATCGTTCAATCAACGAATCCCCTTTAAATTTGAATTTCAAATTTAAAATAAATCTTGACCTTTGGATATCAGAACGCAGAGATTCAAAAACGTTAATAAAAAAACCGATCAAATTGATTTGTGAGGGGGACAAATGATAACATCCTCCAAAGTTCGGTCTCAAAACCCAAAAGCCCAATACACATTGCGCCCGCAAGGGAAACGCCTCAGACAATCCGATCGGATTGACGTGATAGTCTATCCAATAGTATTGCCTACATATCCTCGTCTGATATTGCCCACCTAATAATGTATGGTCACTATAATGCAATCGCATCATCACCTTATATCACTGTTCTAGGCACTCAAGAGCCTAATAATCTATAAACTATCAAAACCCTATAAATAGAGATAACACGAAAATCCTCCGTAATGTTAATCTTTCTCTAAAACACTCTCTATTCGTTTTCTCTCTCTAAAAGACATATGTTAACTTAAGCATTGGAGTTTATCCCGATTCGACCAGATGCTCTCTTCTTTTATAGGCTTCAGAAAGTTTTTCACTATCGGACCCTTCATCTCCTTTCTATTTTTGATATTTTAGGAAGTATCACTAAGTTACTTACAATTTCGGTCTAATTTTTATCATCATGATTGTAATGCAAAATTCAATATGATTTTATCCGAAAAAAGTGATTTGATTTAAAAAAAGAAATATAAAAGAAGCCAAAATAAAAAAGACATGATACAAAGTAGCAGGACCGAATACAACCCTTCTTTGTTTTACCAATTTTTACTTGGTTAATTTCCTTTCATTTATTGGACAAACAAAAGAATTTGACCGCAGAAAGTAAATTCAATTGAATTTACGGTACTCTCTGGATTGGATAAAAAGTCGATAAGGTTGGAGTTTATAGTTCGACTGGCTCAATCGAATTCAACCGAATTTTTTTCTATTTTTAAAATATTATAATTATTATAATTTTTTTAAATATTATTGTATAAAAATTAAAAAAATATTCATCAAATATTAAATATATTTCACAAATATTTTAATAATAAATTACAAAATATAATTATAATTTTATTATTACAAGCGATTAATTATGAATTATTGAATATTATATGTTAGAAACATAAAAATACAATCATATCATGAAAATACTTTCATATTTAGATGGAGTACTAATAAAGTAAACACAAAAAATATTAAGCTTGCATATATGAGTATAATTATATCTAATTATAATAAATTCAAATAGATAATAAGTATATTAAATTATTAAGTGACATTTTTAGAATTTAAAATACTAATTTTTTAAATAAATAAATAATTAAATTTTTATTATTTATTTATTTGAAAAAAATTAATATTTTAAATTTTTAAGATATTACTTAATAATTTAATATACTATTATAATGATCCAAATAGATAATAAGTATATTAAATTATTAAGTAACATATATTTAGAATTTAAAATACTAATTTTTTCAAATAATATATATATATATATATATTTAATTACAATGAATCAAAAATTTAATAAGTATATTAAATTATTAAGTGATATACTTAAAATTTAAAATATTAATATATATATATCAATTCAAAAAAAATTGATTGTTTATATTTTTTAGCAAAAAATTCGGTTCTGTCCAGTTTTTCGGTTTTTGGTTTTATCCAGTTTTTTCCGGTTCAATCCTATTTTTTACCAACCTAATTTTCAGTGGTTGAACCAATCGGTTAACCTGCCAGTTCGCAGTTAAACCGGTTCGGTCGGTCCGGTCCGATCCGGTTTTAATAACTATGCTCAATTCCATCTAACCAAACGAGGCTAGGGAGCTCTGACGAGGTTTATCGAGAGGTTTATAAAGGTCAAACTCCGGAGTAGCTAAACCCATGAAACTCAACCTCCACTGGAAAATTCCTATTTCTTTTCAGGTTTCACTCAGCTTGAACCGAAGAGATGTATCTGCGACTAGTAGCCACAAATTTATTGAGAAAAATTCGAATACCTACTCAAAGCATCAATAGTTCTTGTCATGGAGTACCGGCCAATATGTTACGCAATTCACTCTCAAGTATGAAACTGTATCCTTATTATTATTATTATTATTATTATTATTATTATTATTATTATTATTATTATTATTATTATTATTATTCTTATGGGCTAGTTTCAACCATATGATATGTTGGTTGATTGGGTTTTTTGAAATAAAAATTTTCATTTAGGGGGGTCCTTTTTGAATTATTGGATGAATGCTGATACTTCCTGCTGTTCTCATTAGTTCTTTTACTGTCATTGCAGTTCAAACAAATTTATTCTACAAATATGTTTCTGGAAATTCCGGTTCGCGGATGAATGATAAATCTTCTTATCTGTGGACTGTCATGGCTGGACAAGCTGGTATGTTTGGGTATCATTCATTTCTTGGATATTTAATCTGTAACTACGAGAAATGCCATGACAATTTTTTAGGTGCTTTTTACACTTGATAGTTTTCTATTCTTTTTTTAGAATATCTGATGTCCGTGCTCTCCATGATTAATATGATGATATTAAAGAAACCTACTAAAAATGGAAAGAATTTCATGTTGGTCGCTTATTTATGTTGGATTTGTAGGGAAAATGTTACCTTTGAATAGTAATTTGAGTCGAGGCAGTTAAATGTGTCGCTTGGTGTTTTTGGTTTCATTATATAATCAGTACATAGAGAAATTTAATTGTCTTTTGCTCCATAGTTCAGAGGCTAGAGTTTTTCGTCTTTGGTTTTCTCTTGGTTTGGATTAGAGGAGTTCTTCCTAATACAGTTGCGCAATGGAGATATAGGAGGTAAAATCATTTTTGGGTGTGGCAACAAACTGATTCCTGTCTTTATGTTGCCTGTGTTAGGGAAAAACATCCTTTTGCCCAAAACATAGCTATCGGCAGTCTGGCCATGGTGTGTGTTTTTCTCTCTTTCACTAGCTTGTTATTACTGTCAAGCTTTTAGGAAAAAGTTTTCAATTAGTTACTACAAAAATATTGTAGTTGACGAAGCTTGCTTGTTGTGTTTATGGTAGTAGCCTGAGTTGCCAATCATGGAAGAACAAATCATTATTGCGACAATAGTTTAGTGTTACGGGGAATAAGTTTTGCTTGCTATTCTTCTTCCTATTGTTGTTTTCAAATATCTCCTGGTAGTTATTTACTTATTTGATTTGGTTTGTGCTATAGTTTTAATTTATTGTTAGGTTTAGTCCTAAAAAATTTTGATCTAGTGATTTATTTTTGAAATGTTCATGGGAGGAAGAATTATAACTTGGAATATCTTTAGAGATAGCGACCAGTGAGTTCCTAGATTTTCTCTCTTGTTTGAACTCTTTTTCCTTTTCTTCTTCCTCTTCTTTTTCATCTGTGTACTGTTCTTAGTTCCCCAGTCTATATTGCCAGGAACCTTCCTGCTTTTGCAGATGGCAATAAAAGATTCTCTGTCTCTAATTGTATTACTTATTAGATTACAATACAAAATATGTAAAATGCTTTCACAATGGTTCTAAAGTTAGTTTTCTTTTTAACACTTAATAAAGTTGATTTGATTTAATCCAACACATTTGAAAATAATATTGCTGCAATACCTGAGAGTAACGCATATAAGCAAATGAATAATCTTAGTAGGGGGAATATTGTATCCATGTCTTTTATGCAATTGTTTGTTTCATTGGAAGCAGCATTATCCGTTGATTAAGTGTTCTAACTCCCTTTGGAATATGTATTATCAATAGTAAATAACTGATGCCTGTGATTGGCAATTCTGCCAATATTTTCAGCAATTATTTTTGGGATGCATGCAAATGTGGTCTTAGCTGATGCATCGATTGAAAGTTCTGAATCTGAATCAGATGGGGGTAACATGGTTGGATTACGCAAAATTGAGGATGGCTCTGTAATATCAAATATACATACTTCTAAATGGAGAATATTTACTGATAATGGGAGAGAATACTTCTTGCAGGCAAGGATATTTGACAGTGTAACTTGGTTCTGTTCCTCTCTCTATTTGTTTTTTGCATTTAATTTGCTATTGTGCTCTACTGGTTTAATAAAAATTTGGCCTCATTGTCTTTCACAGGGAAAATTGGATGAAGCAGAAAAGTTCTTCATTTCTGCCCTAGAGGAAGCTAAAAAGGGTTTTGGGGACAGGGATCCCCATGTTGCTTCTGCTTGCAACAATTTGGTGAGTCTATTATTCTTACATTGATGCTTTTAAACTCTCTCTCTCTCTATGCACACACACACACACATATATATATATCTACACACACACACACACACACACACACACACACACACACACAAATATGGTTCAAAAGCTCCACTAGTTATGATGGGAACTTTTGGTGATGCAATAATTATGTATCATGTGCACAAATATCATGTTTTTCTCGGAGTCATTTAAAATTATGTTCCTCAGAATAAAAAAGACATACAGGGTTTCAAATGGCCTTTTTGTTGCTCAATATATGTCAATGCTGAGTTTGCTGTACCTTAGGGTTTCACTAAATTTAGCGTTAGAGTCAGAGAATTAATGCTGGAGAGCCTGTGACTTTAATTAATCTGGTGGACTAAAACTTTCCTTAAGGGAGTCATGGTTGTCGTAACTCAAATTATTCATATGATACACAAATGCAGATTAACTTTTTGATTTGGTTTGATTAAAATATTGATATGGTGTCTCCATCTTTCTTGATTTTAATTATATAATCAATTGTTACTCTGGCCTAAGATTGGATACGGATATTACAGGAAATTATATTTTTATTATTTGAATTAGGTATGCCCATCGGATTTTTTTTTTTTTTTTGAAAGTGGAATTTGATTGGCATGGGCATGTTGGTTTTCTATGTGGAGTCCTTCTAGGCATTTTGTATTTGGAGAAGGATATACGTTGATCGTGTTGGTTTTGGTACAACTCATGGTTTTGGGATTATTATTGAAAGGAGATAGTCTTCTTTTTCTTTTTAATGCTTTGTATCTGTTATATGTCCAGTACACTTTGCTTCACGGCCGTTTGGCATTTTTTAAGAACTTGTTTTCATTGATAAATGAAAAGGGAAAAAGAAAAAAATAACTTTTATTTGTCATCTGCCACTTAACCTGTAAAAAAGAAAAAGTTGAACTGCTGTGGTTTATTTTTATTTTCAAGCAAGTTGTCATTCAGAGAATTGATCTATGGTAAGTATCTAAATGTGTTAACAAACTTCAATACCTAATAAAATATGAAGCAAATTCTTATGTGTCGATTTTCTTCCAGGCTGAGCTATACAGAGTCAGGAAGGCATTTGATAAAGCAGAACCTTTGTATTTGGATGCCATTAACATTCTGGAGGAATCATATGGTCCAGAGGATATACGGTATAATGTTATTACTTGCAAATTAGGGAAAGTATATGTTTAATGATAAATATAGTCATCAAATCCCTTGACATGTTGATTTAAATTTTTTATTGCAAATGCTGTTTGATTGGAGTAGATTTTATGAATAGATATTTTTTAAGTAATTTTTATCTTTAAATATTATTGAATTGCTTTATATGAGATTTTTCTCAACTTTGGAATGGGAATAGCAGTTGAAATAAGAAAACTTGAAACCTTTAATATTGGAGGTTATATTCCATTTTGCTTTTCTTCTTTGGGCTTCACTTAATTGTTCTTGGGAACCTATGGTAGAGACTAGAGGTATTTGGCTCCCAAAAATCTTTAATTTAAACCACTTTTTCCCTTAACTTCACATCACTTTACCTTTCAAACGGTGTACAAGATAATTCGGTTGAAAATTGCATGAGAGCCTCACAAAATACAATTTGAGGTGCCAAACAATTAGTGTTTCCTTGCACATGGCTCTATTACATATCGTGACCTACTTTTCTCCAATCTATTCTTGGGTTTCTTTTCTTCCAAATTCAAATTTATCTTTTTAACTACTAATTTACCTTTGTTATTAGTGTCTCTCCTATATTGCTTTGAGCACCTTATTTATGATTTGTCAGTACCTTTTCTTGGATTCATCATTGTTACTCATGCAAGCGTCCTGCTATTTCACAGTGTGGGAGCTGCCTTTCATAACCTTGGACAGTTTTATCTTGTAAGGCGAAGATTGGAAGAAGCTCGTAAGTGCTATGAGGTAACGGTGTCATTATATATGCTTATCATGAAGTAACTCATATTTTTTATGCCTAAGAAGTTCATTTGATTATTGGATATACTGAATGTTTCTGCATGCATTGTTTTCTCCTTCTTTTCTGGTTGCTTTGAGGTTTGAATATTATATGTTGAAGGCTTTTCTCAGTCATGGATCTATATTTTGAACTCTTAAGAATTTCATGATCATAGTAGAGCAAGTAGTTGAATGCTTAGGATAGCTCATATCATCTTGATATTGATGATTTTCCAGCATCTCATTTTAAAGATAATATGGAGAGGTTGTAGGAGTAGTACATTCTTTGATTCACTTCTTTCTTTTTCTTTTTTTCTAGTTGCCCTCTTACATCCATTTCGTATGCAAAGTTTTAGAAATTCTTGCTCTATGGAACTGTTGTGCTTGTGGTAGAACCCCACTAAGAACAGTTTTGTGTGTAATTTGATCTTGCTTTGGAGCACAGAAACTTGTTTTCTTTTTACCTTATCTCACTTTGGCTTTGTTGATCAAATATGTTCTAATACACTAAAAACTTGCTTTTTGAAATGGGTGCTTGCTGCGATTATTACATGTGAAGGAGCACTTAAGTTTACAAATTTGTGAGCTTGATTATGATAAACTTAGAAAAATACAGATTGTTGAGTAATATAATTTTAGGAGTAAATAAATAAAAATTTTCCTACTAGTAAGTTCCTTTTTGAGTTTACTAATAGCATAATGTATAATGTGACTTAAACAAAATACATTCTTGTGGATGGATACATCCGGCAGATGGTGCAATTGGCACAAAATGGGGAGAAAATAAGGGAAAAACGTTTAAGATGGCTTGGGACATGCTACCTAGACCTCTTGGTGGCCCGGTTTGAAAATGTGAGATTTTAACAATAGAAGGTAGGAAGAAGGGTAGAGGTAGGCCTAGGATCACATGGAAAGAAATAGTGTCTAAAGATCTATAATAATTGGATATCAAGGCGGATTTAGCTTTTGATATAGGGATTTGGAGATAGAGAATCTATGTAGATGACATCATTTTGTATGGAATTAAGGCTTAGTTGTTGTTGTTATACACATCATTTAGACTAAAGAAGATAGATTTTCTTCCTATAAAGTTCTTGCATTTACATGAAAAATTAACCATCTCAGAATTTTCCATATAAATCAAGGGGTAAAAACAAGAATTTATCTAAGTATTTTGTAGTTGGTATAGATTTATATAACGCGGTCAAAAGTTTCAAAATTTGTAGACATTATGGAGTACCTTTTGTTTTTTATCCCTCATTTATATGTCATTTGATAGAAATTGAGGGTATTACAAAATAATTTGTATTGTTCTCATTTTGTTGTCGGAGATGTTGAATCTTCTGCAAAAACACACATTATTCCTATAGTTTTTTGACTTTTCATGAAAGCTAAGTGACTGAATTAATACAAATAGCAAAAATTTGAAGTTGGTTAATAAATTTTAACATAATTTCAACTTCTGCCATATGTTTTAAACTTACGAAGTTTATAGAGGGATCTGCATGATTAGAGAATATTGCAATTATATAAATCATTCTAGATTGAGGTATTTTAAGACAAAAGCATCCAAAGTGACATAATTCTTAATACAAATAACTAAACAACTTGCAATTTTCTCTTCCTTGGGTTATTTTTGCTAACAATTCTATAAATTCAAGTGCATCTTTACTTGGAAGTAATGGTAGAGAACTTTTTGATATGCACAAATTATGCAGTAGACCAATAGCATTTTGGATAAGTATACATGTGCATTGGATATCTGTTACATAGTTGTTGCATGTGCAGCTGTTTTTGTTTATGCAAACAATAGTATTTATATGGTTGGAACAGTATCGCTTTTAATGTATGACTAAAATGGTAGAGCACAAGTCAGTAATTAAAATGTTTCATCTATTTCGGAGAGAAGTTATGCTGATCCCCTTTTTTCTGGCTGATTTTTCCTTGGGCAGCATGCTTTGAAGGTAAAAAAATAGCATCCTGAGATGATGACTTTTTAGTTTTCTGATTAAATTTAATTAACAATTCAGATCTTGACCTGAAATTTTTACCTTTTACTCTTTCAGATAAAGGGGCATGTTCTGGGACTTGGTCATGCAGATTATGCAGATACTATGTACCACCTTGGAATGGTAAAGTTCTTTGCTATTTACTGTTTGTACTGCAACTGCTTTTTTTTTTTTGGTAGTGTTGTTGTTCCTATACGTAATTTTGTGATGCACAGCCGCCAAAGAACTAAAAGAAAGCAAAGAGACTTTGAAAATTGGGATGTCAATTTAAGTTCATACTGAAACCCAACTCCAAACTTTAGGCAAACTTGATGTGTAGTCACCTTAGCAAAGTACATAGTAATCAAAATAAAATCAACGTTCTCAAAAAAAAAAAAAAACGAAAATCTTAATGCTGACTTCAAAAAAAATCATTTCTACAATTTGATTTCCATGCCTGACATAATTATCTGTTCATAATATTTTCTATTCTCTTCTTCATTGACTCCTAGCTGAAAGAGCTTGAATCTGGGGAGTATTACTGTAGCTGCAGTAGAACTTGAATCTGTGGAGTATTGCTGTAGCTGGAGTTCCAAACACCAGGAGTCAGGACAATTAGACTCTAGATGACCTTCCCATTTTAGTAGGAAGTGCATAATTCCACCATGACATGGACCGATAAAGCTCCCCAATGGATACAAGTCCTCCATTTACAGGGCATGGAATTGTCAGCGATTCATATATATTTCTTGTTTCACATGATAAATTTGATAAATTCTATAACTGGTTTAGTATAACCACAAAAAAATTAAGGGTGGGTTGCTATTTGCCTTCTGAGTTTAGGTCATAATTGCTGCTCTTTTGGCTGTTTCAAAAGCGAATTAATAAGTTTCTATAATTTTGTTCCATCAACTTAGTGGACCCTCAGTTAATGTACCATTTTCCCTTAGTCAGACAGAAAATTGGTTGAATAACAAAAATAAATTTATAATCCCATATACACCCTTCAATTTTAAGATTTATAATATGAGAAAAATATCTTTTTCTCTCTCTCTCTCATCTCCCCCCCACTTCTCTCTCTCTCTCTTCAATCCTTGTTTCATCGACTCTACTGCTAATGAGTTAAAAGTAACTTCTTACTGAGGCAGTGATAGCTTTCCAACATATTTCTTTTCTTCATTCTCTTTTCTTTTTCCTGTATTGTTTTTTCCATTTCCATCATTCTTATCTTTCTCTTACATTCTAGAGTTATTGTGGTATTTAACGATGGATTCTTTTATAGCTGTATTTTTTTTATGGAAAATGATAATTTTATCAATATTCATTTTTCAAGCTGACATCAACTATATATATATATATTTTTTAATTTATGTCTTGGTTTTCAAATACAAATTCTGTTCATAAATTGTATTAATTTTTGGACAATGGAATTTATGGATTGTAGAATCTTCCCTCATAAAAAAAAAAACCAAAAAAAAAAAAAGGAAAAGAAAAGAAAAATGTTAAGTATAGAAGAAGGGGTTAAAACTGTCATTTGAATTCCTGTTAGTTAATTCTGTTAAAGTTAGTTAAATTGCTGTTTTGTTAGTTGGTTTTCAGAATTCTGTTTTCTTGCAGAATTCTGTTATTTTGGAATTGGGAGGTGAGGTTTGTATGTGTAGCTGACCCTAGTATAGCTGTCATTCCTCTCTTTTTCCTTTATATTTAACGTGCTTTTGGGACCACTGGCTTTAGCAATGATATTCTGAAATATTCTTCTCTTTTCTCTCTCCCAAATCTCTCTTTTGTCTCACTCTATTCTCTCTTCTTCTCCTCTGTTTCTAGCCAAACTTCTGGGTTTTAACACTCAGAAATCTCTATTGATTCTATTGTTAGGATCTAATCTTAACAACTTATATCAGAGCAACCACGAATCATTGGGAATATGAACAAGAACATTGCTGTCAAGAAGGCCAAGGGAGGAGCATCAAAGGAATCTGCAGTTTCAGTGGAAAAAATGGAAGAACACCTGCAGTCCCTAAGTTCCAAACTGGAAGAGCAAGGGGCTATGTTTGGGACTTTAGGCTCTAAGCTCCAGGAGATGCAACAGGAGTAGATCAACCTGAGGGCTGACCAACAGAAGTACCAGAACCAGTATGAAGATGATAGAGATGTTGATATACAAGATAAGCTGCTGGAATTGGATTCACTTGGGTCAAGAAGACTACAGGTATACACCGCAAGAAGGAAACAAGCAATGCAGCAGGGATGTTGAAGAGATTTAGATGGATTTGTCATTCTGGTTAGAATATTCTGTTAGAGGAGAGAGAGAAAAAGTTAGTTATGGTGAGGGAAGTTATCTTCCTGGGGATTTTTATTCCTGTAATCCAATTATCATCAATGAAATAAGCCTCTCTTTTCATCTGTTAAATAGTTTGATCTATTGTTTTTTTTAAATTTTATCACTGCTCTGAGTTTGTTCTCTATCAGGAGAGCTCATACTTGAGAACCAAAGGTTTGTAGCTTTCTTGGCTTAGCTTATCCAAGGTAACCCACCAACTTCTGCTTCTCCCATTAACCATTCATCACCTGCTAGCAGTAGTGCTAGGGAAAAAGAAATCCAAACCCATACTTCAACCCCGAATGTAGGGAAAGGCCTGTTGCAATAGATAGAGAGGAGGCTGATTTAGTGGGACCAGGGAGACCTTATTTCGATAAGCTTCTTTTCAAATGCGATTTACCCACCTTTGAAGGAGGGGATATTGGTTCATGGATCAACAAATGCTGAAAATATTTTCAGAGGCTAATAGGCAAGTAGATCTTGTCAGCCTCTTCTTGGTGGGGAAGGTTGAAGCATGGTATCTGAATTGGGGTAGGAACCAGGAAGGGGTGACTTGGGAAGAGTTTGCTAAGGCCTTACATGACAGATTCAGAGGAGGAGATGATCTGGATGTAGTGGAAGAATTTCAGAAATTGAAACAAACCACCACTATAGAAGCTTATAAAGACAAATTTAAAGAGCTAAAATTAAAGATAGAGAAGATTTCCCTCAGCAGACTGGCCCTTACTATGTCAGCAGCTTTATTGGTGGATTGAAGGAGGAAATCAAAAGTGTAGTTAGGATGTTTAATCCTAGAAACTTGTATACTGCCATTTCTCAAGCCAAACTTCAAGAGAAACACCTCGAAGCCACTAAACCTAAAGCATTTCCTAAACCATTCATCCACAACAAAACTTACAACACATATAGCCCAATAGCCAACCAATACAGCCCTAAAACCACTAATTCCTCCCCAAATATAAATTCCCAAGGCAGTAATCAAGGCTTCAACTCTATAAGACCCCCTAGAAGTTGCTATAAGTGTGGGGAAAAGTACTATCTAGGGCATAGATGTAGTGAGAAGAAGCTATTAGCTTTACACACTGCAGAGGCAGTAGAGATAGAAGAAGAAGAAGTGGTAGGAGGTAGAAGAGCCACCAGAAAATGAAGAGGAGGAACCAGAGGAGCAATTTCAACTCTCTATACATGCAGTAGATGGAGGATTAAGTGACAACACACTTAAGAATAAAGACCAGCTACTGGGAAAGTCAATTATGATGTTAATTGATAGTGGGATTACCCTTAGCTTTTTGGACTCCAAATTGGTTAGAGACTTGAAGCTAACCATTACGAAAGTGACCCCTGTTATAGTCACTGTGGCAGTAGGATACCACTTCAAGACAAATGCAACCACTACCCTTGGCAAATGCAGGGCTGCTAATTTCAGTTCAACTTCAGGGTTTTTGAGGTGGGAGACTATGACATCATCCTAAGTGTTGACTGGATGAAGGGTTATAATCCAGTCGCATTTGACTTTGCCAAACCAACCTTGACCATCATCAAGGATGGGAAGCCTTTAGCTTTGAAGGGACTTAATGAACATGCCTCACTAAAGATGTTTTTTACTAAATCAATAGGGAAATTGATGTAGAATGGGTGGCAAGGTTTCACCTCCAAACTTTTTTGCATCGTTGCCACCGATACCCATCCAGCAACCCTTAAACAACCTGAAAATCCTACTCCACCACTCATACAACAACTTCTTAACCAATACCAAGATGTATCCAACCCACCAACCACCTTGCCACCCAAAAGATCACATGACCACTCAATTCCACTCATACAACAACTTCTTAACCAATACCAAGATGTATCCAACCCACCAACCACCTTGCCACCCAAAAGATCACATGACCACTCAATTCCACTCAAACCTAATACACAACCTATTAACATTAGACCCTATCAATACTATCACCACTAGAAGAATGAAATTGAGAGAATGGTTGAGGAGATGTTAGCAAACTCCATTATCCAGCCTAGTTCAAGCCCTTTCTCCTTTCTTGTTCTACTGGTTAAAAAGAAAAATGGCACTTGGAGGTTCTGCATTGATTACAGGGAGTTAAATAAGGCTACAGTCAAGGACAAATGCCCCATTCCACTAGTAGAGGACCTAATGGATGAATTGTATAGGGCAACCTTCTTCACTAAACTGGATTTGAGGTCTGACTACTACCAAATTAGAATGAATGACCTTGATGTTTCCAAAAAAGCCTTTATAACCCACCTTGGCCATTATGAATTCTTGGTAATACCCTTTGGGCTCACCAATGCTCCAGCTACCTTCCAATCCCTCATGAACTCTATCTTTAAACTGTATCTTAGAAAATTTGTCCTTGTGTTTTTTGATGATGTAATTAGTTACAACCCTAATAAATCACTCCATTTATAGCACCTTCAGCTTGTCCTAGACCTATTCAAAAGCCACCAACTCTATGCTAAGGAGTCTAAATCTGAGATAGGGCAGAGGCAGGTTTCTTACTTGGGGCACATTATTTTAGCTGCTGGAGTTGCTATTGACCCTAACAAGGTAGAACCTATGAGCAATTGGCCAGTCCCAACAACTTTAAAGGGACTTAGAGGGTTTTTAGGCCTAACTGGATACTACAGAAGGTTTATTCAAAGGTATAGAACAATGAGTTAGCCCTTGACTACCCTGCTCAAGGAGCATAACTTCCACTGGGGGCCAGAAGCCCAATCTGCCTTTTACCAACTAAAATAGTTGATGATTCAAGCCCCTAATTTGGCCTTACCTAATTGTCAAGAGCTTTTCATCTTGGAATGTGATGCCAGCAACAATGGATTAGATGTTGTCCTCCTACAACAAAATAGGCTAGTAGCCTTTATTTCCAAACCTCTTAGTCCTAGGAATGAACAGCTTTCTGCTTATGAGAGAGAGCTCTTGGCCATCATTTTTGTTGTCACAAAATGGAGACATTACTTGGAGCAGGGCCCTTTCATAATTAAGACAGACCATAAAAGCATTAAACACCTATTGGAGCAAAGGTTGCTTAACTATGTTTACATGAAGGGGATTACCAAGCTGTTGTGCCTTGACTACAACATTCACTACAAGAGGGGCATTCACAACAAGATGGCTGATGCACTCTTTAGGCAGTTTGAGGACCAACCTCTTTCACAACTCCATTTTATTTCTATAATTACTCCTAGCTGGATTGATGAAGTCCTTTACTCCTATACTACTGATGAAAGGGTTCAAGATCTAATTCGATAGTTGGCCATTTCCCCTACAAGTCTTCCCAATTACAGCCTACATGGAGGTCTTCTGAGGTATAAAGGCAGGTTGTATGTGGGTTCCAACACCACACTAAGGCAACAATTGCTCATTGTTTGCCATGACTTTCCCTTTAGGGGTCATTCTGGTATTAGAGGCACCTTAATAAGGCTTCAGCAGAATTTTTATTGGCCAGCTATCCAGATTCAGATTGTGGAATGGGTCTTCAAGTGTGACACTTGTCAATGATGTAAGACAAAATCTATTGCAACCTCGAATTGTTTCAGCTCTTGCCAATTTCTATCCAAGTTTGGGTTGACATTTTTATGGATTTTATTGAGAAGTTACCTAGATCAGGGGGGGTATGATACCATACTGGTAGTAGTGGATAGGTTCTCAAAAATGGGTCATTTCATTCCTTTGGCTCATCCCTTCAATGTTGTCACTGTAGCCCAAGTTTTTCTGGATAACATCTTCAAGTTACATGGGATGCCAGCCACTAGTGTATTACACAGGGACAACTTATTTACTAGAGGTTTTTGGCAAGAATTGATGAAGTTATTGGGCATCATCAAGCTACAATTCACAATTGCCTACCATCCCCAAATAGATGGCCAGACAAAAAGGCTCAACGGGAGCTTGGAATGCTACTTAAAATGCATGAGCTTCCACAAACCAAGCAAATGGTTAAGCTTCACTGAATACTGGTACAACACCAGCTTCCATACAACCATTAAAATGAGTCCTTACCAAGCAGTATATGGACAACCTCTTACCCTACCTGCTGTACCTTATCTTTCATCCTCAGTAGTAGCAGTAGAAGGATACCTACAGTCTTGAGAATCAATGAATTCCTTCCTCAAAGAACAATTGACAATCTCCAAGAACAAGATGAAGCAGTATGCAAATAGAGGAAGGACTGAAAGGGAGTTTCAAGTGGGGGACATGGTATACCTAAAAATCCAACCCTTAGAGACAGATTACTCTAGTTGTTAGGAAGTCTCTTAAGCTGACAGTAAAGTTCTATGGACCCTTCAAGGTATTAGCTAAAATTGGCTCTGTTGCTTACAAACTGGAACTACCCTCCACATACATGATTCATCCTGTTTTTCATGTTTCTCTCCTTAAAAAGAAACTTCGAGACTACCTCAATCCTTTACTCTCACTACCACCCCTTACTGATGGTGAATTCTCCCTCCATCCTAAAAAAGTCCTGAATACTAGAACTATCCTCATTGGTGATAACCATATTAGGCAGCTCCTCATCAAATGGCAAGGCATACCTTCCATAAATTCCACTTAAGAAGATGCTCACTACATCCAGCACCAGTTTCCAGAGTCTTTTACTTCTTGGGGACAAAAAGTTTCTCAAAGGGAGGGTATTGTTAAGTATGGTAGAAGGGGTAAAATTGTCATTTGAATTTCTGTTTGTTAATTCTGTTAAAGTTTGTTAAATTACTGTTTTGTTAGTTGGTTTCCAGAATTCTGTTGTCTTGCAGAATTCTGTTATTTTGGAATTGGGAGGTGAGGTTTGCATGTGCAGCTGACCCTAGTACAGCTGTCATTCCTCTCTTTTTCCTTTATATGTAATGTCCTTTTGGGGCCACAGGCTTTAGCAATGATATTCTGAAATATTCTTCTCTTTCCTCTCTCACTTCTCTCTCCTAAATCTCTCTTTTGTCTCATTCTATTCTCTCTTCTTCTCCTCTGTTTCTAGCCAAACTTCTTGGCTTTAACACCAGAAATCTCTATTAATTCTAGTGTTAGGATCTAATACTAACAAAAAAAAGATAAAGAAAACTCTGCTGTACTCATTTGCTTATCAATTGCATTTGTTACTGAAATTACAAAAGAACAACCACAGGGTACACAAAAGCTGATTGCTGGGTGCTTAACATTTTGCAGTTGATTTGTGTCAAGCAACAAGAAATGAAAATCTTTTATCTCTTGTTCTTATGTGTTTGGATCAATGGATTCTACTTCCCTCTTGACCTTGATTCACACTTTGGTTGCTCCAATGTGAAGATTTATGGATACTGAAACAATTCTGAAGAACTTGCAATGGGATCATTGGACACTTCTATTATGATGGATAGATCCACCAAGTTTTTGAAGAACTATACGAGTGAAGTCAGTGATGGAGAAAGGCTGGATTCTTAATTTTATATCATCTATCTTCCCTTTTGAAAGGAAAGACTATATATTTAACAAGACAATCTCAAGGACATGTTAACTCACTTTTAATCATTCCTTTTCTCTTTCATAATTATGCATCTTAAACTATATAAGTTAATCATAACAAGAATAATTTTTTTTGAGTTCAAATCACCAAATGGAATTGCATCCTCAATGATTTTAATTGATGTTTTAATCATTTCAGTTAAGTATAATTGGTTTCTCTTTTTCAGTTGACTGATACATTGCTGTATGATTACAACTCAGGTGTTATATATGCAAGGAAAAGGAAAGGATGCTGAAGCCCTTATTCAGGATTCTATTAGAATATTGGAGGTGCGTGACTATGCTACTAAAACATTGTGGATTTTGGGTTTTCATCTACTTTGGATTTAATGTCACCGATGCAGATGCTACTCATTTGTTTCAATAGGAAGCTGGCCAAGGGGATTCATTTATGTGCGTAAGGAGATTGAGATACCTTGCTAAGGTTGTCCGCTGACATAGTTCATTTATAATACATTGTTCTGCATGATAATAACAGCTTAAAACCATGATAACTTCTTTGAGTTTTATTTTAGTATCTCTGCCATCTGTTTGTTTGTCTAAAAACTGCACTTCACAATTTAGTGCATTTACAAAATATGCTAGAGAGAGAGAGAGAGAGAGAGAGAGAGAGAGAGTTGGGTTGTGGGGATGGGGTTAAATACATGTCAAGTGAGAAAGTGAGGAAAGGGAGACAGTAGTATGAAAATATACATACCTTTAAAAAAAATTATTTTTTTCTTGTGAATATTATTTGCTGTGTTATCCCATAAAAAGAAACTAGTATGTGAAGCCTTGCTAAATTTTGTTATATTCTTGGCCTTATTCAGATTTATTTGAAGTCCAATCGACTTCCAGAAGCTGAGAATGTAGAAAGAAAGATCCTACACATTATGGAATTATCCAAGGTTTAACTTATTTGCTTTTTC
This sequence comes from Excoecaria agallocha, assembly GCA_037975025.1. Taxonomy (NCBI): domain Eukaryota; kingdom Viridiplantae; phylum Streptophyta; class Magnoliopsida; order Malpighiales; family Euphorbiaceae; genus Excoecaria; species Excoecaria agallocha. The sequence continues at coordinate 26,994,180 of CM075816.1, forward strand.
TGATTTAATATTCCCTTTTGGCTCTTTATTTCATCTTCAAAATACATATGCCAGAGATTACTGCTGTCTTCCATATTGTGTAAGCTACTTCCACATGACTTGCACATGGAGATAAGGGAAAAATCTACCATGTCTGTTCAGTTTAATTCCCCTTTGTGTTAGGCATACTTCCCTTTCTTTTTTGTTTTTCTTTTCATTCACCGTGATTTGTGTTTCTTTATCTTTCTTGTTTCGCTCCCTTTAGTAGTTGTTTTTCTATAAAGCTCATGCAATGTACAATCTTTTACTATCAGCCCTGGTTATTTTAGGATGTTTCTTGCTCTACCATTTTTTAAAGCTCCTTTACCCCTATTTTCTTGAACAAGTAATGCAACTCCTGATTTTTGGATTCACCACATGGACATCCTTTATGTTATTACTGGAAGAAAAATATTAAATTAAGTTAAGATTTTGTACAGTGGCTTGTGCCTTTGATGTATATGTATCACATTGGAAAACTATGTATTAACATTACATGTTTGTGCAGTATGCTTTTGTGCTGAAATTATGGAAAGTTAAAAATTTAAAATGAAAGGCTTGCAGCATTCAGAATTTCTTGAGCATTATATAATTGTTAACATAGCATTTTTACATCCTCCCTTTATAATTCTTTTTCTGTCAGCAGTGCTGTACTTTAACAGCTATCATGTATGACAGGGATGGAATTCTATGGACACTGTGATTGCAGCTGAAAGGCTGGCCATGATTCTCCAGGCAGCTGGGAGCTTAACGGAAGCTCAAGAGCTTCTAGAAAGGTAATCAGTGGTGTAGACGAACTGTGTAGCATGAAAGAAGTTATCTTTGAGACATTTATAATATTTCTTCTTTTATTTTAAGGTGTCTTGACACTCGGAAAACAGTACTTCCTGAAGATAACATTCAGGTTTGATGTTTCAATCCATTTTAAAGAAAGATTTAACTTTGGCTACAATGATGCGATTTCTTGTTTTCTTCCACTGTTATTGATTAGAATAAGTTAAAGAACCTAGTGCATGCTTCAAATATAATTTTCTATTTCTTAATTTATGTGCAGGTTGGTGCTAACATGCTTCACATTGCCAGAGTGGCAATGCTGAATGCCAATCGACTTAGAAAGGCTCATATTTCTGATGCAATTGCTGAACTTGATAAGGCAAAACATCTTTTGCAGAACTCAGCAAGGTTTGTATTTTGCCACTATAAATCTCTCAAAAGATTTAAGCACTGGTAAAACAAGTGCACACACAATATATTGTTCTCTTATATTCTCTTTATGTTTCTTGAAAGTATATTGTGCTTACTTTTTATGTTTGATCTCTTAATTTTCTACCTATTTGGTTTGTCTTTGGTCATATTGAATAGTTAAAACTAGTTATGATACATTTGAGTATCTTGTCTCATTGATGGTAGTTAAGAAGAAACGTGTTATTAACTTCGGTAGTTTGAGTTCTTATGTACTTCACTAATCCTTTGTTAATGCTTAATCCTGTCAAATCAATATTAATGTTAATATGATAAATCAAAGCTAATTTGTTTTTCCCTCTCTTCTTTTCTAAGATTCTGTGTTAGCATCTATCTGCATGCTGTGTAGACATACACAGATTAGTCATATGCAGTTTGCTTTGCTTGACAGGATAGCAAGAAAAGTACTGATTAAATTGAGAAACCAAAAGGGCGGCAAGCAAAAGAATGGGGCATCTGAAGAAGCCAGGAAGGAGGGGCGTGCAGCATTGATTATACTGGTCAGCTCCTTTACCTTGTGAAATTTGTGCGTCTTTTTCTTTTTTCCTTTTTTTTTTTCCTTCTGATTTCACTAAGATTCCTTTTTTTCATTTTGTTTCTCTCAATTCTAATGTAATGATAGAGCCATATTTCCCATTTGAAAAAACTTGACGTATGCCTTAATGTATGTTGGGGACCAAAAGTTATGTTATTTGAAGCTCTATCTCAACTTCAAAAACCTTGACCATAAGAGATTATATGTATAGGTTTAGTATGCTTGAAGTTAAGGGGCATTCTGACCTTACAGAAATACACAGTGATCTGTGTTTTGTATAGCTGGTGGGTTGCCCCAGTTATTATAAGGAGGCCCTCAATCTGTATGTAAATGATGTGGGATTAATTTGGCTCTAATAAATGTTGAAATGGACTTGGACTTAAATTTAACTCAACCATAAAAGCTAGCTCTTTGGGAAGAATTGCCAACCCATTATAAGGGGGCCCTCAACCTTATACGTACATAATGTTGGAATGGTGACAAACGGTTTATATATTAACATGGTGTATTGTAGGAAAGCAATATTATGGTTACACACATGTGCGTATGTGTACAACACTATTAAGGGTATTTTTATATGTTGGTCAGTTGATCTAAGTAAAATATTGCCATCAGTCATACATTTTGCCCTCTTTTGACTGTCGTTGTCATCTTATCCTTTTTTACTTCCCACCTTGAATATTGTGCTATTTACACAAAGAAGAAAGAGGAAGAGAAGAAGACAGATTACTACTATCTAGCATGCCCATCTGTAAACCAATTTCTCATTTGTTGGATTGCTGATTGTATTTCATCAAGTCAAAATCAGTTTTTGGTAATTCAGAGGCTGCAGATCCTCATGATTTCTCCTCATTATCATAAATCCATTGTAAATATGCCATATTCGTATTAGGCTAATATTCCGACTCTAAATCTTTTCCACAGGTGGTCATGGCCTGGTTCCAGCCTGGAACAGAGGGGTGCTACTTTGGTTCTGTTTCCCTCATTGATGAACCAGAAGTGGCAGTTCCAAATTGTTTTTCTTTTTGAAAAAAAAAAAGAAAAAGAAAAAGAAAAAAGAAAAAAATTCATTTTCAGTCTATCTAATTTTAAAATTTTAAGTTGCGGGCTTATTCTTTTTTTTTTTTTTAATTAACCTAATATATATTTGAGATCTGAGTTAAGAAAAATGGTAGTAAAAGCACATTCCCATTTTACTCAATATATTGGATAATGAAAGTTTAACTCTATTCTAGATATAGTTTCAATGATTAAAATTTTATGGAAATGACAAATCATGCATAAGTTTAAAATAATTTCAATCCAAAAGCACACGTGTGGAAAAACTTACCAATTGCATGATACTGTATCATTTTACTGAAATAAAACATAGTAGTGTTTAATGCCTTTCGAAGTTGGTAATTTGAATTTAACACTGTTTGATTTCTCTCAATGCTAAGAGTATACATATTCAATTTTTTCTTTTTCATTTTTCTTTTCTTGTTTGTGACTTGGATGGAAAAAGGAGGGGTCGGACTGTGGTTCCAAGCCAGAACTTTCAGTTCACTTGTACAGATAAAGTACATTTTGGTTAAATTTTAACAGATGTTGCTTCCAATATCATTAACTTAATTTTTGTCATTGTTTTCTCTCCTTCATTTTTTTTTACTATGACTAGTGAAGAAGTTCAATCAGGCTTCATCACCAGATTAGCATTTATTATACTCTATTTTGGATCACATGGTTGGAATTTTGAAATTTGCATTGAAATAAATAAATAATGCTAGTACAGGTTAGTTACTGACTGGTATTTGTAATTCTGCTGAGACTAATGTGATAGTATCTGTTATGCATATAAAGTCAGAAACATGATAAAAATTAAGCTAGTTGTACATGTGTTGATCTCTAATGTGTTTGAAGTTGATGAAGAAAATGCTAGTGAAGAAGAGACTCAAGCCCATAGGCCCACAGGGGAGGCTGAGCTGGCAAAAGGCTTTAGGAAAGGGGTAGGATAGAGGACTATATATTTGAGTTTTGTTAGAGGAGAGGGTAGGCAGAGAAACTATTGGCTGGTGGTATCATTGGGAGTAAGGGAAAGGAGAGAGCAGATTGTTTGGCTTGTTAGGCTGCTTCTTCTTGAGGATTTGGCCCTTACGGTTATTTCTTCTTCTTTGTTGTTCATTGCTGTCATTTACTGTTATCTTTTTCTTTTCCAGTTGGTTGTAATCAAATTCCAGAACTGCTCATTAGTATTTGAATCACTACAGATCAATACATACAGTTCTTCATTATTCATAATTGTTGAGTGTGTTTGGCGTTGATTATCAAAATCCATATCAGAAGTCTAAATAATTTTCCAGTCGGAAGTAATGGAAATTTTTATTGCTGCAGTTGCAATCACTTGATGCTCTTGGGCTTTTGGAGATCGGAAAACAAGAAGTACAAGATTCAATGGTTAGTTTTGTGGAAGATGGAAGTTAATTTTAAAGTTTTCTTTTATACTTGCTCTTGGACATCAATGTGATGTTAAAAATTGTTATGGTTCTAGTTTAGGGTAGGTTTAGGCAATCTTTTATTTATAAGTAATATTTCGCATCTGCACTACTTTGGTGGAATGGCTGACCTTTTCCAATATTATCATGTTGAGATCTTTTGGATCATATTCTTGGTTTTGGCATCTCATTTCCAGGCTTCCTAGCTTCCTCTATGCTGATGTTGTGGCCCTTTATTGCTAATACTGAATTTCAAAATATTATGTAATATTTCATTGCTATTGTGGAAAAGTACCTGTTTTCTGTTCCTTTCTTTTAGCCATGTTGTTTTTTCCTTGTATGAAATTCTACCTTCTGAGCTCCTACACACAAGTCATGTAGCATGTGAAATCATTGAAGTGTCTATGCCTCCACCATTTCCTGCAAGACCTTTATGTCTGCTCTCCAATACTTGATTTGGAAGCAAATATGGCCAACCGATGAAAGAAAATCTGGTCTCCGCTTTATTTCCTTCCCTTTATGAGTCCCTGTTGTCGAAGGTTCTTTTATGTAACCCACAGAAAGAAAATGATATCCATCATCAATTTCTTTTAATATTCTTATTCTATGTCTAATTTCATGAGGGGTGGCTATGATACCTTGAATCTATTCATGCTTCATCTGCTGCATCATTTGTTGTTATTCCAGATTAGAATAGTATTTCCAAAGATACAAGCATCTTTATATATCATCAGTGGGATGCTGCCTACTTCCGTCTAACCAAATAGCAAATAGCTGTAAGATAAAATAAAAAGTGCCTGTAAAGATGAAAAAGCAAAATGTAAAACTTTATATTGATCTTGTCTGATGCATATGCTACAGTGATTTGTATTTTCCTTACTAATTTAGATCAATGATCATCACCAATTTGGAGATCCATATTGCTAGAAGAGCCTGATTATGGAAACTTCATATTGCTAGAAGAGTCTGATTATGGAAACTTTCATACAACCTGTTCTGAATGTTCCATCTAATAAACATTTGATCTATGCAGAAACATGGAAATCTTTGGTCATGCATTCTTGTGATGGGTGATTAAATATTTTAAACTGATTAATACCGTAGTCAGGTATATCTCTTCCTCTGATAGGTAGCTGAACACACAATAAGCAAATTGCAAACACTAAACTGTCAAAGTTTTCCAAATTTGCATACCTTTTATCTTCTAATACGGTAAAAGTTCTGATCATACTGTTTAGAAGTCTAATATGCAAAATGCAGATGCATAATGGTCTGTATGTAACACTAGGAGCTGACTTTCAGGCCATTGTTTTTCTAAGTGACTAAAGTCAAAAGTTTTGGGCCTTTTTTTTTTTCCACAATGCTGCTTTTTATTCTTTGTGCCAAAAATCTTAAGTTTAATTTATTTTATTCCAGTTTGATGATGCAATTTGTTTTCTGGTATTATAAATTAGGAAGAGCATCAATCTACTGTTGAGGCTGAGGATGCACTTTTCCAATGCATTTCTGCTTACAAAGAGGTATTTGTGTTGTACATGGCCTGTTGATTTTGTGTGTGTATGTGTTGAAATTGTTTCTGTACAGTGAAATCTGGTATATGCTTGTGATTCTTGAAGTCCTGCTTGGTTGTTTCCATTTTGCTTCTCCACTCTTTTTCCCTCTGTGCATAGGCAGGTACATTTTCTTCTGTATTCTTAAGAATAGTCAAGGACTTGACGTATTTATAGGATGTGTATTTCACTATCTCCCTTGCCCTTTTCTAAAACTTGTTTGAATATGCCTATATTCATGTGTTATGAACGTACAACTATCTTTCCATTTTTCATCTTCTGCTCGTTTCATTTGATCCTTGCATTTTTCTGTGTCTTGGATCTCTCTTATCTAACAGCTTATCTCCTACTTTAGCTACGTAAGCCTATGGCTGAAAATCAGTAATAAATGATATAGAAACATTTTAGTATTAGAACTCACTGTAACTTGGCTTTATATAAGAAGTGAAATAGAAGAAAAGGAATCCATGTAACTGAACTAGGTAGTTTCAATAATGATTTTATCAAGTATCAACAAACTGAAAGGATCAGAGAAAAATATTTCTAAAATGTTGTTGAAAACTTTAGTCACAGCAAGTTATGTTTGTACGGATGGTAGAGAGGTAAAACTGGAGTTGGTGCAAGTGGCTTGTTCAATGCAAAAGAGGATCTTAGAGAGAGGGAGAGAAGAACATGAAATATGTTTCCACGACAGAAATTGCATTGTATCGAAAGGACATCTCTTTTTCCTATTGAACCAGGGTCATTTTCTCTCAAAGAAAGTTCTAGTCTTTTCTCTCTTCTTTTCCTTCTTCAATGATAGACAGGGGATGCTGTTATCAATCAAAGCGTAACTCTTCTCATGCCATGATGGGCAAGTCCAGTGACTGTCTAATAGAGATAGATTGTCAAATATAGTGTCTAAGATCAAGAGACATGGAATAGAAGTTCGAGGTGGAGAATTTTACATCTAGGAAATAGATCAAGCGAGGAAATGTCCATTTTTTAAAATGTCTAGTAAAGTGGTTAGCTAAATGTCACGTTCACTGTCATGCACCTTGGTTTTTGTTTGAGGCTTTCCTTGTCCCTATTAGTGGCCTTCTTTTTGCTAGGATTGGGAATACCAGATTATACCATTTGTGAAGCAAATTTATTTCATTCTATCCGAGCCTGTTGAATGAGGAGTTTGAGAATTTGAAACTGATCAAGAAAACATTGAATATTCACTTAGTCATTATGAGTTGAAAATTTTGATTATGTTTGAAGGTTGAATAACACAATTTTGAGATAAAAAGAAAATTTCTTCAACCTAACACCATTGATCAGATATTCAAGTTCAGTTCCTGAACTGAAATTGATGACTAATAAAAGCATAAATTTTAAAAACAGGAATGAGGTTCTAGCTTGGTCATTTCCTTTATCTCATTTGGTTAAATAAAAGGAACAGGACACAATGAGAGCTGGTTTTGAGAGGATTCTCTGCCCTCATGAACATTTTAAGCTTAAATCTGATTGTTGTTTTTATCAACAAGAGGTAGATGTATATGCATGTTACAGGAATAGAGATCAACAACTAATAGAGATATTGACTAATTATTAACTACAAATTGCATAACAAAACTACATGGATGGTCATGAATCACATTCACTTGTGATAATGTAGAGTTAAAGTAAGTAGCCGTACACAGCTATACTGAACAGCTACTTGTAACAAAATAATATCAGGGCTGACTATTTTTTTTTTTCCCTGTGCAGTTTGAATCTGAGAGGCTAATTTCTGATTCTCCTGAAGTAAAGGTTGAATATCTATCATGTTTGAAGCATCTTTCAAGTGTGATTAGTGACAATGTGTTGAAAGAGAGAGAATTATCTGGCAGAGCCTCCTTGCAAGAGCTGAATGATGAAATTAAACACATTGAAGGCGAAATTTCTGGTTACCGGAAACATAAAATCTGAGAAGTTGGACATAGCGACCATGGTTCAAGGTAGAATAAGACAGCACTTTTCTGAACAGATGACACCGAAGTATGCATGAATAAAAATCTATTCATTTATGTTCTTTTTGCCATTTTTCTCAAAGCCATTCGTCTTCTCAATTGCTCCATCTTGTTGGCTCATATCATGGCTATGTGCAGAAGGGGTTAGTCTTGCAAACTTTCTTATACTTGATGATAGGTTGCACCATCAGCCACTAGCCAAGAGTCTTGGAAGGTTTCATGTGAAAGGACATTGAAATGCAGTCTAGCGTTCTAACTTTCTCCGTTTAATGTGAAAGGAGATGTATGACTGGGTGATGATTTAGTACCCTGTACCGTACGATTGAATAAAAAAGTAAAACGATAAATCACTTTTATTTAATTGAACCATGTGCATGGTGCAATGCATTGCAACATGAGTTAACACTCTATTACCATATTATCTGCATGCTCTTTCCGCTTGGACAATATGATGCACGTTAGTATTGGCAAAACTTAGAAGTAGAATAATTGCCAAGCTTTCATAAAAAAAGTAAAAAGAGCTTAAGATTTCTCTTTTCGAGATTTAGAATTTAAAGATTACTATTCAATGGGTGAGCCTGGATATAGGAATGGGTTGGGCTTGATGTTTGTATAATGACCAACTCTGGTTTCAACCCACTGCTGGTTTAGGAATGTCCCCCGGATGGGGTGGCATATATTTTCACTTGGGCTCAAAGTTTGAAAACTACTATTAAGGTCATACGCATACTTGCCCTGTAGCGGAAAAAGGAAAAAAGTTATTTGTTTTTAATTTTTATTTATTTATTTTAGCTTAGTTACTTTATTAAAAGAAATTATAAAAATTCTAGGTTCGAAAAAAAAAATGCAGTTAAGTAGTGTATATGAACTTGTTAATTGGTTTATTAACAAATTTTTGTGACCACCTTAATATTATCAAATTTTTAAAATTATTAACCATTAATTAATTCAACAATTTCGATTAACTAATCAATCAATTTTGTTTTTTTTTCGATTAACTAATCAATCAATTTTGTTTTTTTTTTCTTCATATGTTGACATTTAATATTTGGTTAGTGATAATTCTAGGAATATCAAAGAAACGGAAGGAGGATAAGGTAGGCTGATCGGTGAGCGACACCTATAAAACAAGAACGACTTACGGTTAATAGGTGATTAGCACTCTAAATCTTAATTTAATGAGGAAGAAGAGGAGAAAGGATTTTACTTTTAAATTTCCAAAAGTACCTTATCTGCCACGTTGAAAAAGTATATATAATTCCCCAAATTTCATGTTAAAGTAGCTTTAACTAAGTGTTAATCATTATGATGCTAGTAATTTCAGAACTAGATTCACTTGCAATAGGATTAGGTTTGTTGATAGCGGGATAAGGTTAGTAGGAATGACCACCGATTGGATATTGAATGTGGCTCAAGCGCAACGAAATGATCTGATCGAACTATTTTGCGCATGGTTAAGTTGTGTGTTCACGATCATCAAAGGAATCTTAGAGTGGACCAACATTCAATTGGACTTTGAGACTTAAATATTAAGCCTAGGATAGATAATAAATCTCGTATTATCATTTGTTCGCCCTCAAAATATCCGATCAAATTGGCATGATCAGATACGAGGTGTTTTTAGTTTTAAAAGGGTTATAATGCAACTCTTCCTATCTGAGGGTAGCTGGCGACAGACAACTGTAATAAATGTTGCGTCTTTTCAAGCTCACATCTTTTCGATTTTTACATGGGATTAGGATTACGTCACCATGTGCTTGCCTTTCGCTGGGGAGTAATTTAAAATTTGAATTTCTAATGTCCCTTGTAAATAGTTTATTTTCTTCTCCCTTTTTTCTCTTTCCTTCTTTACGCTTTCGAAATTATGTTTTCTCTCAATTCTTTTTTTGTGTTCCTGCACATTTTTCTCCTTCTACCTGAGAGATTTTTTCTTGATTCCCTTTGCCTTTTTGTGATTTTCTGGTAAGTTAGCTTTAAATTCTATCTTGTCTTTGGTTTTGCTCTTTTTGTCTGCCCTTTTTCCAGTTTTCCTCATTTATCCTTCTTTAAAATGTCCAATTCTCGCATTGAGCCTACTAGGGATGAGAACTTGCAAGATATAGACATAGAATTTTTGAGAGATTATGAGGATAAACCCATGATTGTTAACCATATTAGGCTCAAGGCGGATGGTATAGATTCATACCCTATTTTGTGAACGTTTCCAGATGGTTATCGCGTTCTACCTTGTTTGCTTTTTATGTCATATAGGGACGATCCTTTTTCTAAGGGAAATTTTTTCATTTTGCATAGCATGAGTCTCAAGTTCAGCCTTCGTTTTCCTTTTGATGGGCTTGATCAGGCTATTTTGAAAGCTTATAGGGTAGTTCCAAATCAAATAAATCCCAATGGTTGGAGGGCTATTACCTGTTTCAAGACTTTATGTCATCAATGGAAAATCGCTCATTCCATTGAGGTTTTTAGCCATTTCTTCTTTATTTCCAATCAAGGGGATTCAAAAGATTTTTACTTTTCATGAGCTGTAAAGATATGAAGCTTTTTAATCTTTCATTCTCTCTCAAAAGATTTAAAGAGAAATTCCTTTCGATCGGATCAGGGAATGGTTTTAGGGTCAGCCTAGTCCGATCGAATAAGGCTATGAATATGGAGGATATGTCTCTGGGCAATCCTTACATGTTTGAGAAAGATATTAAAATTTTAAAATCCATCATAATCACAAATAAAGGACCTTTGGACTCTAATACTTTGTTGACATCTGTGCCCAGTCATCCTCTCGCTGCTGAAGTTGCAGGAAAGGAGGGTGAGTCTTAGTCAAAATACATCCTTAGGATTATTTCACTTCATGTGTTTTCTGAGATTCTGATCGAAAGTTTCATAACTTTTATGCAGGTAAAGTGGTTGGTGGTAGCAATATGGCTAAGATCTAAGAGGCCGCAGTAAATAGGGCACAAAAGCGCAAATAAAAGGCTAATCAAAGGAAAGCCAATCAGAAAATTGTTGAGACCAAAGAGAAGCCTGAGATCATGGCCGTGTCTACTGAGGAAAAAAAGCAAAGGGTAACAGAAGCATGCCTTCCTGTCATCAAGTTGTTGAGGCGGCCAGCATTATTAGGCCCTAATTTTACGAACGCCATTCTAGTTGTTGTGTTAGCTACGACGGATAATGTATCTATGGCGCCAATCCATACGCCTAATCAAATAAGGCCATCCTCTTCATTTTGTCCAACGGCACCCACTCGATCACCTGATCAATTTGGACCATTGACATCAATAGTTTCTTCAAGCAAAGTACTTGATTTGCCTCGACAAAGTACTTCTATGGCACTTGGTCAATCTATTTCGGGGTGTGTATTTCGAATCGACTTGGGATTAACCTCTAGATTTGCCTCTGAGCTTGTTCCCAGATCTATCCCCTCTCCTATTGTTCAAGGAAAGCAGCCCGGGCTATATCTTGAGATCCCACTTTGAGAGATTTTAAAGAGGCATTATAGGTCGACCATGAATCTTCGCAATGCCCAGCGGGTGAAGTATGTGACCAAGGGTCTTTTGTTTAAAAAGGATTTAACCTACGCAAAGGCCCTAGTGTCACCTAGAGGGCAGGTTGATAAGCTTTTTAAGCTTTCACTTTTGGTGAGTCAACTAATTGTATTTAGTTTGCTTTGAATTTGTATTAGAAAAACTTGAGCAAATTATGGTTTATTTTTAGGTCGCTCAAAGAGCTTGAGGGATGGTGAAGGAGTTCTCGAGACATCTCGCATTAAGGATGAGCGAAAGGAAGAGAAAGAGCAAATACGGGTCGGCTTTACGAGCAAAGTATGCAAGCTGAAAGAGGACTATAAGTCTTAATTTGATAAGGTCATAAAGGGCCATAAAGAGGATATGGATGGCCTTCGAGCTGTACATAAAGCTAACCAGAAGACCATATCCTAACTCCGAGTTTAGGTGGCCGATCTAATGTCCGAGGCAACTAAAGGTGCTAAATTAAAGGCCAAGTTGGCCAACTTCGAGAGGAAGATGACCATTTTAGAGTCAAAGAAGGGGGAGTTGACTAGAAAGATGACAAACCTGGAGTCAGAGAAAAGGAGAATTGACTAGCAGGGTAACTGCTCTAGATTCAATTCAAAAGGCACTAAAGGAGAAGGAGTAAGCCCTTTAAACTCAACACCTTAAGGAGTTAGAGGATCAAAAGGATCAGCTCTTGGAGGAAGTAATTGAATCTCGGGGAGATATGCTCGAACGAGTGAGGATGGCTTGCTTGGAGCATATTTCTGATGTCAACCTATATATTATTTTGGATCTTACATCTCTGCCCAACTCTCGAAGGATGAGGAGGAGGCTTTAGAGCAGTTTGATTAGGTTGTGCCAACCAAGGACAGTTTGCAGAGGGAGGAGGTTGGGGGAGGTAGATCAGGTTCTTTTATCAGGAAAAAGATCCTGAGAATGACTGATCATCCCCGTTGAGATAGACTAGGATTTGTTTTATTCTTCCAATACTCTGTGTACATATAATAGATATTTGTGAATTTAATATTAAAATTTTAAGCTTACCTTTATTTTTGGTTGTCTATTGATGAACGAATTTTCACGCGATTCACTGTCTTGATTTGATTATTATGAGTTCCTTGTATAAAATTTTTTAACAAGGGAAGATTTATCACTCTTTTATGGTTTTTTCCATTAAGTGATGCATGCCTTATAAGAAATTTAAAGTGATATTAAAGAATGTCATAACTAATTTCATAAGACACTGTTTGTCAATACGAATGTACATTTAATTTGATGGATTCATTTTGAGAAATAAAAAATTCGTGATCAGGGTAATACAATATAAAATTATACATGTTATTTTTTAAGGACCTGAGCATGCCAAGTCCTTGGAATGCCTTGACCATCTAAGGTCTACAACTTATAAGTATTAGGATTGATGACCTTCAATACTTTATTAGGGCCATCCTTCTATGTCTTATCTCTGCCCTTCCAAGGACTAAATCTCTAGGATTAAAAACCCTAGCCCTAACTTTGGCATTGTACAATTAAGCGACTCGTTATTTATAGGCCACTATTCTAGCACTAGCATCTTCTCATTTATCCTATAACAGGTTGAGTTCTATATTTTTTTTTTGAATTTTGATGTTTAGAGAAGAATTCTATTCTACAGAAGGGAAAAATCTCTACAGGAATGACTGTTTCTAAGCCATAACAAGGGAAAAAGTTTTTTATGAGTTTTTTATCTAGAAGTCCTATTGGCCCAAAGACACTATATAACTCTTTAATCCAATTTTTTTCACATCTCCAAGTCTCTTTTTTAGTCCTTCCAGTATTGTTCTACTTGAAACTTTCATCATCCCATTGCTTTACAGATGTGAATTTGAGTTGGATCTTCAAGTTAGAGCAGAAACTTCCGAAAATAGAACTGTCAAATCATTTACTATTGTCGGTGATAAACACTTAGGGCAAACTGAATCTACAAATTACCTATTTATAAATGAAAGGTTTCAACTGTAATATTTTCTAAGGGCTCGACCTCAATCTACTTGGAGAAGTGGTCTATTGCCACAACCAGAAACTTCAGTTGTTTCTTTCCTTAGGGAAAAGGTCCCAGAATGTCAAGTACCCATTGGTCAAAGGACAAGAATACTCCAATCCATCGTTGTTCTGATGCGGGTCTTCTAATTAGTATTAGTGTAAGCACTAACTCCAATGCATTGTTATAAAATACTTAAGTTAATAAATGAGGCATTTGTTTTATCTATTGTATTCCTGTACATATCAATTGATAGAACTATCCAAGAATGTCGTTTCAGTTGAAGTTATCATGTGTGAGGTACATGGTTGTAAGACCTTAAAACAATAGAGACTTTATTCTAAATATCCCTAGTCAGTCGTTGTTATGGGAATAACAAATGAATTAAGACTAATATGCTCTCTCTGATAAGTTGCGTTCTGTCTTATGGATCATAAGGACTAGAGTGTCAATCAGAGATCATAAATACATGTTTAGAATATGGTATCTGGATTCGATGTGTTCATGAGAACATTACATGGTTCAAGTCATAAGTGTTTATCATGTGCAAGTTTTGCATCAGAGTTCTTAGACCTGAAATCTCTATGAAACTTTTTATGAATTACTGTGTACTTTGACATACACCTAACGTACTCGTAACAGGGTAATAAGTATGAGTATGCTTGGGTATGCACTAATTCATGTTAGAGAGCAGGAGACAAGTGAAGGGATTACCCCTCTTGATAAGAGAGAAAATATCATCGGCCACTTGATCAGTGAACTGAGAAGTGTATGGCCATATCGAGATGAAATGATGAAAAATCGTTATTTATCTGAGAGTTCAATGTCATTGGAATATCAAGAAAGGAATTAGTATATATAAGAATGACTAGTTCCTTCCTTATATTAATTTTGATATTTATGGGTAAGGAACTATGCAAACTTGCATTAGGTCACTAAATGTCATTTGCATTTTCATTTAATTTGAAATGCTATAATATCTTGCTAGAGAATATATATAGCCTTTGAATTAATTTATTAATTCATTGCTAATATTAAATGGACCTATAGGATTGTACACAAAGTATTGGGCTTAAAATGTTTAAATAGTATATTGGACATTAATTTGGGCTTTTATTTAAAGTCAAATTAATGTATGTAATGGGTATTAAAATTGCTTAATGGACCTTGGTCCATAAGAGAGAGAAATTCGGCCCACAAGGTTTAATTTCAATTAATTAATTATCTTGGATTAATTAAATTAATTGAGTATTAAATCCTAATAGCATTTGAATCAAAATAACACACCTAATTAGGAGAGAGTGTAGCTGAAATTCAAAGGAATATCCTAGTGAATTTTGGCATGTGCACAATCCCTAATTAAGTGATGGATTTTTTATTAAATGTCTTATGCCATTTTAAATTCATTTTAATTTAAAACTAATAGGATTTGAATCAATTTAAATGAATTAATTAGAAAGTAATGTAGGCTGAAAATAAAACCTAAAATCAAGGGAATTTCGGCTACAACAAACTTCCGAATGTATTGATATAAATTGATTAATTATTTTTGACCTAAGTGACAATTTCTCTCTTTGGTGCCGTCACTCTCAAGAGAAAGAATTCTTTCTTCATTTCTTGTGTTCTTGGACAGAAATAGCAACCTAAAAGAAGAATAAGATCAGATCTTGTGGCTTCAAAACTATTTCCATTGCTGAATACACAAACATAAAGCTAGCACTCTCGGTTTTAAGTCATCTTTGCGAGTGTGTGTGTGAGTATAGAGTGGTGTGGCATAAAGGCTGCTTCGTTGGCTTTAGTGATCAATATCTAAGGTATATAAGTCTATCTTATATGCTGGTCATGTATGTTGCGTGGCATGTATTATCTAAAATTGCATGTTTCGATTCTTTGTTGTATATTACGTAGCATGTATGATCTAAATTTTTAATTTTTTCATTGCGTGATCATCATGTATATGCTATGTGATATCCCATCAATGGTATCAGAGTCTAACCATACTTATTTTAGTGCTTTGGATGCATTATATCTTGATTCAAAATTGTTATTGCATAAAAACCGCAATGAATTTTCTGTTTTGAGTTTTTTGTATTGTTTTAGTGTATAAACAATTTTATATGATAGTTAGGTATTATAATTATTTTTACATGTTAATATACTGTCCTAAGATGTTATTAGAGTTGTTCATGGTTGATTTTAATTATACATACCTAATCGTACATGTTAATCTTGAAACTAGATGATAGTTTGCATGATATGTATTTGTTTAACAACTAGTTTTTAAACTTAAATGTAAAAACGTGTTTGGCATGTTTGTAAGTGATTTTTAAAGATTAATAACATGTCTGGACATGTTTTAAAAATAGTTTTAATTATGGTCCATGACAATTTAATTGATTAATTTTAAAATCACTTAAAATTATAACTAGTTTGTGTTTGTTGCATGTTTAATCAACATTGTTTGTTATGTTTTAATTAAAATGGAAAAAACACATTTAGATCAAATCTAAACAGAACCTTAACTCAATGTTTATGACCTTATTTACATTATTAAATAGCTCATAAAATCGTTTTAAGTGTTTGTGCATTGTTTGTGGCATTATATGAGCATTAAACAACTAGTTTCATTGTTGTTTGTTTGTTTTAGTATATATGCCGTGTATGACATATGTTCTTTATGAATTTTTATGTTTAATTCATGTTGTTCATAGTATATGTATTTTGATATTTATAGGTTGTATGACATAATATTAAAAATTGCAAAATTAAAAATTATACTAGAGTTGATTTATAGCACAAATCTAACTAGTTTGTGTTTTGAACTTTTAAAAGAACTTATTCAATAAGGGGATTTATTCCATTGGGCTTCGACCTAGGCCCATCACGGGGTCTTTTCTTAAAAGTTCAAGTATACAATTTTCATTAATGGGCTTAGCTAAATTAATTAAAATTGGACTTTGTTTTATCCATGAATGTTATGTCTATTTATTTGCTTGTTTTGTGTGATGAATGGATATGCATGGTACATTTATGGGCCCTGGGTTTTTGTAATTAAATATAGTATGCGTGCCATTATGGATTATTTTAAAATTTTCATTTATTTCTTAGTATAGAATTTATTGAAGACTTTGTAAATCAAGAAAAAGCCCATCGGAGTGGAGAAGCCCAACTCAAAGATTCTTATGTAATAGTATAGAATCTTAGTTGTCGATTTTTGGGCCCATGTTTGTCATGCTTTACTTTATGAAATTATATATATATGCATACTATAAATGGATGACAAAGTGTATGCCATGTAAGCTATAATAAAATGAATTCCTAAAATAGTAAGTCACAAAGTTACCTTCTTAATTCGAAATATGTCAAGGCATCGATCATCGGTCATATAGACTAGGAGTCCTAGATGCGCCCGATTATCTTTGTGAGGCATGGATTGTGGATATAGGTTGGACTTAACATGGAAAGGGATGTCCAAACCTAGGCAACTAATAAATGGGTTTGTGCTATAACATCTTAAAATATTAGCCCATTTGATCCAAGAGTCATGTACGAGACATGATTGGAGTTTTTCTACCTAAGTAACTTAACTTGTTAGGTATACAAGCTCAGCTTGACTAATAAGTTGTTGTGAAAAGTGGATCTCGGCCCACATTAAATCACTACCATGAATTATTTAAAGGGATATTAATTTGGTTTGTGGGATTATAATATGACCTCATTTAATCTTGCTAAGTTTTATTATTGTAGATTAAAAAATGACATCTTTAAACAATAACTTTTCATTGCAATCGGTCCTAAAAAAGGACAAACTAAATGGCACCAATTTCATAGCCTGGTCTCAAAACTTGAGAATTGTTCTCAAGCAAAAGAAAAAGTCATATGTTTTGGATGCACCCTTGCTTAAGAAACCTACTAGGAATGACTCTGCAGTTCAAAAAAAAACTTTTGAGACTAAGAAGAGTGACTCTAATGATGTGACCTGTCTGATGCTAGCCACTATGATGCCTTATTTGCAAAAGCAATTCATGGACCAAGAGGCTTATGCGATCATGGTGCACCTCAAGGAGATGTTCGAAGAGCAAGCTTGTCACGAGAGGTTCGTGACAACAAAGGCCTTGATTTCTTGTAAGATGGCTGCGGGTACTCCTGTTAGTACCCATATACTCAAGATGAAAGGTTATCTTGATACTCTTGAGAAGCTAAAGGTACAAGTGCCAAAAGAATTGGCCATTGATCTGATCTTGGGTTCATTGACTGATGATTATGATCCATTTGTCATGAATTATAACATGCATGCAATGAACAAGACAATCATCAAGCTTCATGGGATGCTTAAAAATGCTGAAGAGAACATTCAAAAGACTAATCCCGTACTCATGGTTCAAAGGGACATTAAGAAGGGACCCGCTAAGGGAAAGGGAAAGGGAAAAGGAAAGAAAAAACCCAAGAATGACCTAGCTCTGTAATACCCCTCAATGTACCCTAGAAGAATTTTTTATTAATTAATTATTATTATCCATGTTTAAATAAGTGTAATTGTATGTGGAAGGACCTAATTGAAAAACTAAAGTAAAAGAATTGGGGTAAGAATAGAAATAAGAGAAGTTGAGGGACTCATTTGCAAAAGATTTGTTGTGAGGGACATTTGGACCAATTAGAAGATAGGAGAGAGGGATATTTTGGATGGGGAGAGCTGGCCATCAAGGGTGTCCATCTCCATTTTCATCTCCTCTCCACACTCTCCTCTCTCTCATCTTCTCTCTCTCTAGGTTTTCTTTGAGTTAGGGTAAGAAAAGAGAAAGAATTTCTTGGCTTTAGGGTTAAGGTAATCCTCTTATTCTTTGATATGTATAATTCATGGATTAGCTTATGGGTTTTTTCATAGAATTTTCTTATGTTTATAGAAGGAGAAGCAAGCAAAGGAAGGGGGAAAGAAACTCTTCAAGGTTGAAGAAGAGAAAGCTCAAATAAGGTATGGGAACTTAGGGTTTTCATGTGTGTAAAGATTTGTAATTTGTCATGAGAGAGGTCTTGAGTGTCTCTCTCATGTTTTTTATGGATGATTATAAGCTTGAAAGTGGATTAGAGTTGATAATTTGCATGATGTGGTTAAAAGCATAAAATCTGTCTTAAAGATCATTTGACTAGTCTGTGTGTTTTTGCTCATATCTTGAGCTATAGTTGTTCAAATGATGAAATTCCAGTTGGTATGGAAACTAGACTTGTAAACCTTGATTTTGTTAGAAGAGACCAAATCCTGATTCTCACTGCATGATAGTGAAAATCGGGATTGAATTCTGACTGTGGTTGAAAATATGCCCTTATGAATAGTCTGTGGTTGTTCTTGAATATCTAAAGATTTACAAGTCCTATTGGGATGATTTTTGATGTTTTGAAAACTAGAAATATAGGCCTAAAACTTTGTTGAAGGCCATTTTGCTTGAAAATGTTGTTTTACAGGTTCAAAATGGCATAGAACTTGAGACTGGAAATCGGTCTCAAGGCTGTTTAGGGCTCACGGTTACCATGAATATCATAGTAACCGTGAGGTGCCTAAACTTTCAGTCCGGGACTAAAAGAATGCAATGGCTCACGGTTACCAAGATTTCATAGTAACCGTGACCCATGCTCGTAGCATGACTTCACGGCTACTACTATCTCATAGTAACCGTGAGGTAATGAACTTTTAGTCCAGAAGGAAAAGCTATGCTATCTCATGGTTACTAAGGAATTCCTAGTAACCGTGACCCGAGTACAAAACCCTACTTCATGGTTACTATAAAAATGTTGGTAATCGTGAGGTAGTCCGATTTTAGTCCAGAACCAAAAGGCTTCATAGCTCACGGTTACTAGGAAATTGGTGGTAACTGTGACCCTGGTTGTAAGTTGGGTCTCACGGTTACCAGGAATTGTTAGTAACCGTGACCTCCCCTATATTTTGAAAACTAAATGTTTTTGACGCATTTAAAGTATAGATTTGTCTAATCCCTTTTCAAGCTTATAAGTCATCCTAAATTGTAATATATAACAAGAAAATCCTTTTAAAGTTCAAGAGTTTCTATTTAATTGTGAGGTAAGTTCCATTACCCTAAATGAAGTAATGTATAAGATACTTCCTTAATATATGATTGCTTTTATGTTATAGAATAGCAATATATGATAGTAAAACTATCTTGCATTCATTAATGCTATAGTTATATATGTTGATGCAATTTCACATGATATGAAAAGTAATGGAATTAAGCCTGCACTTAAAGACTTGGTTGTGGATAGATAGGCATGCCTATAGGGTTATAGTTGCAGCTGCTATAGTCTGACTCTTATGAGTCCACAATTGTCTCTATATGAGACCATAGTTCTGACCCAATGGGTCTACAGATGTAATACCTTCGGGTATTCACAGATTTGATACCTTTGGTATCCACAGTACCCGTTATCCATCCCACAGGAAATTGAGCAGGCAAATGAATAAGATAAATGGAATATGTGTGCAGTTGATGATTCATGTTAAATGATCCATTGATTTAACCATTTTTCTAATATGTTGTGCATATACACTATAATTTGCATGCTTGTGAATAATGTTCATGTACATATATTAGTTGTTCCCCACTAAGTTTTATAGCTTAGCACGGGTGTTCATCCGTGTAGGTCCACAGGATAGGACATTTTGGTCAGGGACAAGGCCCACAATCTTCCCAGCCAACATCAGATTAGGAAGAGTGAACTGAAGTAATGAATTTATTTTACATCTTTTTGATAGTTACAGATAAATTCATATGTAAAGGCATGTAATTATTAACTGTATGTATATAACATCCTCTAGTATGACAAAGTATGGCTCTCAATATGACATGAATGATATAGTGATTGTGTGTGTATGCCGTAGATGCATAGATAATTGATAATTCATAATGAATTGACGAGAATAGTTGTATAGATATACGTAATCAGTAACAGTAATTAGGATTTTCTAGTATAGTCATTACATCTTTGGTATCAGAGCGCCTTGGTTTAGGCGGTTCTGGCCAATAGGCAATTTCAAAGGTTATATATATAGAAGTTTGTTGATGTTGGCTGATTGTGATTGTCCCTGTGTTTCTTAATATAGTTCGGAATGGAAGGTCATCATGATGGAGTAGATGAGTCGGCTGAGAGTAATTTACCGGGTCAATCGAATCCTTCTCAGCCCAAATCCTCCACATCTATGAGAGGTGGTGCAGCTGCTGCTAATGCTGGGGAAGCTTTGTTAAAAATTTCCCAGGACATGGCTCAGATCTTACAAAGAATGACTGCACCCAAGGCTCCTATTTCTGAACTCAGGAAGCATGGTGCGGAAGAATTTCTAGGCTCTACATGGGAGGAGTCGAAAAAAGCCGAGTTATGGCTCGAAAGATTGGAGAGAGTGTTCACAGAGATTCAATGCCCCGCCAATCAGAAGGTAGCTTGTGCTGTGTCCTTGCTTCAAGGAGCAGCTTATGACTGGTGGAAGCTAGTCCAAACTCAACCCCAGCTACCTGACATTCTCACATGGGATTTCTTTATTGCTGAATTCAAAAAGAGATATGTAACATAAGCATATAAAGATGAGAAGCTGAAACAGTTTTTAAATCTAAGGCAAAAAGGCATGTTAGTGGCTGAATACGAAGCAGAATTCAGTCGCCTGAGTAAGTATGCACCGAGGCCTATGTTAACTGGGACTTTCCAATGTCGCCAGTTTCAAGAGGGATTGAATGATCATATCCGAGATCATTTAATAGGCCCTATTTCTTTGCATCCTGTAGATTATCACCAATTAGTGCAAGCAGCTATTCGAGTTGAAAAAGAAGAGAATATAAAGAGAGAAAGAGAGCAAAGAAAGAGAAGTTTTTCTCGGGGTGGTTCTTCCTCGGGAAAAAGAACAAGAGCACAGCAAGGAGGGCAATCTACAGAATCTGGGAATCGCCCTGCTTCTAGAGGAAGACAACAGGGGACCTTTAATTCGGGGAAATCTAGTAGAGGTGCTGCTTCAGGACAGGGTAAAGGACAAGCTCCAGAGTGCACCTATTGTTTCAGGCGACATTGGGGCACGTGTAGGATGCTTACAGGTGGTTGTTTCAGGTGTGGTAGTACGGAGCACTTTATGGCTAATTGTCCTCTGATACAAGAGCAAGCTTCCAGTCGACAGAGTAATCGAGGAGCTTCTCAAGCACCTTCATCTGGCAGAGGCCGGGGTAGAGGTAGAAGTGGATCGGGCCAGTTTAGGGCTCAGTCCAGGAATGTATCTGAGACGGTGGATCGACCATTTTCTCCGACATCTCCTGCTAGAGCTTATGCGATGAAAGGTCGAGAAGATGCTGATGCTCCTGATATCATAGCTGGTACATTCTCCCTCTTTGATACTGATGTGTATGTGCTTATAGACCCAGGATCTACACATTTGTATATCTGTAATGGGGAGTTGGGTAGGCATGTATCTGTTGTTGATCATTTGAACTATGATATATGTGTGATTAGTCCTTTGGGCCATAATATACATGTTAATAAAGTTTATAGAAATTGCCCAATTAGAATTCAAGAGAAAGAGTTCCCAGCTGATCTAATAGTGTTACCTTTTCACGAATTTGATGTAATCCTGGGTATGGACTGGTTGTCTAAATATCAGGCCATAGTGGATTGTAAAGCTAAAACAGTAATTATTAAGAAAGATAGGGGAGTTGAGACATTGATTCAGGGTAGTAAGTCTAAACCCTTAACCAATGTTATTTCTGCGATGAAAGCGAAAAGATTCCTTAGAAAGGGATGTGAAGCATACCTGGCTTTAGTTCTTGATTCAAAAAGGGAGACAGTTAATCTTCAGGACATTCCAGTGATCAATGAATTTCCTGATGTTTTTCCCGAAGAACTTCCTGGTTTGCCACCGGAGAGAGAAGTTGAGTTATCAATTGAAGTTGTACCTGGTACAGCTCCTATCTCCCGAGCACCTTATAGAATGGCACCAACAGAATTAAAGGAGTTAAAGGTCCAATTGCAAGAGTTGTTAGATAAAGGCCTTATCAAGCCTAGTGTGTCACCCTGGGGTGCACTAATGCTGTTTGTCAAAAAGAAAGATGGCACTCTGAGAATGTGTATAGATTACAGGCAGCTTAACAAGGTGACTGTGAAGAACAAGTATCCTTTACCTCGAATTGAGGATCTTTTTTATCAGTTGCGAGGTGCATGAGTGTTTTCTAAAATTGATCTGAGATCGGGATATTATCAACTCCGTGTTAAAGATGTGGATGTCCAAAAGACTGCTTTTAGGACTCGATATGGACATTACGAATTCTTAGTAATGCCTTTCGGGTTGACTAATGCACCGGCTGCTTTCATGGATCTGATGAATAGGGTGTTCAGACCCTATCTAGATCAGTTTGTTGTGGTGTTTATAGATGATATTTTGATTTATTTTCGTGACGAGGCGGAGCATGCAGAACATCTGAGAATAGTACTGCAAACTTTGAGAGAGCAACAGTTGTATGCAAAGCTAAGCAAGTGTGAATTCTGGCTTAAAGAAGTTGCTTTCCTTGGGCACGTGGTGTCTTCTGAAGGCATCAGAATGGATCCTAAAAAGATTGAGGCAATAGTAAATTGGAAGCCGCCTAGAAATGTACCAGAAGTTCGAAGTTTCTTAGGCTTAGCCGGTTATTATAGATGGTTTGTGAAAGGATTTTCAGTTATTGCCTCTCCACTCACTAGATTACTACGGAAAGAAGCTAAATTTGAGTGGATGGATCATTGTCAAGCCAGTTTTAATCAGTTAAAGGAGATGTTAACTCAAGCCCCAGTTCTTACTCAACCAGTAGCGGGTAAAGAATATGCTATGTACAGTGATGCATCAAGAAATGGATTGGGTTGTGTGCTAATGCAAGAGGGTAAAGTAGTGGCCTACGCTTCAAGACACTTAAAGCCTCATGAACAGAATTATCCGACTCATGATTTAGAGTTAGTCGCAATTGTGTTTGCTTTAAAGATATGGCGGCATTATCTTTTTGGTGAGAAATGCAAGATTTTTACTGATCACAACAGTCTTAAATACTTGCTTACTCAGCGAGATCTTAATTTAAGGCAGCGTAGATGGCTAGAATTGTTCAAGGACTATGATTGTATAATCGACTACCACCCGGGAAAAGCAAATATGGTAGCTGATGCTTTGAGTCGGAAAATGATGGCAACTTTATTATTACAAGATTGTAAATGGAAGTTTTCTTCTGATGGAGCTTTGTTAGCCCAATTGCGAGCTCGTCCCAGCCTAAGACAGACAGTGATAGATGCACAGGCAGGCGATGTAAAGTTGCAACAATTGGTTCAATCAGTTCGTTCGGGAGGTCCGATAGAATATTCTATTGGAAGTGATGGTGGTCTTTACTATCGAAATCGTCTATGTGTACCAGATGTAAAAGAGTTAAAGGAAGATTTATTGCACGAAGCCCATATACAGTATTCACTATGCATCCAGGTGGTAACAAAATGTATAGAGATTTAAAGCAGTTCTACTGGTGGCCAAGAATGAAAAGAGATGTAACTAATTATGTCTCCAAGTGCCTAACCTGTCAACAAGTAAAAGTAGAACATCAACTTCCTTCGAGATTTTTGAATCCTCTTCCCATTCCTCAATGGAAGTGGGACAATGTCACTATGGACTTCATTACAGGTTTGCCCACTACCCAAAGAAAACATAATGCAGTGTGGGTCATAGTAGATAAATTGACAAAAGTGGCACACTTTATACCAATTCGAACCAATTATTCAATGGATAAATTGGCTAAGTTGTACATAGATCAGATTATTAGATTGCATGGAGTGCCAATCTCGATTGTTTCGGATCGGGATCCGAGGTTCACTTTCAGATTTTGAAAGAGTCTACAACAAGCCTTAGGCACAAAGCTTCTCTTTAGTACTGCATTTCATCCTCAGACCGATGGACAGTCAAAAAGAGTTATACAAGTACTAGAAGACATGTTAAGAGGCTGTGTTCTAGATTTTCCAGGGAGTTGGGACAAACATGTTACTCTGATGGAGTTTGCATACAATAATGGCTACCAAACTAGTATTGGTATGCCACCTTATGAAGCACTCTATGGTCGAAAATGTAGAACTCCTTCCTGTTGGACAGAGTTAACTGAAAGTAAGATGACAGGTCCTGATATCGTTAAAGACACTGAAGAAAAGATTCAAGTTGTCAAACAAAGATTGAAAGAAGCCAGTGATAGACAGAGATCGTATGCCAACTTAAAAAGGAAAGATATTGAATATCAGGTTGGCGATAAAGTGTTTTTAAAGGTATCCCCATGGAGAAAAGTATTACGGTTAGAAAAGAAAGGAAAGCTTAGCCCCCGGTTTATAGGTCCTTATAGGATCTTGGAACGGATTGGACCAGTAGCATATTGATTGGAACTTCCCAATGAGCTATCAAAATTGTATAATGTCTTTCATGTTTCTATGCTCCGGCAGTATCGATCTGATGAGTCACACATCATACCAATACAAGATATCAGTGTCAAATCTGATTATACGTATGATGAAGAACCTAAACAGATCCTGGCCAAAGAAATTAAATAGTTGAGGAACAAAGAGATTCCCTTAGTCAAAGTCTTATGGCAACACCATGGTGTGCCAGAAGCGACTTGGGAACCTGAAGAAGTTATGCGGGCTCAGTACCCACAACTTTTCAACATAGGTATGAATTTCGAAGACGAAATTCTTTTAGGGGGAGAGAGTTGTAATACCCCTCAATATACCCTAGAAGAATTTTTTATTAATTAATTATTATTATCCATGTTTAAATAAGTGTAATTGTATGTGGAAGGACCTAATTGAAAAACTAAAGTAAAAGAATTGGGGTAAGAATAGAAATAAGAGAAGTTGAGGGACTCATTTGCAAAAGATTTGTTGTGAGGGACATTTGGACCAATTAGAAGATAGGAGAGAGGGATATTTTGGATGGGGAGAGCCGTCCATCAAGGGTGTCCATCTCCATTTTCATCTCCTCTCCACACTCTCCTCTCTCTCATCTTCTCTCTCTCTCTAGGTTTTCTTTGAGTTAGGGTAAGAAAAGAGAAAGAATTTCTTGGCTTTAGGGTTAAGGTAATCCTATTATTCTTTGATATGTATAATTCATGGATTAGCTTGTGGGTTTTTTCATAGAATCGTCTTATGTTTATAGAAGGAGAAGCAAGCAAAGGAAGGGGGAAAGAAACTCTTCAAGGTTGAAGAAGAGAAAGCTCAAATAAGGTATGGGAACTTAGGGTTTTCATGTGTGTAAAGATTTGTAATTTGTCATGAGAGAGGTCTTGAGTGTCTCTCTCATGTGTTTTATGGATGATTATAAGCTTGAAAGTGGATTAGAGTTGATAATTTGCATGATGTGGTTAAAAGTATAAAATCTGTCTTAAAGATCATTTGACTAGTTTGTGTGTTTTTGCTCATATCTTGAGCTATAGTTGCTCAAATGATGAAATTTCAGTTGTTATGGAAACTAGACTTGTAAACCTTGATTTTTTTAGAAGAGACCAAAACCTGATTCTCACAGCATGATAGTGAAAATCGGGATTGAATTCTGACTGTGGTTGAAAATATGCCCTTATGAACAGTCTGTGGTTTTTCTTGAATATCTAAAGATTTACAAGTCCTATTGGGATGATTTTTGATGTTTTGAAAACTAGAAATATAGGCCTAAAACTTTGTTGAAGGCCATTTTGCTTGAAAATGTTGTTTTACAGGTTCAAAATGGCATAGAACTTGAGACTGGAAATCGGTCTCAAGGCGGTTTAGGGCTCACGGTTACCATGAATATCATAGTAACCGTGAGGTGCCTAAACTTTCAGTCCGGGACTAAAAGAATGCAATGGCTCACGGTTACCAAGATTTCATAGTAACCGTGACCCATGCTCATAGCATGACTTCATGGCTACTACTCTCTCATAGTAACCGTGAGGTAATGAACTTTTAGTCCAGAAGGAAAAGCTATGCTATCTCATGGTTACTAAGGAATTCCTAGTAACCGTGACCCGAGTACAAAACCCTACTTCACGGTTACTACAAAAATGTTGGTAACCGTGAGGTAGTCCGATTTTAGTCCAGAACCAAAAGGCTTTATAGCTCACGGTTACTAGGAAATTGGTGGTAACCGTGACCCTGGTTGTAAGTTGGGTCTCACGGTTACCAGGAATTGTTAGTAACCGTGACCTCCCCTATATTTTGAAAACTAAATGTTTTTGACGCATTTAAAGTATAGATTTGTCTAATCCCTTTTCAAGCTTATAAGTCATCCTAAATTGTAATATATAACAAGAAAATCCTTTTAAAGTTCAAGAGTTTCTATTTAATTGTGAGGTAAGTTCCATTACCCTAAATGAAGTAATGTATAAGATACTTCCTTAATATATGATTGCTTTTATGTTATAGAATAGAAATATATGATAGTAAAACTATCTTGCATTCATTAATGCTATAGTTATATATGTTGATGCAATTTCACATGATATGAAAAGTAATGGAATTAAGCCTGCACTTAAAGACTTGGTTATGGATAGATAGGCATGCCTATAGGGTTATAGTTGCAGCTGCTATAGTCTGACTCTTATGAGTCCACAATTGTCTCTATATGAGACCATAGTTCTGACCCAATGGGTCTACAGATGTAATACCTTCGGGTATTCACAGATTTGATACCTTTGGTATCCACAGTACCCATTATCCACTCCCACAGGAAATTGAGTAGGCAAATGAATAAGATAAATGGAATATGTGTGCAGTTGATGATTCATGTTAAATGATCCATTGATTTAACCATTTTTCTAATATGTTATGCATATACACTATAATTTGCATGCTTGTGAATAATGTTCATGTACATATATTAGTTTTTCCCCACTAAACTTTATAGCTTAGCACGGGTGTTCATCCGTGTAGGTCCACAGGATAGGACATTTTGGTCAGGGACAAGGCCCACAATCTTCCCAGCCAACATCAGATTAGGAAAAGTGAACTGAAGTAATGAATTTATTTTACATCTTTTTGATAGTTACAGATAAATTCATATGTAAAGGCATGTAATTATTAACTGTATGTATATAACATCCTCTAGTATGACAAAGTATGGCTCTCAATATGACATGAATGATATAGTGATTGTGTGTGTATGCCGTAGATGCATAGATAATTGATAATTCATAATGAATTGACGAGAATAGTTGTATAGATATACGTAATCAGTAACAGTAATTAGGATTATCTAGTATAGTCATTACAAGCTCGGCCTAAGTCTAGTGGGAGTGCACCTCAGGCCCAACCCAAGCCCAAGGCATAAAAGCTCAAAGAGAGTGAGAGCATATACTTCTATTGCAACAAGTTAGGGCATTGGAGGAAGAATTGCGCTCTCTTCAAGGAAGAATAAAAGAAGAATGGAGCCAAGGCGTCCAGTTTTTGTATTTTTGTTGTTGAAATTAACCTTTCTATTTCTACCATTTGGGTATTGGATACCGATTATGGTTCTCACATTTGTTCAAATATGAAGGGGTTAAGAAATAGGCGGTTACTTGGGAAGAATGAAGCGGACCTCCATGTGGGGAATGGATCACGAGTTGCTGCCATGGAGATAGGCGACTATCGACTCACTTTACCTTCCTGACTTTGTTTAGATTTGAAAAATTATTATTATGTGTATGCTATGAGCAGAAACATTATTTCAGTTTCTTGTTTGGATATGGATGGATTTGATTTTGTTATTAATAATGGCAATATTCATATTCGTCGCCAAGGCATTTCATATGGCGATGCCATATTACAAAATGGCCTTTATATCCTTGATCTATAAAACAAATAGTCCATATACAACATTAATACAAAGAGGGTTAAATCAAATGAATTAAACCCTACTTACTTCTAGCATTGTCATTTAGGAAATGCAAGAAAAAAATACATTTCAAGACTCCATAAATCTGGAGTCCTTGGGTCATTCGACTTAGAATCTTATGACACATACGAGCCATGTTTGCATGAAAAGATGACAAAGAGTCCTTTTAACAAGAAAGGTAAGAGGACTAGTGACTTATTGGAACTAATACACATCGATGTATGCGGACCATTAAGTACACAGGCTAGAGGTGATTTTAATTACTTCATGACATTTACAGATGACTTCAGTAGATATGGCTATGTCTATCTAATGAAGCACAAGTATGAAACTTTTGAAAAATTCAAAGAGTTTAAGAATGAAGTAGAAAACCAACTTGAAAAAAGTATAAAAGCCATTCGATCATATCAAGATAGAAAATACTTAAGCCAAGAGTTTGAAGGTCATCTGAAGGAGTGTGGAATTATTTTACAATTCACTCCTCCTAGAACACCACAATGAAATGGTGTGTCTGAAAGGAGAGATCGAACTTTATTGGACATGATTCGATCAATAATGAGTCAAGCTAATCTTCCTGTCTCTTTTTGGGATAATACATTAGAAACTACTGCGTTTCTACTGAACCGTACTCCAACTAAAATAGTTGAGAAGACACTATACGAGGTATGGACTGGAAAAAAGCCCAATATATCGTTTCTCAAGATTTGGGGTTGTGAAGCACGTGTTAAGAAATTAACATCTAACAAAATAAAGTTCAAATCTACTGTCTACTTATTTATGGGTTATCCCAAAGAAATAAAGGGGTACTACTTTTACTCACAAGCCGAGAACAAAGTATTTGTTTCTCGCAAGACTGTTTTCTTGGAAAAAGAATTCCTTTTCAAAAAAGACAGTGGGAATAAAGTAGAACTTGGAGAAATTCAATTGCCACAAACTCCTATAGAGGATGAGTTGGAAATGGGATCAAGTTCACAATCAGTTGTGGAACAAGAACCCATTACACAAGAACTTAAAAGGTCCGGTAGGATATATCGAGAGATTGAGAGATATGGTTTTCTAATCACCGATAGTGACACTATTGAGTTAGTGAATCATGAGGATCCAACTACCTACTGAAAAGCTATTGAGAGCTCTAACTCAAAAAAATTGACTTGGAGCCATAAAATTCGAGATGCAATCAATGTACGATAACCAGGTTTGGACCTTGATTGATTCACTGAAAGGTGCTAAGATAATTAAATGCAAGTGGCTATTTAAACTCAAAGCTGACAAAACCTACAAAGATAGACTAGTAGCAAAAAGTTTTCGGCAAACTCATGGTATAGACTAAGATGATACCTTTTCGCCTGTAGTTATGTCATGCTCAAGTCCATTAGGATCTTGCTTGCCATAGCTGCATATGATGAATATGAGATATGGCAAACGGATGTCAAAACTGCTTTCCTTAATAAAAATCTACTTAAGGATGTGTATATGACACAGCCTGAGGGTTTTATCAATCCCAAGCATCCTAATAAGTTTTGTAAGCTTCAAAAATCCATTTATAGATTAAAGCAAGCATCTCGGAGTTGGAATCTCCGTTTTGATGAAGCTGTCAAAGAATTTGATTTCATCAAGAACGAAGATGAGCCTTTTGTGTACAAGAAAGTTAGTGGGAGCATAATAGTATTTCTGGTCCTATATGTGGACGACATCCTTCTTATTGGGAATGACATTCCAACATTATAAAAGGTTAAGCAATGGTTAGGGAAGTGTTTCTCAATGAAAGACTTAGGTGAAGCTGAGACAATACTTGGTATTCGGATTTATAGAGATAGATCGAATTGGCTTTAGGGACTAAGTCAATAAAAGTACATAGACAAAGTACTAAAGCATTTTAGTAAAGGAGACTCAAAGAAAGGGTACATACCTTTGGCTTTGGGAGTTCATTTGACTAAATAACAATGTCCTAAAACTAAAGAGGAGAGGGACAACATAAGTAAAATCCCATACACATCTGCTATTGGATCTATCATGTATGCCATGTTATGTACTAGGTTGGATGTTGCTCATGCACTGAGTATAACTAGTAGGTTTCAGTAAAACCCTGGTGAGAAGCATTAGTCTACAGTAAAAGAGATTTTTAAGTACCTGCGCAGGACTAAGGATCACTTCTTGGTGTATAGTGGTCAAGAAGAGCTCGTCATACAAGGTTATGCCGATGCTGCTTTTCAAACCAGCACTCAGGACTCGAGATCGTAATCTAGTTTTGTTTTTGTTTTGAACGGTGGTGTTGTCAGCTGGAGAAGCTCGAAGCAAGAGACCGTTGCTGACTCAACTATAGAATCTGAGTATATTGAAGCAAGTGAAGCTACAAAAGAAGTTGTTTGAATTAGAAATTTTATTTCTAGATTAAGAGTGGTCCCAAGCATCCTAGATCCATTAGAAATTTTTTATGACAACAACGGGGCCATCGCATAGGCCAAGGAGCCCCGGTCACACCAGAAATCCAAACACATACTCAAGAGGTACCACCTGATCAGAGAAATCATTAATCGTGGGGACATCAAGATTAGCAAGATAGCACGTGAAAATAATGTAACAGATCCTTTGAAGAAACAGTTGCGTCCAAATCTGTATGAAGCTCATTTGAGAGCATTCGATCTTACAGCTATGCCCAATTGGGACTAGTGCTAGTGGGAGATTGTTAGTATAAGCCCTAGCCCCAATGCATTATTATAAAACACTTAAGTTAATAAATGAGGCATTTATTTTATTTATTGTATTCCTGTACATATCAATTGATAGAACTACCCAAGAATATTATTTCAGTTTAAGTTATCATGTGTAAGGCATATGGTTATAAGACCTTGAAACAATAGAGACTTCATTCTAAATATCCCTAGTCAGTCGTTGTTATGGGAATAACAAATGAATTAAGACTAGTATGCTCTCTTTGATAAGTTGAGTTCTATCTTACGGATCATAAGGATTAGAGTGTCAATCAGAGATCATAGATACATGTTTAGAATATGGTATCTGAATTCGATCTGTTCATGAGAACATTACATGGTACAAGTCATAAGTGTTTGTTATGTGCAAGTTTTGCATTGAATTTCTTAGACCTGAAATCTCTGTAAAACTTTTTATGAATTACTGTGTACTTTGACATACACCTAACGTACTCGTAACAGGGTGACAAGTATGTGTATGATTGGATATGTAGTAATTCATGTTAGAGAGCAGGAGACAAGTGAAGGGACTACCCCTCTTGATAAGAGACAAAATATCATTAGCCACTTGATCAGTGAATTGAGAAGTGTATGGCCATACCGAGATGAAATAATGAGAAATCGTTATTTATCTGAGAGTTCAGTGTCACTGGAACATCAAGAAAGGAATTAGTATATATAAGGATGACTAGTTTCATGCCTTATATTAATTCTGATATTTATGGGTAAGGGACTATGCAAAATTACATTAGGTCACTAAATGTCATTTGCATTTTCATTTAATTTGGAATGCTATAATATCGTGCTAGAGAATATATATAGCCTTTGAATTAATTTATTAATTCATTGCCAATATTAAATGGACCTATAGGATCGCACACAAAGTATTGGACTTAAAATATTTAAATAGTATATTGGGCATTAATTTGGGCTTTTATTTAAAGTCAAATTAATGTATGTAATGGGTATTAAAATTGCTTGATAGATCTTAATCCATAAGAGAGAGAAATTTGGTCCACAAGGTTTAATTTCAATTAATTAATTATCTTGAATTAATTAAATTAATTGAGTATTAAATCCTAATAGCATTTGAATCAAAATAAAACACCTAATTAGGAGAGAGTGTAGCCGAAATTCAAAGGAATATCCTAGTGAATTTCGGCATGTGCACAATCACTAATTAAGTGATGGATTTTTTATTAAATGTCTTATGCCATTTTAAATTCATTTGAATTTAAAACTAATAGGATTTGAATCAATTTAAATGACTTAATTAGAAAGTAATGTAGGCTGAAAATAAAACCTAAAATCAAGGGAATTTCGGCTACAACAAACTTCCGAATGTATTGATATAAATTGATTAATTATTTTTGACCTAAGTGAGAATTTCTCTCTCTAGTGCCGCCACTCTCAAGAGAAAGAATTCTTTCTTCATCTCTTGTATTCTTGAGCAGTAATAGCAACCTAAAAGAAGAATAAGATCAGATCTTGTGGCTTCAAAACCATTTCCATTGCCAAATACACAAACATAGAGCTAGCACTCTCGGTTTTAAGTCATCTTTGCGAGTGTGTGTGAGAGCATAGAGTGGCGTGGCGTAAAGGCTGCTCCTTTGGCTTTGGTGATCAAGATCTAAGGTATATAAGTCCATCTTATATGCTGGTCATCTTTAAAATCAAGTTTTGAAGTGCATCCAAACTTGTAAGTTTTTAAAAACCCTAAAATTGCATGTTTCGATTCTTTGTTGTATATTGCGTGGCATGTATGATTTAAATTTTTAATTTTTCTGCTGCGTGATCATCATGTATATGCCATGTGATATCCCATCAATTAGTATGCCATAGACTTGGCATTGGGAGTAGGTTTTTGCCTTTGATTAGGCATCCTAAATATGGTCAGCCAAAAGTATCTCGTCTATAGGACTTTTCTGTTCATTGCTCTTACCACCTAGTGTGCTCCACAAAGTCCTTTATGAATTTCATTGAGCATATAATCTCCTTCTTTAAGAGTGGTGAATCTCAACCAAGATTGACTAAAGGCTTTTTTTATATAACTCACCATCAATAAAGCAGCAGTTAAGGGATTTTTTAACAATATTTCTTGCTTTAGATTTATTATTTGGGAGGATCCAAACTGGAGGTAGGCGGTGATCGGTGTCATCCATGTTTCCATCTTATTAAGCTATATAAATTTCGCTTCTTCAATAGTCGGGAATGAGATTTCATCGACCATTATATTTCCTTTAAAATCTTGATCTAAAGCTGTCATTTTTGCAAGCTAATTAAATTCTTTAGTTTCATCCCTGGAAGCTTTTCTAATCGTTAATTTCGTGCCCAACGATTTAATTTCTTGAATAACAGCTTGGACCTTAGTCATATATTTTCTTATGTCTTTTTTCACCTTAAAGGTTCCCAAACACTTGGCTTGTAACCAGTTAGGAATCACTTTCTATCTATAGGTTTTTAGGTCAGATGCACTTGACCATCCTCAAACCATGCAATAGTGCCTCATACTCAGCCATGTTATTGAAAGTTTTAAAATTTAGTTTAATGGCGTGTGTTAGCTCAATGTTGAAAGGGTTGTGTAACATTATCCCTGCTCCTTCTTTTAACTCGTTTAAGGCACCATTAATGATCATTTGCTAATAGAAAGGTTTCGGCCTGGGATCTACTTTGACATCACCAGCAGCTACAAAGTTGGCCAATGCCCGAGAGACCTGAGTTTATCTTACATCAAATGATTGCAACTTTATGGCTGATTCGATGATTTTTCCTTCGAGATCAAGCTTTTGAAGCAGCTTCTAATGGTTGAACTGATCAAACTTAATTGTATGGCCTTTTTAATTTGGCTGTACAAATTGTTAAAGCGAGGATGAGCTATTAAGGGGGGTTTCTTTTTTAGCTCAGATCCTTGGAGGACCTGACTTATGAGTAAATCGGCTTTTGCTGACCTTCCTCTTCCCTAACTAGCATTGCTGCCACTATTTCTCCCAACATAGAGAGATACAAATAAAATGTTTTTCTAAAAATTGGTCTATTTAAAAGTGGAGGCTCGAAAAGGAATCTTTTAAGTTCTTCAAAGGCAGCTTGGCAATCCTTTCCCCTAGAGGATTTTTTTTTGTCTTTCTTAACCTTTTAAAGAAAATGATACATTTCTTAGCTGAGGAGGATATGAATCTTCCTAATGCGGTGAGTTTTCCATTGAGTTTTTGTATCTCCTTGACATTTTTGGGGGATTGCATATCTAGAATCGCCTTGATCTTCTTATGATTAGCTTGGACCCCCCTCTAAAAGACCATAAATCCCAAAAAATTTCTAGATGATACTCCAAACATACATTCTCTAGGTTAAGCTTCATGTAGTATTGATTTAGAGTGATAAATGCTTTAGTCAAATCAACAACATGCTCCAATTTACTTTTGCTCTTCACAACCATATCATTGACATATACTTACAAATTATGCTTGATTTGATCTTTAAATATCTCATTCATTAACCTCTGATCTGTGGCCACCGCATTTTTTAAGCCAAAGGGCGTGACTTTATAGCAATAAGTTCCTTCATTAGTGATAAAGCTTGTCTTCTCTTAATCTAAGAGAAATAATATTTTATGATAGCCAACATAAGCATAAATGAGGGAATATATCTCATAGAAAGTGGTAGCATCAATGAGTTGGTCTATCTTCGGAAGAGGGTAGCTATCTTTTGGGAATACCCTATTTAGATCTGTGAAATCAATGCACTTCATAACTCACCATTCTTTTTCTTGACCAAGACCACATTGGCCAACCAATTGAGATAATGTACTTCTCTGATCGTCCTTGCTTTAAGCAGCCGATCTACCTTTTCCAAAATAAACTTGTTTCAATCTGGTACGTGTCTCTATAATTTTTATTTCACTGGTGTAAAGCTCGAGTTTACGTTGAGCTTATCCATGATGACTTGTCGGTCAATGCCAAGGATATCTTCTGGTGACCAAGTGAAAGAACTTTGGTTAATTATAAGGACATAAGCAGTTTCAGCTCGAGTTACATTATCTAGGTTTAAGTTAATCATTATCTTTTTACTTGGGGATATTTTTACGGTCACATCCTCATCAGGGTGTATTTTAGCCTTCCTTTTGTCTTCTTATTCAATGAGCTCAACTACATAGGTTTTTTTAATGTGTCTTATCATTGTTACATAAGCCTTCCCTGAATCTTTTTAATTTCCTCTAAGTATATCTACTCCTTATTCTATTGGCATTTTATTAGCATAAACCTAATGTTGGTCACAACACCTATTTGGAAGAGTAAAGGTCTCCTACAAATTGTATTATAAGCGAAGGGCATGCTTATGACTATGAACATGCACCCGCAGGTATAGATAATGGACTCATCTCTAAGGTGCACAAATAGCTCCGTCGAGCTTGCTATAGAAATGAGCATTGCTTAACCCAATCAAAGGGGTGTGGTTCAGCCTTAACTCTTGATCAAGAGACCCATCTTTTTGTATGCTTTAATTGTTAGGATATTAATAGTGTTTTTAGTGTCAACTAATATTCTCCTTACAAAAAAATTATTTATAGCAGCCTAAACTACTAGAAAATCCTCATGGAGAAATTTGATATCCCTGCATCTTTCGAGGAGATAGCAATAAAAGGCAACTTCTCATATTGCACTGAGAAGTACATGCCTTTTTTACCCTTCTTTCTCATGGAAAAGTCCTTTTCATAAGATGACCCTCCAGCGATCATGTTCGTTACACCCATTCTTTGTCTTCCCCGAACTATGTCTCATGTTTTTATCTTTTTTCCTCTTCTGAGTTTGATCTGTCATGCTTGATAGGAGATCGGTGTGGGCTTTTTGTTGGAACTGCTATAAACCTCTTCAGAGATCCCTTCTGAATCAATCTCTCTATTGTGTCTTTGAGGGCCTTACACTCATCTATGGTGTGGCCTACATTTTTGTAAAAGTCACAAAATTTTGATTTGTCTCGTCTTGCTAGTGTTCTATCTAGCATTTTCTTAAGCCAATTTACCTTGTTATGTTTCTCCTTAATCCACAAGAGTACATCACTGTTGGAGGAATTAAGAGTTCTATAGACTCTTGCCAAAATATTTACATAGTGATTGGTCATTCCATAATCCAACTTTTTTTTGTTTTCCTCTATTTCTAGATTTGCTGACTCTTTTTGGATTTCTTAGGCCTCTGCTTCTCCACTCAACTTTTTCATGATAGATGAGCAAGCCAAGTCGCTAAATGAATTTATTTGCCCTATCTATCAGATTGGCAAAATCAATCGAAGGTTTTATGGTAAGTGACTGGAATAATAGGGAGCTTGTTATGCTTCTAGCTAAAGCCCTTACAGTGACTTCATGAAGCAGGTTTTTGATCTCAGATGTTAGTGTATGAAACCTATCAAAATAATTTCGTAGGCTTTTGCTAGGCATTTGCTTCAAGTTACAAAGATCATTAGCAGTTTTGGATATCATAACTTGGACTATATACCTCATAACGAACAAATATCTTATTTGTCTGAAGGATGATATAAACCCTAAAGGGAGACTGTAAAACTAGTCCAAAGCATCTCCAACTAACTTTGTAGGTAAAGCTCTATAGATAACTTTGTTATCAAAAGTGTACATTTGTATGTGAGTGAAGTACTCATAAATGTGGCTTTTTAAGTTCAATTTCCCAGTGTACTGAGACATCTTTACCTCTTTGAATCTTTTGGGAAGTTTAGTTTCCCTAATTTCTAAAGAGAAATGGGAGGTGGTGTTACCATCGAACATTGGCTTTTTCAAGTAGCCAAGCCTAAACTTTTTAACATTCTGAAGGAACAATTTTTTGTCTCTATTAGCCATAGACCTTGCAATTTGGTCTTTCGCTCTGGGCATTTTTACTTTTGGAACACATGCAGATGAGAGATCATCTTTAATAGTGGTAGAAGAAGAATGTAAAGGTGTAGATGCTTCCTCATCTGAATCATATCCTTCATGTTGGGCGTAGGATGGATTAACTTGCTCCTTGCCCTTCCCTTTATATGAATGGGAGTTGGTAACATAATGATTCCTACCTTCATTTATTTCAATTCTTTTAGTTTGCAGTCTAGACCTTTACTTGTCTCCTCCGATGAGATCTTGAGGTCTCTTATCTTTCTTGATCGACTATATGATCTTATTTTGTAGTTCATGAGTGAAATCTCTCATCATTATTTTCAAATATTTGACTGTAAAAAAGGTTTGATCGTCAAGCTAGTTGACATCATAGAAGAGCCATTCCTCATCAAATACCAACTGGAGGTTCTGTGGGGTTTTTTCCATATAAATGGCGAATTTGATCCTTCGCCCCCTTTTGGAACATTGAGAATGCCTTAGTGATTCCTTCATTCTCGTCTCTCAACCAAAGTATCAAATGATAATTCTAGGAGTATTAAAGAAATGAAAAGAGGATAAGGTAGGCCGATTGATGAGTGACACCTCTAAAACAAGAGTGACTTACCCCTGATCAACAAAGGATTATCCCTTTGAAGCTTGAGTTAGTGAAGAGAAAAAGGAGAAAGGTTTTTACTTTTAGATCGCCAAATGTCCCTTACTTGCAATGTTGAAAAAGTATACATAGTTCCTCAGATTTCGTGTTAAAGTAGCTCTAAGTGAGTGCTAATCATTACAATGCTAGTAATTTCAAAACTAGGTTTGTTGATAGTGGGATAAGCTCAGTATAAAAGTGACCATTGATTGAAAGTTGGATGTAACTCGAGCACGGTGGGATGATCCGATCGAACTATTTTATGCATATTTGAGTTGTGTGTCTATAATCATCCGAAGGGATCCTCAAGTGGACCAACATCCGGTTGGGCTTTAGGTTTCAAGTTTTAGGTCCAGGATAGATAATAAATCTCGTATCATCAATTAGCCATCAAAATATTTTCTAACATATAATATAACAAATTGTGTAAGTTATAAATGGTATTTTAATTGTTTAAAACATCAAAAAACAAAAATTATAAACCAAATATAATGCTTAACAAGTTACAAATTAAATACAAATATATTATCAAACCAGATCCAAACTAAAAATATGATTTGCTACACATACTGCTGATTCTTCATTTTTAGTAGATTATAATTCTTAATTTTTAGATACACATGTTCTAATTATTCATTTTTAGGATACATAATTTGTTACGTATTGCTAATATATATATAAAACCATAACCAATGGTTTTGTGACACCATATACCTAGTCCGATAATTAAACTAGATATCGAATGTTACAAACATATTCCCAAGTTCATAGAATTACGAATTGCAAAATTTATTATTTAAATCCTTATTTTTTTAGCAAATATTGCTTATTTTACAGAAATTTTAACATAATTTTTCCTATATTTGTTTAAAACCTCCTGTAAAAAAACTTCAATGTACTTGTATTTCATTCTATCCTAACATCCACCTTCATTTCAAACTCCTTTTTCAAAATAATTTGCCCATCCTCTATAACTTCTCTACTCATCTTAAACAAAATCCAAATATAACGATACATAATATTCTTATTTCCAATGTATATAAATTTACATACATAACTTTAATATATGATTCACAATATATACTTACACAAGTTTCTTCATTTCTACAAGTGTACATGCCAAACAAAAATAGAAATTTTAAATCACATAAGAAAAGGCTTTCGCGTCCAAACTTTGATATGACTCCAAATAACAATAGGTACATCGAAATATTCTTCCAACTTGAAGAACACTCTTCGTCAACCTACTCGCGAGGAAAATTAACCACACATTAATCTAAAAGCTTAGTGATGACTAGTAAATTTACTTCTCTGCTGCAAAGAAACTACATAAAATAAATATAAAATTTTTCCATACACATATATAACCATAGCTTCATATAAAATTCACTATTACCTACATCATAAGACACATATTATGATGTAAAGCATCATTTTACACTATACACTTAAAATTTCATAAATAAACAAATTAGCTTCTTGAATATGCATAATTTTTAAGGCACATAAGATTTTCACATTAACAATCAATATGCCACTTATTATTTATCATATTTACTATATACTTGCCATGTATATATATCTGCATTAATTTATCATGTAATTATTAAGTAGCACAATTTAAATAAATACACTGGTTAAGTTTTCAATTTATTGCACACAATGTCTTAGTGGATTAAATAAATTACATCATTTTCAAATATAACCAATTTACGTATTCTTTTATTTTACTTACATTTCTCATTCCCATTTGGAATTGCCCCTAATAAATTTCAGTGAAATTGCACCAAGTTGGATAAGCTGGACTTACATACAAGATTGAATTCTCGAAACCATTCGGTCCATTTACATATCTTATACTAAATTCATAATTTTAAGTAACCAAGTTCTCAGAATCATTCGGTCCATTTACATATCTTATTTCTAGAAAAACATTTGTTGTAACTCAAGTTATGGCTATTTTAGAAGAAAAGGGGAGCAATGGAATAAAATTTTGCATTAGCAGAAAAAGTGGATTCAGATTAATATTGAAAACGAAATCCACTAATCCATGTTTTCAAATTTTCAAAATCCATTTATAGGGACTGAGCTCTCACGGCCATTCATGTCCCTAATATAAATCAAGTATCATACATCAGAACAAGCCATTTAGTCTGATAAATATGTTATGATACAATACTGCTAGATCCCTAATTGACATGTCAACTTTATCCTACCCTTTTAATTCCTAATTAGTTTTACTAAGGATAAATATAATTAAATTTTAATTAGTGATTAAGCAGATAGTCTCATTTATACACATCATGCATGAAAAATTCATTTACTACAAATATCACACATACTTGAACATATCTGCACCATCACAATCATGAACTTTTCTCAAAATCGTACATTATCGAGGCATTTTCACAATTCAAATATTGTATTATTCCCAAACATTTTCGTGCATCAATTATTGTTTAACAATTTCCAAGCCCTTTAATACAAATAAATAAATTACTATTTTCATCTCCTATCATAGACTTATCAAAGTAGCTTTAGGACTCATTGTTAACCGAAATCAATTTTATTACCATTTCGACTTACACAAGTCAAAATCAAGTCAATTAAAAAAATCAAGACATGAAATCAATTTTTCAGCATGCTCAAGAATTCAATAAACTAATATAATATACATTGTATAATAATTAGTCAATAACTCATATATATATATACTAAGATCTAAGAAATATACTTCATGGGAGCATAATATATATCAGAATAATAAATAGATGGTACATAAACAG
The DNA here is from genome assembly GCA_037975025.1 of Excoecaria agallocha. NCBI lineage: Eukaryota > Viridiplantae > Streptophyta > Magnoliopsida > Malpighiales > Euphorbiaceae > Excoecaria > Excoecaria agallocha. The sequence continues at coordinate 27,034,373 of CM075816.1, forward strand.
GAACAAACCATTCCTCCACGGACCCCAACTCTGACTAAACTTGAAGATTAATAAAGCGGGCCAAAACCTTTTCTTTTTCCCAATTAAATTGATCTTATTAAATTCTTGACAATACAAGCCATGAACTTGCAACCAACCAGACAAAGCCCTTCAATTCTGACGTGTAACTAAATATTCCACATACTCTAGCTTCCTTCACTGGCAAACCAATTCCTTTATACCACTTTTTGTTCCTTCCCGTCTATTGCTTTCAACATTTTCATGGAGAAAAAGAAACATAGAAAAAGTAGTACTAGTGATATTGATGATTTATCTACTGTAAAAGCAGCTGCATGGGCATGGTATGAGCATGGTTCTGGGTCTGAAGGCCAGCCTCTGCGCGAATTCGATCTAACAAAAGCCCATCTTCAACCTCCTAAACCATCAAGATTCAAGACTGAAGCCATGAATATCAGTCCTATTCATCAAGACTTATCTTCCCAAAAGCCACCAAGTCCTGTTCAGAATGATCATGAACATGATCATTCTCTTCTTGATGCCTATGAAATCGAAAGAATTTCCAGGCAACTTGATTACCTTATATTATCAAGTAGCAAGAGATTTGATGGAGATTTGTTTGACAGAAAAGATCTTGATCGCCAAAAGAGTATGAATAGTGTTGTTTCATCATCTTCGGATTACAGTAATGGTGCGTTACTAAAGAAGAACAAAAGGAAGAATAACAAGAAGAAAAATTTCTTGAAATGGTTATGGTTGAGGCCCGCAGTTGTTTGTGGTACAAAGGAGGATGTGGATTCAAGTGCTCTTGTGCGGAGTCGGCCCCCGGCCACGGTGGTTGAAGGACATGTTCCGGTGGTTAGATTGGCTGTTTGTAGGTCACGGTCTGCCCATGCTTAGTGTCATTACATTTATTTCCAACTAAATTAACAACTGTACCTCCTTGCTATTTCTAGAAATGTTTAAATATGATTTCGGAACTAAGATTAAAAAAAAAAATGTTATGGACTCATTTAATTGATCTCATATTTTATGTACATGGATAATTTCAGCTATTAAATAAATACGAGATGAGATAAGGTACGCATACATTTAAAATTTACAATCAGATAAATACGTGAGATTTGATAATATTTTATATGCAATATGCATGTATTAAATTACTATTTAATAAATGCTTGCCCATGTACCATTTTCATGGATGGATAATGTTTCAATATATTATTTTAATGAGAATTATTATTACTCAAATGCAAAATTATTGATATTTATTAGAGTTTCGGTTGTTACTTTGTGGATGCTGTATGGTTAATGCAAAATTAATATGCTTGTGCAATATGCAGAAAAAAATCATCATATGTAACAATGATTGCCTGCTTGCCGACGGAGTATGCCTTTGAAATATGTAAATAATTTAACTTGAAATGACCGAAAAAAATGTGACCAAAATAAAGGGCAGCTCAAGCTCTGGGAGCAAAGTCCAACTCTGTGCGCTCCACTTTTTTAAAACAAACAGCCAGCTCTAATGAGCTCCTTCTGTAGAGTGAGAACGGTGAGACTCTGTCATCCACCAACTTCTCATTGAATTCTCGTTAACTTTACAGGCATTCAAGGTATAGCAAGAAAGTTTTTGGTAATTAAGCAAATTATTTGCTATTTAATCTCAATAGCATTGTTTCGATACGGAAATCTAGCCAACTTCTTTGTATGAATATTTCGATTTTGAGGTTATAGTTTCTCGTATAATCAATTAGGACTAGAGATAGTTGCGTTATGAGATTGCTTTTAGCGCCTCCTCTCCATCTTATCTGTGCTTGGATTGTATTAGATGTAAATGCAATGTGGGATTTTATTATTGTTTTTTTTAATCGTTCTTCAAGTTTTAAATTCTTCATTCTACGCGATATCCCAATTAGTTGTTGCAGGGGAGTCTGTGAATCCAACATGGGTGCCATGACTGATCAAGAAATGGATTCCCTTATCTCTGGTTTTGATCAGATTTACGAGGTAATTCCTCATCCATTTGGCTGGTGCTTTTATTTTTTTTTTCTGTGTTTGTTTACTGAGAAAAGCAGAATAGACAAGGAAATTGAATAATTTTCATAAATGGATTTCTTTGCCTAATCTGATCCGTTTTGCCTCATTTGATTAGTTCATTTTTTTTTTAATTTATTGAAATGAACGCTTGAGATTTTCATTTTTCCTAACTTGTTGACTGACATTCCCCCTTAATGTTAATATTGAGTATTTCTGCTTCTTAGTTATTTGAAATTTGATCCAATTACAATGGTGGATTTTATTTCCCTATTCTTTTCTTGTTCGTTTTCTCATAGACATTACTTCGAAAACGCCAAAAACAAAAATCTAACTGAAACAAGCTTATCAGGATTTCAAGACTGGAATTATTGAGATCCAAATTTTGAAGTCAAATTGGAATGCAGAAATAAAGAAGAGAGAGGTTCTTGAAGTCACTTGCCTAAGTCTGAAACAAGGTTAATCATTGTTACATCTTTCCATTTGGTTACATTGCATGCCTTTGTATTATATCTTTGGTCTTACAAATTCTAATTTCTTTCTTCTTTTCTTCCCTGCTTTCAAATTGCAGAAAATGAGCGATTGACGAAGTTATACACAGAATCTTTAAATAATGTGGCAGAGCAGGTATCTAGTTCTGTACACAGAGATTATATCAAATTGGGAATTTGTTATGGTTTTCAATCTTTATTTATTTACTTTATGAGATACAGCTTCAGTATCGTCTCAAATGTCAAAGCCTGAAGGAGGAAGTTAAAAGATTGAGTGATGAGAATCTCATATTACAAGAAGTAAGTTCATTTGATGCTTTCTGATACTGTACAAAACTAGAGTAATTTAAAGAAATAACGTTCCCATATTGATTTTGTGTTTGAACAATTGTAAGTTTTAAGTACTAGTTGGGGCTGATCACCTGTAGGTGTAATAGCTTTGTTTACTTCAAACACTTGCTTGTTGAAATGGGAGACAATTAACAAGGGGAAATTCATAATCAGGAACGTAAGAAGGCCATGGAAATGCTCAAGCAAGACCACGCAGTCAAGATTGGAGACCTGGAGGATCGGATCAGGTGTTTTCCATTAGTACAATTATGTTTCCCTTCTATGTTTAATTCTTTTCTGATGATAAATTGCCTACATTTTATCAGAGGCTTACTACTTGAGAAAGCAACTAGTGAAGCAACTGTGAATCACCTCCGCCAAGATTTAGCAGCACATAAAACCCATATACAAACTCTAGCAAACAGATTGCAAAAAGTCCGTTATGATTTAGAATCAAAATGTGAGGTTCAGACATTTAAAAGAATTCTTCAATTTTGAAACTGAATTCTCTTATATCATAACACAAATAGTTTCATTGGTCATTTTGAGACAGATAATACTGAGACTCAGGATTTGAAGGACTGTCTCATGGTTGAGCAAGAAGAGAAAAATGAGTTGAACAAGAAACTACAGGATTTGGAAAAGGAATGTGAGTCTGATTCTCAATGCATTCATCTGGTTCTGCATATTTTTGTATTTCCGTGGCTGTCCATTTTATAGTCTGAAATGAATCAAGAGATAAGATACACACAGATGGAGCGATATCTAACCTTACTATGGTAAACTGCAGTGGTGATTAGTAGAACAAAGCTGATTGAAAAGCATCAAGATCTGGCTTCAAATCACCTTCTTGATACGCTTAGAGCTAAAATTATGAAGCTGCGGAAGGAGAATGAAATTTTGAAAAGGAAGATTTCTAATTCAGAAGGGGGCTTAGAGGGTGGTAGCTGAAGGCTGAAACTGTTGCTAAGCTGAACCAAACTTTGTGCTCTCGTTTCTTTACAACTTAGTGCAGTTGATACATCTAGTTATAAGAGTTCAATAGAGTTAGAGGTGTGAATTGCCTTTGAGTCTGTCCTAGATAACTAACAAATTATATTTGGGAAATTCAACTATAATTACCCATTACATAGAGATGAAGCAAATTTGCTTTGCTAACATAGTTGTGCACTTTTCAAATATAGGATGAACATTGTAAATGATCCAACCCAACAATTTTCCTGTTACTTGCAGAGGTACAATTGAAAACCTTTGTTTTTTTTTTTCCTTTTCAATCTTTGCCATTGAAGAAAATCTTGTGTTTCTGTGTTTGATTGCACTGAATGATTATAACCTGTTTTCATAAAATTTTAAAAATAAATCAAATAAATAAATAATTTCTCTTACATATATGTATATAAATAGAATTTGCAGGGCACATTTGTATCGTTATATTGTATTAGTATATATAATATTAATTTGTACAACATTAGTTTGTATAGCATTAGTTATATTATTTAATTTGTATTATTATATTTAGTATTTAGTGCAAAAATATATTATTCTAATATTTTATATTGTACTTAGTGCACAATATGGTACTATATTAATTTTGTAAAAAATAAAAATAAACAAAATTAAATTATTTTATTATTATTAATTTATATAAAAAAATTTATGGTTATAAAATATAATTTTCAACACTTATTAATTTTTTAATTAAAAAATCAAATAAATTTTATTATAAAAATAAAAAGAGAGAAAAATATGGCATCACAATGAAAAACATATACAAATTAGTAATTTTAAAACTTGATTTAATTAAAATAACAACTATAAAATGAAACAAAATGCACAAATGCAATTGTTTAGTAAGACACACTATCGATCTCGTATTTTTTTTATTTGTTAAATCCAAAATGAAAAAAAAAATAGAAAAAATTGACTTGAAAATATACCAAACATAAAGGCCACACCAAAAATAAAAAGATATTAAAAATTTCTCTCTATTTTATAGGTCACTTTTTCTTAGTTGTATTGTATTAGCATTTACAGCGTTAGCCTATACTATTTAGCATGTATTATTATATATAATGTTTGATACAAACCTCTGTTAGCATATAATATTTTATATTTTATTTAATGCACAATAATTTATTGTATTATTTTAAAAAAATGCAAAATTAAATTATTTTTAATGTTACTAATTTAGGAAAAAAAAGTATTATAGAATACAATTTTTCATATACATTAAGTTTATTTTTTTATAAAAAAGCATACAAATTTTTTGAAATATGAATATATATTAATAGATAAATTAACAATCAAATGAATAACTTAATTAGTAACAATTGATTAAATAATTGAAATATATTAACAAATGTGCTAAAATTAATAATTTTATACATAGTTCAAGAATAAATCAAAATAAATAAATTTCATAAATAATAATTTAAATTTTGCAGTAATTTGATGAATAAAACTCAACCAACAGATTACAAATTAAACTAGTGTATAAAAAAATAAAAAGAAAACTTTAGGGGAATTGAATTAAAAATAAAGAAAAAAAAAAGGGGAAAACCTGTTACAGACCAAAAAGATGTTAAAAATGGGCAATGCAGGAGATGGAAAGAAGATAGAGGAGGTTTTACCCAGTTTAGTATTAAGTATAATACGATTTTTACTGTACGATACAAATTTATAAATTAATGTTGTATTATTATTTTCAGTGTATATAAAATAATGGAATCCGTACTATATTATATTATTACATCATTATTTAAAAAAAATTAAACCAAAACGTGTTCATAATACATAAATACTGTATTATATGAATTTAAAAGGATTGTATATTATTTTAACTTGGATGCGAAACAATAAAGCTTATGATAGTGCTATATTGCCATATTATTCTTTTAAAAATTTTTCTAAATACGGTAATTATATTAAGCTGCATTACAGTAGCACAAGTGTAACATACGAGCCAAACATGGCGATAATGAATTTAGAATTGTGAGGCAAAAAATCAGGAATGATCATGGAACAGGGGGTGGGAAATGGCTTCTCACTTACTGCCTCGTGTAAGGACAGAAATTTTTCGTCCCTGTTCCCGGTAGTATTTGGGATATAAAATTTTTGCTATTCCCGTCTCCGTGGGAATCCCAAATCCTGCAAAAAAAATAAATTTTTAAAAAAGTATATATAATTATAACTAAAATATAATAGTTAATAATTAATTATAATTGAAATATAATATTTAATATTTAAAAAATATAAATTAAATTAATATAAATGTTAATAAATAAAAAAAATTAAAATTAAATATAATTTAAAATTAAATTATATAAATATAATTAAATTTAATTATTAAATTTTGGGAGTATGAAAAATTTCAACAGGGAACCACCATTTTCGTCACCCCCTTGAATTCTAAGGGAGAAATTTACGAAAATTTACCGTTTCATTTTGGATGATTTTCAGCCGGGGACGGGGATTTTCTTCCACGTGATCATCCCTACCAAATATAAGAAGCATTACGTTTTATTTGTACCGTAGAAAGCAAAGGAACAAACTCAAAAGCAAGACGTTACAGGAAGTACATGGCTGCCCTCAAAATCAACAGAAACAAGAGCTTAATATCACCTTCCCGAAAGGCCTGCTCCTCCCTCTTCTCCACTTGGTATTCACCGCCACCTCTTTACCACGATGATCCAATTCTCTCAACTATTTCTGAGGCAATCGAGAACAGCGAGGCAAAGCCGCTGCAAATCTCTCTCAAAAAAATTCTACCTTCCCTCAAACCAAATCATGTTATCAACCTTATCAACCACAATCCCCATTCTCTATCTCCTCAGTTGATCTTTTCTTTCTTCAATTTCCTCTCTTCTTGCCCCACTTTTTGTCACACAATTCAGTCCTATTGCACCATGATCAATTTCCTTGCTGCCCACCAAATGCACTCGCAAGCTCAAATCTTGCTCCATTTTATTGTCTCCCACAAAGGAATGGACTCTGCTTCTTCAGTGTTTGCTTCGATTCTCGAAACTAGAGGTACCCAGTTTTCAAATTCCTTGTTGGATGCTTTAATGATCGAGTATACAGATTTGGAATTTGTATATGATGCTATTCAGTGCTTTAGATTAGTTCGGAAGCATAATCTTCGAATCCCATTTCATGGGTGTAAACATTTGCTTGATAGAATGATTAAAACCTGCTTGCCAATGGTGGCCTGGAGGTTTTATTTGGAAATTTTGGATTATGGGTATCCACCAAATATATATACTTTTAATCATTTCATTCAAAGATTTTCTAGAGAGTGTAAAATTGAGGATGCCCGTATGGTTTTTAATGAAATTGGAAACCGGGGTCTGCGGCCTACTGTAGTTAATTTTAATACTTTGATCAATGGATTTTGTAGATCAGGAAATTTAGGGGAAGGCTTTAGATTGAAGCTGGTAATGGAGGAGAGTAGGATTACCCCTGATGTTTTCACTTATAGTGTTTTGATTAATGGCTTGTGCAAGGATCATAGACTGGGTGATGCTATTTGGATGTTCGATGAAATGTGTGAAAGAAAGTTAATGCCTAATGATGTTATTTTTACTACATTAATAAACGGGCATTGCAAGAGTGGTAGGTCTGACTTAACTATGGGAATGTATCAGCAAATGTTAAAAAAGGGTTTAAAACCTGATTTAGTTTTGTACAATACACTCATTGATGGCCTTTGTAAGGTTGCAGATTTTAGGGAAGCAAGAAAGCTTCTTGATGAGGCGACTAAGAGAGGCCTGAAACCTGACAAGATCACCTACACCACACTAATAGATGGTTATTGCAAAGAGGGGCAATTTCAATCAGCTTTGGAAGTTAGGAACAAAATGATTGAAGAAGGAATTGAACTCGACAATGTAGCCTTCACAGCCATTATTTCGGGATTTTGTAAAGAAGGAAAGGTAATTGATGCAGAACAAACATTGAGGGACATGTTAAAAGCAGGCTTGAAACCTGATGATGCAACATATACCATGATAATGGATGGATTCTGTAAGAAGGGTGATGTGAAGACAGGGTCCAAGTTGCTCAAAGAGATGCAGAGTGATGGCCATGTACCAGGAATTGTTACTTATAATGTGCTTATGAATGGATTCTGCAAGCAAGGTCAAATGAAAAATGCTGACATGCTTTTAGATGCTATGCTCGATCTGGGAGTGGTTCCTGATGACATAACATACAGCATTTTATTGGAAGGTCATTGTAAGCATGGAAACCTACAAGACTTTCATAAACTACAGAGTGAAAAGGGACTAGTGGCAGACTATGCTTCTTATAAATCACTACTTAATGAGTTGAGCAGAACTTCAAAAGATCGCCAGAAGAGATAATTGCTATAGGTCTAATGAGTGTCAGGCTCCAATAAGTTGGTTTATATAGCTGATGAGGAGGAATTTCGTATGGCCCTTTGTCTTTTCTCATAACCTTGTAGTTAATTTGGACAGAAAACAAGTCAGGCACTTGGCAAATTGGCAGCTGTTGAGTTGGTCTCTACTACTGCCTCAAAGATTAAGCCAACCCTTTTCTCAGGTTAGTGAAATCTATATGCTAAAATTTTTAATCGAGTGGTCCTTAACTTGGTGTTCTAGAAACATTGTTTTACAGCACATTGGTAGTACCGCTAACAAATGCAAGGATCATTCAGATATAGATTGCCCAACAAATCAAATATGCAAAACTATTCAGATATAGATTGCCCAACAAATCAAAGATGCAAAACTTAGTAATTTATATAATTAATAAAAAGTAGGAGAAGTTTGATCTTATGAACAGCCCTGAAAGGTAGGTAACTTTATTACATTTGGAATAGAAATGGGGAAAAGGGCATCCTCAAGGAAGCCTCAATATCACTGATTGGGTACATGTGATACGAGTTTGTTAATGCTTTTAAGATCTGCATTGCTTTTTATTCATTGTTTAGTTGTTTATGATATGTTCACGATTCAATTTAAGCTGGATGCTCCTTACTATCTGCTTTTGCTCCCTATTTCATGCAGTCTAAATGCAGTGTTTTTTCATGAAGTGATGCTGGTGTTATGATGCATAAATGTTGGTGAAAATATAAAAGTGCCATATAAATTAAATTAAAAACCCGAACATTTAAGGTATTTTGTTAACATATAAGGGATAAAAAGTAGTGTTTATTACTTGTTTTCATAAGATAAATATATTAAGGGTATATCAGGTAATAAAAACGTATGAATTTTATTTGAAATTTATCCCAGATATCTGATTACGTGTTAATCAATTGAAAACATGTCTTAAGTTGCATTCTACCATATCTGAAAATTCATTTTAATTTTCTACATGAAATTCAGGTACAAATGAATAATGCACTTTGATTAGAAGTTGATGTTGAGATAAGAAGACCCTCCTTCCTCTGTTGCCTAGTTTGCCATTTCTCCCGGTTGTGTAGCTCCTTTTCTTCTCTCTTCTCTTTCTTCTCCTTCTTCCATCAGCTCATCCCAGCTCTAGCAACATCTCCTCTTTTCACCAGTATACAGACCTGCTCTTCTTCCCAGGGTTTCTGTGGAACTTCCACTCCAGTACTCTCCGCAATTCTTAGCACTTGAAAGACTAACTTGTTGCAAAAATTGGTCTGCCAAAAGTGGCCAAAAGACCATAGGCAAGCCAGCATTTATTGCGTCTAATGTTGAATTCAAACCAGAATGCATCAAGAAACCTCCAGTGGCAGGGTGTGACAATATCAGTACTTCAGATGCCCAGCAGCGAATCACAAGACGTCTTTCTCTGGTTCTCTCCTCAAACCTACTGTCATATATCCAATTCTCTATCTGTTTTGATACATCAACTGCCTTTAAAACCCAAATAAAGGGTCCGTTGGCTGCCTCTAAGCCTAGGCCATGCTCTACCATTTGTGTAGTTGCAAGATTGTTAAGGCTTCATAGACAAGCATAAATTATGGATCGTGGCTGCCAAGAATCAATCCAGTTGAGGCATTCCTGTTGATTAAGCAATGTCTTGTTACCTCTTACATACATATAAAAGCCGAAGAAAGGAATGGATTATAAGTTTATCAATTATCTATTAAATTCATGTATTTAATCCATTTATGAATAAGTCACATCTTTTTCTATCTTTTAGATTAATTAAAAAATGATAAAAGAATAAATATGAAAGGTGCAAAATATTTGAGTGTTTTTATATTTTTGTGATCTTATTTAAATTGTCAAATATTGATAAATTTTATCATGGTTTCCATAATTAATTAGTTTAAATATTTGGGTATTGAGATGAAACTTTTTTATTGTCCATATTAGTTAGCATTGAAGAAAATAATTTTAGCAACAAAACAATAAGCTTATTAAGTCATTTTTTCTGAATTTAAATATTGAAAGTAATTCATTCATTTTTTTTTCCAATAATTAAGTTTCTATTGGTTGTATTGGAAGATTGCGACTTTATAGAATGAAATCACACGAAAATCAGATTAGCGATGGTATACAAATTTCTTAATTGATGGATTTTGAAAGAAAATTGAATACTGAAAATTGTTTTAAAACAGAAATCAATATGAAATTGGATATACCGACAAGTATATCTTGGTAAATCGAATTGCAAGGTAGGAATTTTAACAATCCAATCTGGCATAGCATAGCGGTGGATATATCTTACTATACATATGTATACCAACCTGAATGATAGAGAATTCCTTGTAGAGTTTGGTATGCCAAAAGATATTCCTTGGCATACTGAATTGTAAGGCTGGAATTTCAATAGTCCAGCAGTGGATATATCTTACTATACCAAATTGAAGAAAAGATAATTCAACATTAGAATTCGGTATATCAATTGATACACATTGGTATACCGAAGTTAATATTCTTGGGGATTTTTTGAATAAATTTGATAAATCTTAAAGTCTGCATTTCTCACTGTAAATTTTTTTAATTTATGTTTTGATTTAGAAAGAAAAAGGATGTAAAAGAGTTCTAATAAAATAAAAGTGGTTGATTTTATGAAGAGAGTATTTTTAAAATGTAATTAAAAAAAGATAAATATAAAAAATTTTAATTGATTGACGTATTTTGAAAAAATAAAATTAAAAATGTGGTATACAATATAATTTTCCATTTCCCTTCCTTTCGAAAATGTCATATAATTTAAACTGTAAAAAGGAAAAACTAACCTATAGTAAGGAATGGAAGAGATTTTAGTAAACTTCTATCATATTATAAATCAAATAAGCAACTGCTTAATTTAGCTTTTGTTCACTTTTAATTGTTTTATAAATTTACAATAATATTTTAAAATATTGACTGACAAAAATAAATACGAAGAATAAAGCTAAAAAAAAAAATTAACTCCAAATTGATCACAAACATTCAATCAATGAATAAATAAAAATATTTTTATGTTTTCTTTTTTTTTTTTTTTTTGTCTCATCAACTCTTGTAGGTGGTGGACGTGATAAACTTTTCTTTAGGCTCAACCCCACCTACGGAGTGGTTAAAAGTAATAATAGAGAGAAAGTAGCCCTTCCAGACCTGGACTGATATTCTCTTTTCTTATTATTTTTTATATTCTGTAAGATTTGCATTAGTTCAATTTTTTAAAATTTAATGTATATTAAATTTACATATTTTAATTCATTCCCAGACTTGTTATTTAATAGAGTAAAAAAAAGAAATTAAATAAATAAAATAGAAAACAATTACCCTTATTTATTTATTTTTAACTTGTAGTCCCTATTTCATTTGATCATGTCATTTTCGTCCTTTTCAATTTCATGTGATTTATTCTGATTACGCCATTTTTCTTTTTCTTTTTTTGGCATTTGCGTGTGCATATGTACTTTTTAGTTTTTACATCAAGTAAATATTAAAAATCTAGGTTCTACTAATATATAGTTCACAATTAACTATGTGGACCCACTTTGTCAATGCTATTTATAGTAGGTAACATACATTATATATGACAACCATGACTTCGGGAGTGAAAGTGAAATTAATTGAAAATAATTCACAATGCAAGCAGAAAATAAATTTAAATTTAGTTTAATTTTAAAAATTAGTTTATAAAGTAAAAATTAATTAAAATTTTATAAAATATAATTTATTTTAATAAATAACTGTTGACGGTACATTTGTTAAATGAATATATGACTGGTATATAAATCTACCCCCTGATTTATAATTTGATTGAGCCCATTTTGAGGGAGTCTGAGGATCTTCTGGTCATCGTTGTCTGTGTTTTATTAGACAATAATAAAAATAAACGAATAATTAAATAAATAAAAGTAAAATAAAAACTCGATAGTCAACGAGTAGTAATGTCTTTTCACGTTCAAAGCGACTGTGTTTTGATGTAAGTAGGTTGAGGACAGTAGCTACTATAGCTGTCGAGTTAGGCTCAAGTCTTCTTCAGTTTCTTGACTTTTACCTTCTTGTCCTGTTTTAATCGATACAGTAAGCATATGTCCAGCCACTATTTCTGTTTTTTTAAATTAAATTTATATTTTATTTATCTATTATTTTTAAATTTTTAATTTATTTTATTTTTTAAATAAAATTAAAATAAATCAAATTTAATAATTTAGTATAGATCACATAATTTAATATTAAATTTAAATTTATTTATTATTTTTTAATTTTAATAAAAATAATAAAAATTGTTAATAAAAAAAGTATGAAGAGAATTTTTTTTTCTTGTCTGAAATATTCTACTTTCATAATCTGAAAAGTGAAAACGCATAGAAGTTTTCTCGAGATTCTGTTCTTCCTTGTTTTTGGGAAAACTCAAATTTTGAAGTTTTAATTTAAGTCTTTTTTTTTTTTTGTATTTTAAATAATTAGAAAATGCGTATTCTAATAATTAAATAAAAGCAAGGCGTAGCGTATGCATTAGTAAATATCTTTATTCCATTTCTTAAGGTAATCAAAATAAAATGATCAAAACAGAAAGAAAATGTATTTTATATTGCATGACAATTAATTATATAGTGTCATGCGTGCTCCACTTTAGGATAAAATGTCTCTCTATTTAAACAAAAAAAAAATCTATTTTAAAAAGTAAGGAAAACAAAACCTAACAATTCTGAAACTTTAAAAATAAAAAACATTTTCTAAAAATTTCGAAAAATCTAATATCGAAAAATTACTTATAAATAACAATAACAATAGTACTAAACTTAATTTTAAACTAAATAGAGTTGGTTATATGAATTTTTTTATTTTTAAATATCTTTAAGTGGAGTCTTATGGGCCCAAATGATAATGTTTACTACAATCATTTATATTTAGAATTGGCGTTGCAGCTCTTATTCCAACACAACCTTTTATGCCTGAGGTCTTGTTTGGTTGGTGGTGCACTATTATTTATTAACATATTATTTTATATAAAATAATATTTGAAAATATAATTTTTTCATGATAATGTACTTCATAATTTTAATTCATAATTTTTAAATTATAATTTTATCTAATTTTAAAAATTACTAATTTAATAATTATTCATGATTTTCATTATTACTTTTACTATTCTAAACTTACGATGTTTACTTTTTACTATAATTAATTTTACTAAAATTTATTATGATAATTTAAACTAATATTTATTAGTATCTTATGTATGATAATTTAGAATTAATATTATAAAAGTATATATTATCGTACAATTTTTTTAAATGTTATATCATTAAAATAATACTGTATTATAGTATATAGTATATTAATAAATAACAGACTAACATAAACTAAATGGAACCTAGCATTAATCAATCTTTTGTCAAATTAATTTAGAATATATATAGAAAAAAATTAAATTAGCGGATGTCTCCCAATAGAGTTCATTGATAATTGTGCCAAAATGTCATCGCAGAAGCACCGTAAAGGATAAGTATCAGCCATCCACTAAATCCAAATGATAATTATACTTAACGAGCAGCTTTGAATGGAAAGGGATAGTGACTAACGCATTATATAAAAAAATAACAACTTGTTATATTCACAGGATAATAAATAGAAAATGGAGAAAATTGGAAGTGTGATTAGAAAAAGTTGCGAATGCAAATAGGAAAAGGAGTGGTTACGTTGCTTTCTTTTCAAAGAAAACGGCCACCATTGCTCTCAGTCTTTGGTCTTCTTTCGCAGAAAGTGGATATTCTAAGGAAAAGACATGGGGTATGATTTTGGCTGCTTCTATGGATATATTATCTTTCTTCTCTTTTTTAGGGTTAGGTTTTCAAGGAATGGCTGATTTTTTTTTATAATATTTTCATATTTTTATAAAGTCGATTAATACAGAATAGGAGGCGTTGATTAGAGATGAATTTTTAAAATTTAAAATTAGACCGATAATTATTAAAAATTATTTTATTTATGTACGTAATATCAAACAACTTTCTTAGTAAATTATAAAAACAAATTATATTATATTAAAAATTTAAAAATAATAAATTTTAAATTTTAAATAAAAATAATACAGAAAAAAATTAAATGAGCGAGGATTTACTTTCTCTGTGGCCAGCTGTTACATAATTTTTTCTTCAAGTTGTTACACAATTTTTTTCTTCAATTTGTGCAAAATACACTTAAAAATAAAATATAAAATAAAAGCGACATTTCATTTGAAATAGAAAGGATATATAATTTCTTTTTACCAATCATATTCATGTTATGAATCACAAGAGAATTAATGGTTTATAAGGGTCCGGATTCAAGCCTTGATCTAAGAATTATTAAGTGCCATTTTCTAAGAGTATATGGAGCTCCTCTTCATATTTGTCCACAAAAGTCAATGCGTTCTCTCTTGAATTCTTTATACATTTATTTCATTTTCTAAATCTATAATATTGTGTGTTCCTTGTAACCTTGAATACTTTTGCATATCCCAATTCCTAAATATCATAATATTTGAATGCTGCAAAATTTTTCAAACTATTGAATTTATAAAGTCATGTATGTTATATTTCAAACAATTAAAAATCTAACCAACTGATAAGTAAATTTTTATTCACTTTCATCCCAAATATGTAATTGATATTTGTCAAAATATCTAAAGAGAGAAAAACAATTAAAATGGGAAAGCAATAATCTGATCGAATCAAGCAGCCATATGAGACTTATAAAAAAGAAAGAGAGGATTTGGTTGGACCGAAGTAAACACTTTGATACGTAGATCAGTAAAACTTTTAAAAAGAGACAATGTAAAGAAAGAAGGTTCCAAAATGGCATAACCTAAAACTTTTGAGCTATGAGCTATTTATAGTAGGGGTGAGCAAAAATCGAAACGAATCGATTGATTTTTTAATTTGGTTCGATTTTTGGTTTTTAATTTTCAGAAATTTGGTTTTTTCGGTTCGATTTTTGAAAGAAAAAATCGCATAAAAATCGAACCGAACCAAAATTTATATAATTATATAATTTTTTTTATTTTTTTATTGAATAATTATTTTATACATGTAAATTATTTTATTTTTAGTTGTAAATTATATAAGTACATTTATCAATTATTAATATCTATTTTTTAGGTGATAATTTAAAATTTTGACGATTAAATTAAAAATCGATTAAATTAAAAAATTATTTAATGGTTTTGTTGTATTATTTATTATATATTTTGGAATTATTTCTTTAATTTGAACTTTTATTTGTACAATTTAGACGTTTTTACTTTAGTATATTATAATTTATAATTTTTAGACACAATATTTTTTATTTTTTTAAAATAATTTTAAATTTTTATTTTTCGATTAATCGAATCAAACCGATCGAAAATTTCGGTTCGATTTAAATTTGATTATTCTAAAACTTTAATTTTTGGTGATTTTGATTCAGTTATTGAACCGAACCGACCGTTGCTCTCCCCTAATTTATAGTGATTTTGGCATTAGATATGGAGGCACTTGAGTATCTATTGATAGTCTAAAAGGGTAGGTGTACGAATTGTGATAAGTAGTGTCTCTTATCAGATGACATGACAGAAAAAAAAAAAAAAACTCTGTCAAACCGGCCAGTACAGTCAAGTGATGTGATGCATGGTTATATATTTGTTAGGCTTTCCTAATCCGATCGGATTGTATGTAGAGAAGTTGGACTAGGCATAGATCAGGCATCTATCTTGCACCTTGATTCAGAAATACGTTGAGCCTGAAAATAATAATGCGACCATTATCAATAATTATAACATATACATATATATATATATATATATATATATATATATATATATATATATATATATATATATATATATGAATTTGAATTTATGACAGATGCATAAATTAAATTATTTCTACCCTGAATGCAATTAGATATAACCAAGCTAATATATTATTGACATTTAAAAAACTATTTTTATAATTTTTTTTAAAATATCAAAATATTATTAAATTAGTGTAGTGAATTTAGAGAAAAAAATTTCCACTTCGATATACTGAAAGGCTCGAGTCCCCTTCCTCTAAAAGAACATTAGAAAAAATAAAATAGAAAGCCATTGCAGCAGGAGAGCTCTCGTTTACAAATTTCTCAGGGAGCATGGATAGCAGAAGGGAGATAAATGACAGATTTGTCTTCACCTGCTAGAAAGCCACAACTCAGTTTGCTGCAGTGGCGAAGCTAGGATTGAAAAATAAGGGGGGCAAAAATATTATAAGGCCCTTTTTTAACATTTTTATAGAAAAATAAGGGGGGCAAAATAAAATTTTAAATGAAAAAAATTGTTTATTTAATATATATATACATGTAAAATAAAAAAAATTAAAAAAATAAGGGGGGCAATTGCCCCCCTTCCTTTCCACCTAGCTTCGCCATTGGTTTGCTGATTTACTTAACTGCGAGGCTCAGGGCGAGCAGTGAGTGAAACACTGCCTTGTTTTTATTTTATTTAAAAAAAGAAAAAAGAAAAAAAATAGAACATGCAATAATTCAGAAGTTAGAATTGAATAACTCACTCGTTTTCTAATAGTTATTATCTATTAATACTATATTTCAAACATAAATATAAAACTGTAAAATATTTGAATTTATATTTATTTATTTTTTATATGATGGTTTATATTATTCAATTCGAGTTAAATTGGTAGAGTTATAACTCCAGTCCATTGAAATATAAATTGATACGTGTCAATTTATTCAATATTTAGTCAGATATTATATCATTCAAATTGACACACATTCGACTTTAAGTAATAATTTTTTTTAAAAATTTTGTTTGCCCTATCAGACGGTGTATCGGTAACATAACTTCTGCTTTAATTGTATGATAACGTAAATCACCACGTAAATTAGTTGATTTGTGCTTTTTATGTATTGTTAGAGTAGATATTCGATCAATAACTACTTTTCATTTTTCTAGCAAAAATTATTTTTGTTAAAAGTAAATGTAAATTTAAATATTTTAATGTTATAAAATTTACTTTTAGGACTTTAATATTATTTAGTAATTATAAGTTTAGTAACCGAATGGGAAGCGAGTAATTGGCTCTCTCTCACACACACATATATTAGTATTAGAAATCAAACCACCTAATATAAACATAGACGACAAAAGACGTGAGATTAATGGCAAAGCGATGAGCAAATTATTTTAATATATAATATATATGTTTTTCTTTAAACAACCCTTTTAAACATGGAAAATGTGTAGATCTTGTACAATAAATTATGCATCAGTGTAGCAATAATTATGCAATCACAATGTTGTAGTTGTAGCTTAATGGAAGAAATTTGGAAGAAAAAGATATACCTTATCCGTTGTTTGGATGGGAGTAACTTAGAGAGAAATTAAATTTACTTTAATGAAGTAAACAAGAGTAATATAAATTTAATTTACTTTCATTTATTTTTCATTATTTAATTAGTTTAAAATAAATATAGAGTAACTTATAATTACTCTTTATAATTTAGAAAAGAAATATATATATATTTTGAATTATAGTGTAACTTGTAGTTACTTTCAAATTGAAAGTGAATACTTTAGGGTATAGAGATTAAATTAAAAAATTTAAATTATTCTAATTTACTTTAAATTACTCTGCATATTGACAAACCAAACAGAGTAAATTTAACTTATTTTTATTCGGTTATTTTGAGTTACTCCTATCCAAACAAAGGCTTAACCTATTAGCCCATATTTGAATTATGTTTAGCAATGATACGGTATTAATTAGTTAAAGGAAAGCTTTATAACATAGTCTCTATCTTATATCTGTTTTATCAAATTTTTTTTTATTTTTTCTTTTAATAAAAATTTATCAAATCATATCATATAATTACCATATTCCTAAACATATTAACAATTTTACAATACCATACTATATTACCTTCTCAAACATATTAACAATAATTACAATATCATACAACGCTATAGCCAGGAACCGAGAAATTGGTAGTGAAGGGCAAAATATTATTATATTTTTCTAAAAATAAATTAAGGGTTGCAGACTCTTAAAAAATATTTTTTTTAGGGTTATATTTAAACTTAAAATGATTATATAAGTAATTTGATTTTTTTAACACGGACTAACTGGGGCCATGAAGGCCACCTGAATTAGCCCCTAATCAAGATCAATCTTAATATTTCTTTATGTTTAACTTAAATTTTTAGTATTGAATATTTTAAAATTTTTGAAAAAAGTGTATTATATTTGATTGTAAACTTATTCTATGTGGATTTGAATTATTCAAATAAATAAATTTAGAATAATTAATAGTTATATATACTAAGAAAAAAATTTGAAAACGTGTCTCTCGCTTCACAAAAAGTGATTAAATTATCGTAGCATGGTAAAGTGTATGCGTGTATATGCGCCTGCACTGTGAGATCAAATATTTTCATACGTACACACGACGCTCTAAATTATCGTTCGGAGTTGCCGTAATAATAATAATAATAATAATAAATCCTACAAGCTAAATTCTTTTTTATTTTTTGAAAGTGAAATTCCATTTTACAAAAACGAATGTACAAAAATGATGGAAAAAAAAATTATTTGGATGGAAATTATGGAATGATGGAAGGATAAGCGAAAATCCTAAAAAAAAAAAAAAAGTCTAACAATCAGAAGCTGAAAAGTGAAAGCAGTTAGGTAGTGCCGATAACTCAAAAATCCCCCCAACACCCTCTTTATGGTACACATATGACCCACAAAGATATAAAGATCTGAGGAGGTAACAGATGATTATAATCAATGCTCTTTGGAGGTTTTTTTTGTGAAAAAAAAAAAGTGTGTCTCCGTACTTATTTAGCTTCGTAAATTTGACAATTTCATCATTTTTCTTTTTTAATATTTCCAGCAATCACTCAACTTTTAAACTATTAATTCTTATTACACAGCTGGCCTTTAATTATTAAAATGAGAAAGAAATGTATTTATTTAAAAGTATTTAGAAATAATTAGTGAAATTCAAAGGAATTAGCTCAAGTCTCCTAATTCTAGTCGTACCGAGAGTGGAAGACTAGTAGAGCAAACTGAATTCATCCCTACTCGATCATCTCTCTTAGTCTAAACATTGTAGACCTTAATTTCTAAATCTACCATGCTAAATGATTTGGAAATTGTTTTTATGAATATTAAATGTTACATTTGAAATTAAACAAAATAAATAGGTCAATAACTAAAATTTTTATAAAATTAAAAATTTTTAAATAGTTTATCATAGGAGGTCTTCCAGTGAAAGAACACTGTAAATTAATAATTAAGAAATATTATAAGAGTAGATATTTTGTTGGTTTTTGGGAACTGAGGTTAAACAAGAAAGGAAGAAAGGAGAATTCCAAGGTTAAAAAGTGAAATTATAAACCGACAAAATCACAATTTACAAATGATAAATGACATAAGTGGACACGTGCATGCATAAGGTCAAAAACTATATAACATTAAAAGAGAGTGTGATTAAATTAAAATAATCATGCATCTTAACACAGCAAATTAAACACAACACAGCATATTAAAATCATGTGAATGTCGGGAATAAAAAGATGGAGTCATGGGATTGAGTCGGCGAAAGAGTTCGAAGAAGCTGTCGTCCACTTGGCATGCAATCCCATTTCTCTGTGGCTCCCACCACCGTCTCAATTCGTTGCACTAACCCTATTTCCTTTTCATAAAAATTAACATATAATCATGACCATAATTATACTTCTCTTTTCTTAATTGTCATTTTCCAGTTAAAATGATCAAAAGATTATATTCAAATTCAGGGAGCTAATCAGGAAAATTATGTTTTAATTGGCTTATTATATTTAATTTAAACAGCTCCATTATATTCTTCACCAATATTTGAGTCCATATGTCTTATGGTGGAATCACTGACCTTTGACCAAAAAGAAATTGTGGAACCTATTTTTAATCTCCAGCCTCAATTTTTTTTTCTTCACCGACACTTATATTAAATATAAATTTTAATTAACCCGGTACGATAAAAATATACATTAATTAGTTAATCAGATGTTACTCTAAATAAAAATAGTTGGAAATAATCCCAATCTAATTATACTTAATGTTTATCTAACCTAGAGTTATCAACAAAACTAGGGGTTACTATGCATGAGGTGTATATGATTCCATGCACGCACTAAGAAGAACGACTCTGTTCCTATATGCTTTTCTATGAGAATCCGAAAAATATATTAAAGCAAGATCGTTCTTTCAGTCTCTTCTAGTTTTATATTCGAATGGGAATAACTTACAGTAACTCTTTATTTTCTTTGTTTTCTAATTAAGAACGATGGCATACGTGATTTTATTCTTATGTATGACTCGTTTCTCTTGTAGTTTTTATTTATTTATTTATTAAACTAAGTAAAACATGCCACAGTAAAATATGATTTCACGTGCCCAAAAAAAATGAATTTCCAAATAACAAAAAAAGGGCAAGAAATTTTAATTAAAGCTAGAAAATAACTTTCATTAATTCATACTACAACATAAAGCTAAGGTTAATAATATTTTACATACAACATACGTTAAAACAGCTAATTTAACATATCAATAGAATACCCACATCACTATTGTAATTATCAACAGCACAAAAAATAATAATAATAATTTGTTACACACGGCATCCAACAAATTATTATGCATGAAAATACCATTTCCCGCGGTGAAAACTTTAACACTCCTGTTCGCCAACCACAGTGGGCTCTTGTTAGTATGGTAGGGCCAGCACACCGGATCACAGCCACCAGACAGACCTCGCTGATATTTTTTTTACAGGTTTTTACATTAAATATCTAATTTAATTTTTCTGACTAGTTGTCCCCTAGATAAGGGTACCACTCTCACACCGATCTGCTACAATCTGCTCTACCGAATCCAATCCTACGACTCGCTAGATCAAATTCTACCCATAGATTTTGCTGATGAACATTTCCTATTATATTATTTGCTGCTCCTAACATTTCCGACCGTCCGATCCCGACACAGTGGACCCCTCCTTCAACATCAGACAGGACGCTCTCTCTATCAATAACGATTTCCACCCCCTTCTCGAACTCTAACACCATATTGCCTATCAACCGTCCGATCTCCATTGGATTTCCATCGAAGCACATGTCAGATACCCCGCCGTACACGTATCCCTTCTTTAACTTCGGCCCCGCCAATCTTTCAATCTCTTCTCTCACTTTATTATAAGCCTCATCCACCAGGTAAGTGAACTCGGAGCCCGAGTCCACAATGGTTTGACCCGATCCACTAGGGTCAGGTCGAAAGGCTGAAGCGGGAATGTTTAATCTCCTGTTGCCAATCCTAATTCCTAGCAAAGCTACGGTATAAGCCAAAGGATCCAAATTAGGTGATCGTTGACTTGGAGCAAAAGTCAAAAGGTTAACATACTGAAACCCACCCGAATGAGGATTTTCACCCAAGTGAAATGAGCCAGTTGGGGGAAACCCGACACGAGTTTGCCTCTTGGGTATACAGTATGAAAACTTGGAGATTTTAGCTTGGGAAACGAATGAGCGCCGCCCAAGATTCATTCCCAAAATACCCTTCTCATCGGTGGAGTCCTGTGCACAACCGAGAATCAAAGGAGGGCTACTTTGGGCAGATGAAAAGGTTAATTTTTCTCTGACGAGGCTTCCCTCGGCGTAGGTACCATCCGCGTAGAAGTAAGAGTAGTGGCACAAAAGGTTCTGATCACAAGTAGTGGGGAGGGTAAAATCGGGAATCCGAGGTTTGCAGAGAGGGTGATTACATGGCAAAACGGAGAAAGAAGAAGAACGAGAAGGATCGAAAGCCGTGGTAGGCGGTGGCTTTTTAGGCGCCACTTTTTTGTGGCACTGAATCCAAGAGAGTTGGCTTCCGGTATCTAAAATCATCTGCTGATTCTGCGGCGGAGTTCCCATGGGAAGAGAAACAATGAGCACCATTGAATATTTGAAAGTCGATCTGTAATTGTAAGCAGAAGGCTTGAGCGATGGGTTGTGTTTGGTTTGAGAGACGAAAGAAGAGTAAAAAGAAGGAGAAGATTTGGAAGAGCGAGGGAGAGAATTGAGAGGGAAAGAAACAGAAATGGAGGTTCCATTGTTATTTTTAGTTTGATTTTGGATAGACAGAGAGAGAGAGGAAAAGGAAAGTAAAAGGAACAGGGAATGCTTGAAAGAAGCCATGGCTGATCAAAGAAGAAGAAGAAGAGAAATTATATAGTTGGAGGTGAGCGTATAGTGGGCATTGCGTTGGTATTTATATGCCATTTTTGAAACGAAAGAGAGAATAAAGCCAAAAAGAGGGAATAGCAGTGAGTGAACTGAGAAGGGGAAAATTTTATTAAAAAAAAAAAAGAAAAAAGAAACGACGCGTTTTCTTAATTGAGCGGTTAGATCTTATGATGGCTACTTTCATCGACTGGCTTCTACGCTTTCATTTATGCTTATTATTATTATTATTATTATTATTATTATTTAAGTAACTATGGACTGGAGAAAAAAAAAAAGAAAATTGTTTGTCGTGATTTGTCCGTCTCAAATCTTAATGAAAATTGATAAAGAACTTATTTTCAATGGCAAGGCGTGCGTACAAATGAACCGTTGGATTGCTGATGGATAATCTGAAAGTTTAAAAATAAATACACACTATCGTACTTCAAATTTAAAATTTATTTAAAAAAGGAAACCAAATGAAAGAAAGAAATTTCTAAATTTGCAATTATATTTTACGGGTTTTTATTTTTGGCATCGCATTAATATCACTTAAATCTGTGTGTGTTTTTTTATGAGTGAATATTTTCTTATTTGATATTAATATTTACTCCCTACATTTCCTCATACGTTACTTTTTTTAATTAAAATTTAAATTTTATTTATTTATTATTTTTAAATTTTTAATTTAATTTAATTTTTTCTTAAAAAATTGATTTATTTAAAACTAATTAATTTAATAATTTATTTTTAATCAAATAATTTAATACTAAATTTAAATTTTATTATTATTTTTTAATTTTAGTAAAAATAACAAAAGTGACACAAAATAAAATTGAGTATTTTTCTCCATACTGATAAATGTTTTTGCCACACTTGTTTTTACATGTACCAGTTGTAAATTAGCAAAATTACTGCTAAAATCTAACTCGAAAACCAAAATAGATGAAATGAATAGTACAACATTAAAAATAATTTAATTTTACATACTTTAAAATTTTTTAAAAAATAATACAGTACAATATTATATATCAAATATGATATAAAATATTACAGATTAATATAATTTTATACTAAATACTGAATAATATAATATAAATTAATACTATACAGATTAATATTATAAATATTAATATTATATAGGTTAATATAATACAGTAAATCAAATGTAACTTAAAAATATGTAAAAATAACAAAAATGACACATAAAATAGGATTAAGTATTTTTCTCCATGCTGTTAAATTATTTTACCACATTAGCTTTTACGTGTATGAGTTATGAATTAGCAAAATTATAGCGGAAATCTAACTAAAAACCAAAATAGGAAATGGATAGTACAGTAAATAGAATGATAATTGAAATGAAGCATGGAGATGATACAAAACAGAAAGGTCAAAGCCTGCAGGGATTCAAGCAAAACCTCAAAGACTATGCCCCCAGACAATTAATTGCGTTTTTACATATCGGATTTCAATGGTACTGTCACCTAATTGGGATATTTCCCTGCCAATCTGCTCCAAAAGATGTTTTGGGGTTTCATAAAAACGTGTTTTTCTTTTTAACCCTTTCGATGTTTGTTGGCTAAAATATAAACAAACAAAATGCGTACATAACAATAATTTTATTATTTTAGTCAATTCATAAATCACAAAATTTTATAGAGAATGACTATCTATATATTATGATAAATAAAGGTTGGCTAGAAAAAGTAGGAACGATCTGATTGAAACGTCGTTGATAGAATCTGTAAAAAAGATCGTCGTTGATAGAATCTGTAAAAAAGATGGTTAGTCCGGTTGTTTTAGGCTTCAACACTTCGATATTTAAGTGTTGAAATCGAAAGTTCTTTAAAGAGAATTAGCATCACTTAGAGAAAGAAGGCATGTCTTTTAAAAAAAACCTGCTATTTATAAAGTTGAAAAATTTCGAACAGTGTGTCAAACGTTTGTTTTATTATGCGGTTGGTATGGCCTATTTTCATAAATTATGGAGATGGAATGATGACGTGTGTCAAATAATTTTTATCTATCAAAAAAATGTTAAATTAGATTGGATTGTCTCAATTCTTGCACTTGATTCCTTGGTTAATGGAGCTTTCATGGGCCTTTATTTTGAAAATTTTGAAAGTTTTTGGGCTTTCAACCTTTTATATTTTTGTGTGTTATCAGTTCTATTAAATTATTATTTTTTACATGAATGACTCTATTGTATACATTAAAATGACTTTCTTAATTAAAGATATAATACTAAAGTTCTTAGAAAAAAGGAAAAATATTAATTAAATAATTACATTATATAATGAATAAAATTAAAAAAAATATGCATTAAATGTTAATTGAATTTATCAAAATAACAATTTATTTTTGAAAAGTGCTAATTTTATAATATGGATGGAATATTTATTAAGTATATGGCACGATCACTTCATCAGGTGACAATAAAAAAATAATTAGCTAGTATCATGATATTGATCTACTCATAGATATTTAATTCTCAAAATTAGTATTTTATATTTTTATAATGCATCCGATTTTAGCTATTTGTCCAATTTAATATTGATTTCAATTAAATTTGCCCCCTTTATAATGACATCCACCGAATTTGTACTCTTTAATCTAAAATTATGTCTCGGCCAATGTTCCTTATTGTGCCTTAGACATTCTTATTCTTTCTTTCTTTCTTTTAGAAAGAGATTCTTCCTAATTAATTAAAATTTGAAATTAGGTTAGTATATATTTATTTCTTCATCCATACGAAATTATTAACATGATCAAATGAGATAAATGATTTCGCCTTTTTCTTTCACTTATTTTAAATATCAGATATAGTTTTGTAGAATTAATATCACGCATAATCACTGAACTTACGTCTAACAACTCAAAAATAAATGAATTATTTTTCATAACAAAATCATCAATGAACTTTGTACTATTTTATGCAAAAATCATTTTGACAGGTTTCTAATGAAACCAATCGTTAGAGTGCTGATGTGGCATGCAACATCATCTGTTTGTACACACGTGACATGTCATGTCAACTACTTTTGCATACATGATATGTCACGGCAGCTACTTTTGCACACATAACGTGCCACATTGGCATTCCGACAGTGATCATCACCAGAAACCAATTAAAATGAATTTTGCACAAAATAGTATAAAGTTTAGTGACAATTTCATTACGAAAAATAATTCAATTACTTTTGGGTTATTATATGTAAGTTTAGTGATTATAGATGGAATTAACCCTAATTTTATAGGTATTTTGTAATGACTGGCGAATAGATGGTTACTAACAATTATTTCCATGTATAATCATATAATCCTTCATTTCACATTATACAAATGAGAAACTTGCTTCCATTCAATAGAGAAAATAAATGTTTTAGCAAAATTAACTATATATATTGTTTCTAGAGGTGCACACAAATTTTAAATCTTTTTAAAATAAATTAAAGTACTGAAAAAAATTAAAGATAGTGATAACAACCGAACTCATAGATCGGCTCAACAGTCCAATATTAATTGAGCATATAGCTCCATGAGGACCCGTAAATCGACCAAATGTTCGAGCTACACGGGCTCTCTAATCGGGCAACAGCTCGATTAAGAATGTGTTCCGAAAACAGCTCCACCACGATGTACAGACAGTTATCACTAACCCACATTTTCTTCGAGAATTATCGAAAATAGGTTATTGATCGAAAATAACGAAAAAATCCTCCCATTATCTCCTGCAAATGTGCTGATTTCTCCTATAAAAAGAAAAAAAAAACAGGTATGAAACTATTATTTAATCTTTTTTTCATGTTTATAAAAATGATATAATATTCATAGCCATCAATTGATTTTTTTGTGGGACCCCTAACATCAGTATAGATTAGCTCTAGGGTTTGGTACTGACAAGAGAGTTGACAGAGAACGGTAACTTGTGACTTTTATTTATGGAACAAGAGTTACAATGAAAATCTAAAATAGACGAGACATTAGAAGCTAAACCAGTATTTTGAAGGACTAGGCGAAGAACTTTATTGGAATGATGGCCAAGTTTATGATGCCAATCAGACAATGAGAATTTGGTGGTAACATTTATCTGTGGATTAGATGGAAAAGTTGCACAATAAACATCATCAATGCTTGTCCCTTGTGGTAGAAACGCCCCCGTGCGAAGATCCTTCACAAGAAAATGAGAGGAGAAAAATTCAACGAAAACTGGGTTAGATTTACACAGGTTTGCTATGAAAATCATATTATTGCGTAAACTTGGAACACACAAAACATGAGATAATAAAAGTGGTCTGTCAGGTGTATTGATTTCCGTGTGACCAGTATGTGAAATAGCAAGACTATTACCATCACCTAAGAATAACTCATATAGACCCCCATAATCTGAATAGGTTTGCAGAGCAGATAAATTAGATGTTGCATGATGAGATGCTCCACTATCAATTAACCAAGATTGTTGCATGGATGGGGAACTAATGGTAGCATTTGCTACTGGACTTGAAAATGCATTTGTAGATTGAGAGCTGATCACAGAGACGTTGTTTTCTTTTAAGAATTTCGCAAGCTTCCTGCAATCTTGTGTATCATGACCTGCAATTCCACAAAAATGACAAAATAAATATGCTTGATATGAGCGATTATTATTCTGACTTTGCCAAGGACGAGAAGTAATGCCATTATAACCACCACGAGATTTTCTATAATTTGAGTTTTGGCCTTGAAATGACTTTTGAAAGTGTCGTGGCTTAGGATTCTGCTTCTAAGTCATATTTGTTGTGTGAATAATAGAAAGAGATGAAAAATCTTTTTCCTTCAAGGATCTCTTAAACTATGTCAATTTATCAAATAATTTTGAATATGTAATTGGTAATTCACGAACCTTGATGGCTGCAACAATTGGACCGAACTCATCTCCTAATTGAGTGATGATATGAACAATAAGATCTTCTTCATTAATGGGATTTTGAGTGAGAGCTAGTTCATCAACAATGGATCGCATTTCATTGAGAAATTCAGCAATTGATTTGTTTTCTTTTGGATACTTAGCAATCTTGGCTTTGAGAGAAATGATTCTGGATCGAGAAGGATTTGCATAGCTTTGTGTGAGCTGTTCCCAGGCTTTTTTGGATGATTCAACAGAGGAGATGATTGGTTGGATCATATTTGAACAACTACCAAGGATTGCACTAAGAAGAGTTTGATCTTGTCGATAATAGTGAGTGTAGGCCGGATTGATTTTCTTTGTTTCAGCATCAAGAAATTGTGGTGGTGTAATGAGAGTGCCATCAATATATTCTAGCAAATCAAGACCAATAAGAGTAGCTTGAATTTGTTCAAACAGGGAAGTTAGTCGTAGTGAGTTTAATAGGAAAATGAGTGGATGCATTTAAATGCACAATGGAAACGGTTGAGGTAGTAGGAGCCATGAAATAAAGGATAAAAAAAGAAAAAAAAATTCGTTGGAGTATTTAAGGCTCTGATATCATATTAGGATATAATTTATAACTTAGGCTCTTATAATTATTGACCGAAAATAGTTGTGTATATATACAAGAAACAAGAAAAATCTAGGAGTGAAATTAGCTTATAGTTACAACAGAAAATAATAAGAAAATAAGGTGCCAAGATAGAGGATAAACATAAAAATCGATTATTAATTTAAATTGAAATGGTGAATTGTTATTCCTTAGCCTTATCCTTGACACTAAGTTCTATTTATTTGTTTTACTCAAATAATTTTAAATATTCCCCTTTTCTTTTTCACTCGTTTATTTTTATTTTCTCTTTTAAATATTATTTTCCTCTACTTTGCGTATTAAGGTTTCAAGTGTCAACTATTACTATTATAATATATTCCTCTTTCACCAAACGCTACATTCCATTCATGCTTTCTTTTGCATGAAAAATGATAAAAGAAAAGAAAAAAAAAGGTCAAATGTGTTGGAACATATTGACTACTGAACATCTTTTCAATGATAATAAAATAATAATAATAATAATAATAATAATAATAATAAACATTTTAGAAAATTACTACAATATAGCATGCCCATGATATTGTTATAGCAAAGAGTTTGAGGTGGCGCCTCTTTTAACTATTACTTGCGGATAAAAAAGAATAAAAAATAAAGATTCTTGGCACGTAGAGCAAATAAAATATAAAATATTAAGAAAGAACTGTATGCTTTGATTTCTGGTCCCTCAAACATCAGAAGAAGCAACCACGAAAGTGGCTTTTGAAAACCACAAGTCCGCGCTGGTCACTCCGATATTCATTTTTTCTAATGCAGTGGACAGTCGATTCGAAATCTGTCTCTCCATTAAAACGACTGTATGCTGCTAAAATGTCTTTAAAAATCTATATTCAATATTAATTAATGGAAATTACTAAATTATTTTCATTCATAATTTATCTTACCTATATGTTCCTTCACATTTCTTAGTCTTTTACATTTATTTATTTATTTATTTTTGCGCTAGATCGCAAAAAAAATCAAATTTATTTTTTATTAATATTTGTTTTTATTTAATAACTGTTTGAATACCGTAATGTTATTTAAATTTAATTTTAGTGGGACTTTCTTTATAATGACTTGAATGCATGAAAATAAAAAAAATTGATGGAGTTTTTCAAAGAAAAGAAACTCTAACGGCTAAATTAGAATGATATTTTTCAAAGAAAAAACTAAGAAAAAAATTATTGACATAGAAATACTTAAAATATAAATACTTATTTATAAAAATACGATTTTTATTTTAAATAAGATTCATTTTTTTCTTGTTAGAGCGTATTTTTATCGAAAATAAAAATTTCATTAACTAGAACATTGAGTTTGATTCGCTGAATAAGACTTTTATCTTTTTTAAATAATTGAATAATTTTATCTTAATAATACTTCCGAAAATAACTATCATCCGTGCCTACACATAATTTTGAATTCGAAGTTTTAATCAAAAAGTCAGTGATTGGACTGTTCGAAAGAATTCTATTATAGATTTTGGTTATCATTGTTAATACAGTAGTCAAATATCAATGTGAAATGCTAAGGGTGTGGCTATCTTAAGTAAGACCGCTCAACTAAGTAAAAAATAAAAATAATTTTATAAATTTCTTTTAAATTAATTCTATTAAAATATTTCAACTAATGGAATTTCTAGTTACGTCCTTGACTCTATATATATATATATATATATATATATATATATATACACACACACATTAGGCATGTAACGAGAAATTAAAAAAGAAAAGAAAAGAAAAACAAAAGAGGACACATAAAAACTTTTTGTTTTGGGTTTTTAAAACAATTTCTTTTTTTTTCTTGCGTAATAAATTACATCATAATTAATTTTATTTTATTTTTTTTGATGAGTGTGATAAATAGTAAAAGAATGCATGGTGAATTAAAAGTATTTAAGAAGGTGCAAGAAAGTACGTGTATTGAGCAGTGAAGCCCAGCTGGGCAGCATCATATATTTATTTATATAAATAATGGCTCTGCAATTGCCAACCCTCTATTTTGGACATTCTTTAGGTTTGTTGAATTTTTGTTGCATTCCACTCTTTATTTTCTTGTTTTTCTAAGCCTTCCCACACTCTCCAGTACCTTTTTCATTTATTGGATTCATCTTTCAAGGCCATTAATTATTTTCGTACTCACCATTTGCATTTTCTTCATAATATGTTAAATTTAGAGCTGTCCCTCAATTATATCTCTTTGTTTGTTGAAAATCGTTTGTATTTCATATATGTAATTCATAAAAAAAATTATTTGTTAGTTCCAAATATATTCAAAAGAAAAAGAGACATTTTTTTAAAATAATATGTTTTAATAAATTATTTACTATTTTAAAATATATCAGAAATAAATTATAAAATAGGATATTGGTCTGAAATTGCTGCCAGATGAAGCGGTTTTATCAATGGATATCGGAGCGCATGGAAGAGCATGGAGGACAGGGTGTTTGCAGCTTCTAAAATCACTACAGTCTGCAGCAATTTTAGACGTTACAAAATTCCCCCTAAATCCACGTAAAATTTCAGTTTTGCTTTCCAATTCGTGAAAATTTTTTACAGAAATTTCTATAGGACAAAAGCCTTATATTAAGGGCATTCATTCGAGATAAGTAGGAATGAGCAAAAAAAATTGAAAAATCGAATCGATTTTTAAGATTAATCGAACCAAAAAATAGTTAAGGTTTTTAAAAATATAAATTTTTTATTTTCGGTTTGATTTCGATCCACGGTTTTAAAAAATCGTCGATTTTGGTTAACCGACCGATTTATTTTATTTAATATATATATATATATATATCCTAACCCTATTTTTCACATTATCTGCCTCTCCTCAGTCCTCACGACAGTTGTCGCCCCTCTCCTTCACGCCGGTGGCCGTTCTACTCCGATCTCCTACCCCTATCTACTACGATTTCCTAACTACCATCAAGTTTCGATCCAGAAAGCATCTTCACTACTTCAATCACTGCCTTATTTTATTAGGCAGAAACACACAGATGACCTCAAAGAGAGGAAAATAAATGGCTACGAAAACTCGATTAATCTCTGTCGCTCTTTTATGGATCCTGGTTCTCTTTGGAATACTAGCTTTTATACAGGTATTTCGTATTTTTTGTTCATTTCTCTAAACTATAAAAATGAAGCTGGGGATATTAAATATCAAAGTTTTCATCTTTTTGGTTATTTGTATTTGGGTTTTTGTTAACAGTAACAATTAACAGATGCTTGAGTCAATTCAGATCCTAAGGTTATTGATGCCAGTCTCAGTGAGTTTTTTCCCTTTCTCTCTGTATATATTCTTACTTTTTTTTGTTAGTTATTGAAGTTATTATTATGTAAATAGTAGAAATGAGCAATGCAGATATGAATTGTGTGTTTGGTTCTCCAGGAAACAAAGAGTCCAGGGGAGCAATGCAGATATGAATTGTGTAGAAAAGAGCAATGCTTGGAAGCTTGTCTTATCCCACAGAAACATGGACCAGCCTTGGGAATTTTACAGCTGCCAATGTTAAGCATGAACAGAGGTTCACTCTTTAGGAGCCTCGGTGGGTGAGGTATCTAAAGCTGATTCTTCTAAGCCATTATGGCACAGAGTTTTATTGTACTCTTAGTGTTGTTGAAGTTTTTGGAGTTGATGTTGTTAAACGGATGGTAGAAGATTTGATCTTTATTTCAAATAATTTATTTGTGCATGAATAGGAAAATGGTGAGCAGAAAGAGTTACCTTCCCAATCAAAGTTTGTCCAGGTTGATGATTGTGATCAAGAATTGTGCATGGGAATGGGTCCAGGTCCTTCAGGCTCTTTAATGGAAAATACAAATGGGAAACACGAAATTCGAAAAAATAAAGTGCCAGATCCAGTTGAAGAAATTCATCAGCAACCGGGAGGCAGAATGCCTGGGGACTCTGTTTTTAAAATATTGATGCAAAAAGTCCATTCTCTAGACTTAAGTTTATCTATTTTGGAAAGGTATTTAGAGGAGGTGAACTATAGATATGGCAATAGTTTTAAAGGATTTGACAGTGATTTAAGAGAGAAAGATACACTTCTACAGAAAATCAGATCTGACATACAAATTCTTCATATCAGCCAGGAGGCTGTTGTATGTATCTTATCCTCCTCATGAGTAATCTTTGTTTGATTGTAGTTGGTATCTCTCATTAATTTTCTTTTCTATGTTGTGCTGCCTTATACAGGCTAAAGATGTTATCGATCTACTTTCATGAAAGTCCCTTGCTTCTAAGCAGTTGGATAATCTCCTCAAAGAAATTTTTGCACTCAAGTTGATTCCATTTCCTCACTGATATATTCTTCTTCACCACTATTATGCATTAGTAGTTTCAAAAAAATGTTCGCAATTAGATGATATTTAGTTGAAAGATGTATCATTCAAGGCTTACAAACTGATGAATCTTGTTATGTTTTTCAAAAAGGGGAAAAATAAAAAGAAGAAAGGAAGAAAACCTTAGGGCATTTTAGTGTATTTTTGACCGAGGGATTTTGGGGGCCTGCTTGTGACATAGCAGTTTATGGGAGTTACCAATCTATTTAGACAGATTTTGGGTTTATGATGAAAGAAAGGAGGTAATTACATAAATTAGTGAATCTTTGTTTAGGATTAGGTTTCTGTTTGCGCTGGCACCTGTACTTCATTAATATTTGGAAGGAAGGTGCTTCTAATTGTTACAATGGATTTTGGTTTTGCAAAATGCTTCATTTGGCAATTGCCTATCCTGATCTCAGTGGCATGCATGGTTATGCCATGTATCTAATTACAGACCAATTGGTATGCTTAGATGTGGGCAACACTCAAACTAAATTGTAGTGATTATATAATGTTTTTCCTTTTCTTTTTTCTTATTTTTTTTAATCCATCTTATATATATCAATAGTCGGTTAAAGGATCCTAGGATATATTAGTTGTTTGTCAAGGATAATTTTAATCCATCTTTTATTTTTAAATATTTTGATAATTTAAATTTTTAATTATATTTTATAATTGTAGTGGTTAACAAAAAAAAATTGGTTAACCAGTCCAAAAAATCAAAATCGATGGACTGATTAACCGATTGCAATTAATTGGTTAATGGTTAGTCTTTTGAAAAAATCGATTTATATAAACTGGTTAGTTTTTTTGCTAATGGACCGGTTAACCGGTCCATGCTCATCCCTAGAGACAAAGGCAAATGCCCTCTCCTTCTCCTTCCCTAATTTTTTTTTGCAACCCCTCAAGCCTCCAGGTAAGTTCTCATAACTTTGAATATTTTTTTCTAATTTAATTTATAAATTAGAAATTATAATGTAGACTTTTTATAAATCAAGTTATAATGTTTTTACCTATTTTGTATTTATAATGTAGAATTTTTTATTATATCGTTGTACTTGATTTAAGTAAACTAGTAAAATATTAATAATAAAAATTTAATAGGATAATTAGACTTGTTTGAAAATTTTAAAATAATAGAAAATTATTTAATATGATTTTTATAATTGATTAAATGAATTAAATTGTTATGTTAGTAAAAGTTGCTACAGAAAAAAATATTGTTGCATAAATTAATTGTTATAAATAAGATATAGTTAAAGTAAAGATTATAATAATAATTTTTTAATATTTTATTAATTTATATTTGACAAGTGTTATATATTAGATTATTTTGTGATATGCGAAAAAGGCAAGTTAATATATAATATTAAAAATTTAAAATGTTATAAATGTAGTATAAAAGGAAAAATAAAATAATTTGTTTAAATGATAATTAAATTGTCAACTTATTATTATTATTATTATTATTATTATTATTAATGTTGTTGTTAATAT
The DNA here is from genome assembly GCA_037975025.1 of Excoecaria agallocha. NCBI lineage: Eukaryota > Viridiplantae > Streptophyta > Magnoliopsida > Malpighiales > Euphorbiaceae > Excoecaria > Excoecaria agallocha. The sequence continues at coordinate 27,068,204 of CM075816.1, forward strand.
TATTAATATTATTGTCACATATAATGTAGGGTATCAAAATTATTTGCACTGTATTGTATTTAATTTATTATTGATTTATATAAAAAAATTCAATAAATTTTAACAAATATCGTATATTAGTCATATAGATCTATACAAAAATGGAACAATTTAAAAATCAGGAAAATATTAATCCCGGACCAATCGAGGATGATATCCTGATGCTACAGCGCAAACATCGAGCGGATGCTGTTTGGAATGGAACGGTAAATATATTTTATAGTTAAAAATAATTTAAATTATCGTAGGTTATCATGGATAAATTACTAATAATTTATATTTTTATTAGGTTCAATATAATGTGCTGCCAGCTCGCTGAGCCAGCGTGGATAATCATTATAGAAATATTGATGAGGGAATTATTCTATATTTACGAATAACGGGTTTTTTTGGAGTTTCACAAATTGAGAGCATGCATGTTAATGCTGAATTAATAAAAGTACTTGTTGAGAAATGACGATCAGAGATGCACACATTTCATCTTGCTGTAGGTGAAGCCACAATCACTCTTTAGGATATTGCTGTACTCGCCGAGTTACCCATAGAAGGACGTGCTGTAACCGAAAATTTATACCATAATTGGCATGAGCTTTGTGACTGTCTTTTAGGTCTTGTTTTCGAGAAAAATAATTTAAGAGGGAACACCATTAAATTGACATGGCTATCCAGATATTTTAATTTGATGTCTGCCGATGCATCTGAGTACAGGATACAATGTTTTACCCGAGCGTGGATTCTTTGTTTTATATGAGGTTTATTATGTCCGATACAGTCTAATAATCGTACACATTTGATGTGGCTCCCCTTATTGGAGAATTTAGAAGTTATTGGTAAGTATAGCTGGGGTTCTGCAGTCCTCGCATGGTTGTATAGAGAGCTATGTTGTGCTACGAAACCGAATGCAAATTCAATTGGGGGCTACCTTCAATTATTACAAATGTGGGCCTGGGAAATGCTACCTCATATACACTTTATGATTCAACATAATTACCAAATATACACTCTATTGCTCTCATCTTCGCATACCATGCCTTGCGATATGATACTTCAAAATTAAATTGTTGCTTAACAGCCTCAATAATAACATCAATAGGTAGAGTAAGTTGTTTACTTACCATACCCATGATACAATTGCGAATTATTTGAGAATCCAGTTGTCGATGATCCATTGATACATTGAAAGCAAGGCCTGAATGTGGTCCCTGAAATCTTTTGATAGTCCAAAAAAGACTATTTCCTTTTCTGGATGCTCTTAATCTCCATACGCAGCCGTCATCCACCTGAGCGTACCGGACAACTCAATACTGTGGCTTTGATTCTACAACTCTAAAATTCACATTCCTCATTATTGAATATTTTTTCACACATGATTTTACTTCATCCTTATTGTGAAAAATCATTCCGATAGATAACTCAGACACACCATCCCGGGTCTTAAAATGGACATCTTCAGAAATATTAACTTGGGATGCTTCAAAATTAATTTGTGAATAATGTTCCGACGGGAACACAAAATTATCCACGCCTGTCTCTTTAATTGGATGCATGGATGCTAATGGACTGACAAATTCAGTATCATCAGAATTCTCGCCATCGTTGTCCGTTTGCATGTTGACAATTTCAGCCTCTCCATCATCGTTAGGTGAGACATAATCATTGAATATTGGAACATCTTCAATATCATCATCATCCCCCAAATGAATTAACGATTTATTTTCACCATCTGCATTAATGGGATTATATCATGTATCCTTATTTGCAAGAATATTTTGAGTATTGCCAAAAATGCTATCACACAGTAAATCAACATCTCTCTTATTGTAAGACTGCCATTGCTGACTAACACATATATCTGTAACCTGGTGAATATAAGGCTATTGATTGAGATCAGGCATATGGGATATAGAATGGCATTGACTGTCATCATAAACATGCGAACTGAAATGCCATCGACTATCAGTAGGTACATAGGAAATATAATGCCGACGACTTACATCTGAGACATGGGAAATAGAACGCCTAGGTTTACTGTCGAGCTGTGTAACATGACCTCGCTCTGCACCACTTATCTGAATAAAATTTCTCTCCGTTAAACGACTTTCCCATCTATTTTCAAAAAGTTATTTACTAAAAAAATACACACCCTTCGAGTAATTGACCGTCTGGGTTAACTCATTCTTCCAGTAGGTACCTGACTAACTGATCGTCGTAATTGACATTCTCTTGAAGTTATACTTATCTGCGTTCCAATTAAATTACCATCCCATCTATCATTATCTTGACGATTGATAGATTGTGTAGACTGACTAGGCAAAATTTCATTAAACAAATGATGATGACCTGTCTCAAAGTTTTCCCTCTCCAAAGCCTCACTTGTAAATAGATATTCGTGTTCATATGTTGGTCTACTGGCTCCTGCACCCTCCTCACCAAGTACAACAATTAATTCCACCAAGTTGTAATCATCATATCTCTTTAAATTATCATAAATTATATCTAAGTCATTGTTTTTCGTCAAATCAACCGATGTCCAATATAACGATCCTCAGTTGTACATTGGGCTCTTATAAATAATTTTGGCAATCACGTCATTGATACCTAAACTCAATTTCACATGAATTTTATGGATCAATCCAGAAGAGTCGACCTATTTTTAACTTTCATCCTCCTTATAATAGCATTTGGACCAGATACGTCATATTGAAAACCCGATGCTCCAACACTAATTTTTCCTCCCGTGTGCACATAAAAATCAGTATATATTGACATCTTTCAATAACCTACAGTTGAAATAATATTATAATATATATTTAAATTTACATAATAATAATAATAAATTTAAAAATAATAACAAATTTAACATCGGCAGTTGTAACACCCTACTCTCATCCATATATTCGTACATTATATATAATGATACTAGACAGATACACACATATATCTAATAATCTAACTTATTTAATAAAACAATAATAGCTCTAATTATAAAATATCAGGCATTAAATATAAAATTGTTCTACCTCAATTTATGCGATCCCATTATCTTTATGTAAATGCCAATCGAAATTTCTTCTTCATAACCCGAATCTTTTGTTCTTGCGCACATTCAACAACTGCACACTAAGCAACTATGTGCTTAGTGGTGGATACAACTACTCAAAATTTCATTCGATTAAATTTTATCTTCAATTTTTATTATCTTTATTATATTAAGTAAGTCTATTTATTTGACTAACTTTATCCCTGCAATTTTCATTATTATTTATTGATCATTGCCTGCCTCTTTATTTAAATTATCCTCATTTTGTTACTTTATTTGGAATTCTATATTGGTTCACTGTAGTTTATACAATAAGTTTTTACTAGTCAAAATTCATTCGTTGTAATGTTCCATTTCTATTCTCTTACTAAGCTTCTTTTCTCATTCGCTATTTAGTATTTTGTTGTATTTCATTCTCCTATATTTTCTCATTTTCTCTTATACTTTCAACTAAGTTCGTGCTTTTATTTGAATTAGAAATTAAAATTTTCTGTCTAATTAAATTAATATTTCGTTAATTATTTTCTCAACTACTAGTTTATTATTCGTTTCTTTTTTAATATTTTTCGCTATGAACTTTTATTTTCTTTCAATTTAATCCTTAATTTTAATTCTTAGCTCCATTTTAAAAATTCATATGTTATTATTATTTTTGTTTTTCCTTTGACCATGTTATGATTTTATTCAACATTTATAAAAATTCATGCAAATTATCTCTTTACTTTTTCTTGTCTAAGCTTAATTCTCTCTTTTGATATTAGTTTATAGTTTAATAATCAGGTCTTCAATTCTATTTATTTTCGTTTTAAGTGATTTGACCTTCTTTACTTTTCTTTATCTTTATTAAATATTTTTATTACATTTCTTTCCTCCTTAAATAGAAAATCACAAATCAAATTCTTGTAATCTCCTTTTATTACATAAATCCATGATTTATTCTTAATATATTTATTCGTATATATATTCTTCCTAATTAATTTCTCAATTTTTTTGAAATTGACATTTCCTTAAGTTGACTAATTTTGATCACAATTTTAACTGGTTTAACTTCCTTTATTCTTTAATTTAAATTAAGTGTATAAATTACAATTTGGATCCTAAAATTTCTCTCATGATGATGAATTACATTTTTATCCTTAAGATTTTTGTTAATGATGATTTTATCCTTCTTAACATATCTATGCAAGCTATATTAATATTCAAATTTACTATTTTCTCTAATTAATTTACATTTTGACTCATTTGGCTTTATTTGGCTCTTATTGACTTTTCAATGTACAAATTACATTTTGATTCTTTGAATTTTCCAAATGTGGTAAACTTACAATTTAGTCCCTTAATTTTTGACTAATTACATTTTTAACCCTCTGTCTTGTTTAGCCAATTTAAGCTTCTTATTACTCTTTTGGTCTAACTAGCCAATTTACCCTTATTTTATCACGTAATTATGGTTTTGCTCTTACTCATCCTATTGATCTTATTTTTCACGTTATTTATTATTTATTTACATTTATGGCATTCAAATTATCATAATTATTCGTTTATCTCAGTTTCATATAAGATTACCATTTTGCCCCTAGTAAAATCTAGCGAAATTGCAACGAGCTGGATAAAAGGGATATAATTAAGGGATCGAGTTCTCGGAATCATCAATCCCCTTTTAACAATTTTTTCAATAAATATACGCAATTTTTCTATTAAGCATATGCATTTCTGTACACACACACACATATATTTATAAACATATATATATATATATATATACACATGCAGTTGTGGATTCTGCTCTCAGAGCCATCCAATCCATAACTCAATTTAATTACACACACACACACACACACACACACATATATATGCAGTTATGGATTCAACACTATATATATATATATATATATATATATATATATATATATATGCAGTTATGGATTCAGCACTCGGAGCCTTCCAATCCACAACTTAATTTAATTATATACATCGGAAGAGCTCTCAGAGCCATCCAATCAGGCGTTACATATCAAGGCTCCGCATTACAAGTTTCCTAATTTGCATGCCAACCTTATCCGATTACCCCAACTCTTATCTAATTTTACTAAGGATAAATATAATATTATCATTAAAGACATTAAATAGTACCATTTACATGTATATATACCCATGGTATCTATCATTTCCTTTATCTTTAATAACTTTATTTGATCATTATTTCTTTTTTGTTCCATCAACATCATTTACTATTGTAGGCACGGTAGTGCTCTACTTACTACTTTTCAACTCAATTTATAAATTATTCATCTTACATTAATTCGCAACATTAATTTATATCAATTTATTTCACTCTTTTGTTCACTTATATATATAGTCACACCGTGTTACATTACTATTTATATATATATATACCTATAGTGCATTTTACGTCACTAAGTTTATTTAACTCTAATTATTCTAATCATGCTCCTCTAAATTAATATAACATATTTTATACGTAAAGTACTATTTAATGTCAATTATTCACTTCATATATCATTATGTACAATTTAACTAACATATAATTTTTTTAACACTCACAAATCTCTTCATACTTTGTTTTATATTATTTATGTTCTAATACCAATGTGTATTTGTATATATATCAATTAACACTTGATTTATTTAAATATCTTTTTGTTATTCTCATGAATTTCATACCCATATATTATCTTTAACTCAATTTCATCACAACACATGTATTTATAGTTAGAATGTTATATTTGCACTTAGTTCCCAATAAATCACCATATTCTATTTAAGATTTTTATAGGCATCAATTAGTTTTTCAACTAATTACTTAATTCCTTCTTTTATTTTCATCTATTTCATGTTATATCACTATTTTCTATTATTATCTCAAATTATTTCTCATTAATTCTTAAATTCATATACTTACCTAATATAAAATTCACCATAAAATTCAAAATTAAATGAAATTAAGGGTAGTTTGTATCCACATACCCGTTAACGTCGATCTTCACATTTTTCTGCATTTTGTCATCCTTGGGCTCGCCGGAGCTTCGTCGGAGACTTGTCGAAAAATGCACCGACAGTGTCTACTTGAAGATCAAGGTCCGGGGACTCCACGGTGGGTGGTCACGCGCCCAACGACCATCGGAGTTGACCAGAATCTTGCCCGAAATGTTAATCTCTTCCTTGCTTCGATCTACTGGTTGTCGATGAGTGAAGGGCAATGGAAGGTGCCGGAATGATCACCTTTGCTCGGGTGACTCGTCGGTACCACCAATTTCCTCAACCTCCATCGAAAACACCAAAAAATAAAGGAGAGAGAGAAAAAGGAGAGCCACAGTGTGGGAAAGAAACCGAAAGGAACAGTGCCTCAATAGGGACGACGACGCTAAGGAGATCGGAGGACAGGGCGGTGGTTAGGGGTGAGCATTTGGTCGGTTTGGTTCGGTTTTGGATCGAACCGATCAAATCGAAAACCGAACTTCAGGAATTTTAGGAACCGAACCGAAACCGAAGTATATAGAACCGAGAACCGAATGGACCGAAATAATTTCGATCGGTTCGGTTCGGTTCTTCCGGTTCTGGGCCATATTTGGGCCTCTTTTTTTGTTTTTAACCTAAATAGGCCCATAAATCCAACAAATACACTATGCAAAACGGTGAGTTTTGATGGAAGTTCGGTCGGTTCGGTTCCTTCGGTTTTCCAATTTTAAAAACCGAACCGAACCGATAAAACCGAAGTTTTTTTCGATTCTGGACCGAACAAATCGAAAACCGATGAAACCGAACCGAACAGACCAAAACCAATTCGGTTCGGTTTAGTTTTTGGTTCCGGTTCGATTCTGCACACCCATAGCGATGGTAGCGGGGTCCGAGCCCGAGCCTCCTCGCCGGAGTTATGAGCGGCGGTGGCGTGGCCGTTTTTTCCTCTTCCCTTTTTCCCTTCTATTTTCATGGTCTGCTCCACGATTCATCTCATCTTTTTTTTTTTTAATTTAATGTCTTTCTTTCTTTAAGTTTTAACCACCCATTCCTTTTTAAATCTTACCAACTTCTTTTCTTTTCTTTTTATTTTAATCACACACACACACACTGCCTTTTTAAAATCCCACCTTTTACGTTTTTTTTTTTAGATAATTCTAAGAATCTCTAAAATAATAATAATTATAATAATAATAATAATAATTATTATTATTATTATTATTATTATTATTACATAATTTATTCTAATTGTGGTTTTGAAAATTAAAATATATTTTAATTTAACACCACTAATTCAAATCAATTTACAAATAATTTCTTAGTCAATCTAAATTCTCGATAATTCATAAGTTAAAAAATATTTCGGATCGAGTCAGAATCAGGGCGTTATAGTTCTCCCCCACTTAATAAAATTTCATCCTCGAAATTTATCTGAATAGTGAAACTGTAATTACTGTTACTCATTTTTCCCCACGTCATGATATGTTCGGAATACTATAATAGAGCATATGTTTGTTCCTTAATTGATTACTTTATCGATCCAAAATATGAGCAGTCTATCATTAATTAACAAGTCGTCTGTCTAATAATAACTGATCTTCTATTACTCCTTTTAACCCCTTTATCACTTAACCACATCGTTTCTCTAAACTCTTGATTATCTTGATCTTCGTTATTCAACTCTGATATTTGATTTTCGTACATAAACTCCTTATTAAGAAAAGATCCATTTTTACTGTCTATTATTGAATGATTCAATAACTAAAGAAATCAATCATCTCTTTTATCTCAATAAGGCCTTTATTCGACGTAACTGATGAAATCTACACTGGGTTTCAGCTATACCCCTTACTAGTATAACAAAATTGCCACTAACAAGATCGAATACAAGACATGTAATTGCATGACTATGCAATAACAAATGCATATGCATACTATAACGCATGTGGCCACATGACTAAACTGTATGTATGTATGTCATATGTCTATACATGGATAGAAACACAAATATACATATGAATGACTGATGCATAATATTAGTGGCAGTGCATACTAGCTGGGTTAACAGAATCACCTAGAAATGTTATTTCATAACTATTGAGGTAACTAAGAATCTAAATCTAGTCCTCAATCACCAACTTACTTATTTATACTCAAATTATCTGAGAAAAATAGATAACAACAAGCTTGCCCTTTCAAATTCACTCATTCCATATGGTCTGTACATAAGTTACTTGACCACATCGCTTCTCTAAACTCTTGATTATCCTGATCTTCGTTATTCAACTCTGATATTTGATTTTCGTACATAAACTCCTTATTAAGAAAAGATCAATGAGTACTGTCTATTCTTGAATGATTCAATAACTAAATAAATCAAACATCTCTTTTATATCAATGAGGCCTTTATTCGACGCAACTGACGAAATCTACATTGGGTTTCAGCTATACCCTTTACTAGTATACTAAAACTGCCACTGACAAAATCGAATACAAGACATGTAATTGCATGACTATGTAATAACAAATACATATGTATACTATAACACATGTGGCCACATGACTAAACTGTATGTATGTATGTCGTATGTCTATGCATGGACAGAAACACAAATATACATACAAATGACTGATGCATAATATTAGTGGCAGTGCATACTAGCTGGGTTAATGAAATCACCTAGAAACGTTATTTCATAACTATTGAGGTAACTAAGAATCTAACTCTAATCCTCAATCACCAACTTACTTATTTATACTCAAATTATCTGAGAAAAATAGATAACAGCAAGCTTGCCCTTTCAAATTCACTCATTCCATACTCACTCCGATCTTAGGATCACCTAAACCGAGCTCTGATACCACTAAATGTAATACCCTACTCTCATCCATATATTCGTATATTATATATAGTGATAATAGAAAGCTACACGCATATATCTAATAATCTAACTCATTTACTAAAACAATAATAGCTCTAATTATAAAATATCAGGCATTAAATATAAAATTGTTCTACCTCAGTTTATGCGATCCCATTATCTTTGTGTACATGCCGATCAAAATTTCTTCTTCATAATCCGAATCTTCTGTTCCTACGCGCAGTCAACAACCGCACGCTAAGCAACTATCTGCTTATAGTGGTGAATACAACTACTCAAAATTTCATTCGATTAAATTTTATCTTCAATTTTTATTATCTTTATTATATTAAGTAAGTCTATTCATTTGACTAACTTTATCCCTGCAATTTCCATTATTATTTATTGATCATTGCCTGCCTCTTTATTTAAATCGTCCTTCTTTTGTTACTTTATTTGAAATTCTATATTTTTTCACTGTAGTTTATACAATAAGTTTTTACTAGTCAAAATTCATTCGTTGTAACGTTCCATTTCTATTCTCTTACTAAGCTTCTTTTCTCATTCGCTATTTAGTATTTTGTCATACTTCATTCTCCTATATTTTCTCATTTTTTCTTATACTTTCAACTAAGTTCGTGCTTTTGTTCGAATTAAAAATTAAAATTTTCTGTTTAACTAAATCAATATTTTGTTAATTATTTTCTCAACTACTAGTTTATCATTCATTTCTTTTTGAATATTTTTTTGCTATGAACTTTTATTTTTTTTCAATTTAATCCTTAATTTTCATTCTTAGCTCCATTTTAAAAATTCATATTTTATTATTATTTTTATTTTTCCTTTGACCAAATTATGATTTTATTCAATATTTATAAAAATTCATTCAAATTCTCTCTTTACTTTTTCTTATCTAAGCTTAATTCTCTCTTTTGATATCAGTGTACAGTTTAATAATCAGATTCTCAATTTTATTTATTTTCGTTTTAAGTGATTTGACCTTCTTTACTTTTTTGTATCTTTATTAAATATTTTTTTGTTTGATTACATTTCTTTCCTCCTTAAATAGAAAATCACAAATCCAATTCTTGTAATCTCCTTTTATTACATAAATCCATGATTTATTCTTAATATATTTATTCGTATATATATTCTTCCTAATTAATTTTTCAATTTTTCCAAAATTGACATTTCCTTAAGTTGACTAATCTTGATCACAATTTTAACTGGTTTAACTTCTTTTATCCTTTAATTTAAATTAAGTGCATAAATTACAATTTAGATCCTAAAATTTCTCTCATGACGACGAATTACATTTTTATCCTTAAGATTTTTATTAATGAAAATTTTATCCTTCTTAACTTGTCTATTCAAGCTATATTAATATTCAAATTTACTATTTTCTCTAATTAATTTACATTTTGACTCATTTGGCTTTATTTGGCTCTTATTGACTTTTCAATGTACAAATTATATTTTGATTCTTTGAATTTTTCAAAGGTGGTAAACTTACAATTTAGTCCCTTAATTTTGACTAATTACATTTTTAACCCTCTGTCTTATTTAGCCAATTTAAGTTTCTTATTACTCTTTTGGTCCAACTAGCCAATTTACCCTTATTTTATCACGTAATTACAGTTTTGCTCTTACTCATCCCATTGATCTTATTTTTCACGTTATTTATTATTTATTTACATTTATGGCATCCAAATTATCATAATTATTCTTTTATCTTAGTTTCATATAAAATTACCATTTGCTCCTAGTGAAATTGCAACGAGCTAGATAAATGAGATATAATTAAGGGATCGAGTTCTCGGAACCATCCGATCCCCTTTTAACAATTTTTCTAAAGATGAATCTGATAAGGAATCTGATGCTAGGTCTGGGGATAAGTTTGAAGAGTTCTGATGCTAAATGTAGGTTCCAAAAGACACTCAAAAGGAGGATAAATTTGGTGTCTTGAATTTTTCTTGCCAAATTCTAATAGAACATAAATTGTATACAAGTGCAGATTTCTGAAGATAAATGTAAAGATGCAATGCAGAATGTATACTTAGATTTTTGCAAGTTCTTTTTTCAATAAAACTTCAAATATAATTCTGAAAAAGTGTATTAGATTTATTATGAAAGTTTACAGAATTTTGAAATCACAAATTTCCAGAATGTATGACAAGAAATAGAGTAGAAAAGCAGAGCACACACATAATTTATAGTGATTTGGCTACAATGCCTACATCCACTCCTTAACAATTATTCTTGAGCTTTTCTCTTCACTCTTAACTTTTTTAAGGGCAAGAGTCAAAGTCAATATACAAACCTATGTATATCTACCCATAATTTTTTTTATAAAGTAAAAGATATAAACACTTAATAGAATTCTTCGTTAGGTTCTAGCTACTCCAAACTCATAATCTTTCACAATAATAATTCCTCGCCGATAATTACAATAGAAGCTATAATCAAAGTGAGAAGAATATGTAAAGATGAAGTGCAAAAAATGAAAAGTGAGAATGAAAAGATGTAAGCTTTTTCTCTTAAGAGGTTGAAAATCTTTTCAAATTGATATCTAACCTTCTAAAGGGTCTTAAAACATGTATTTATACCTAAAACTTAATTTTAAGTATTGAATCTCAAAAATAACTGTTTATAGCAGTTGGAGGCCAGAACAGACAATTATGACTCCAACTAGTCGTTATTTTGTCCTATAGTGCAAATTGAATTTTCAACCAGAAAACTGTCCAGATTTCTGAATGTCCAATTTCTAATGATACAAATTTCTGATGAACTATTTTCTGAAATATTTTATGAAATAAATCGGTTTTGATTAAAAACTTAATTTATTTCATTTTTAATATTTGTATCAGAAAGACATATAGAAAATCCTACAGAAATAGCTTAGAACAAAATTCACACTAAAGTTTATTTAAAGTTTGATTATCATCAAAATGTGGATATGACCTGGAGCCAACAAATTTTCCCTTTTTGATGATGAAAAAACTTTAATAAACTCTACTTAGAAGTCTATCTAGGTTAGTCTAAAAAACTCCCCCTGAATATATGCATGGGGGTATTTACAAAGAGTAAAACCTATGAAAGTTAATTTATAAAACTCCTATGCAAATATATCAAGCTATATATAAGCATGTCAAAGAGAATAATCTTTGCAAGAGATTATAAACTTAAAGCAAACATAATTTAGCATAATTAAGTCATGCAAACAAAATCCTTCATAAGAACAACAAATAAAAGTTTTAACAAAATATATTAGGACCAATAAATGTATTTTTCTCCCCATTTTTTGTCATCATAAAAAAGGAGAGATAAGAAGAAGCATATCAAAACAAAGTCAACATCCAAAACACATACATAAACAAAAGCAGTACCATGATCAAGACTTTACACAATGTTTTAGGTTTAGAAAAACAAAAGAAAAGAGTTTGTAGCATAAGGAGCCAAAAGTTAAGGATCGACGTCCATTGGAAGAGAGTTACTGCCTAGTTGACCAGGCTGAGAGGGATTTTTGAATCGAAGGATGGCATTGCGAGCAGACTTTCTACAAGATAAAACAGATGGCTCTTTAAAAATCTACATTTACAATCAGAAATCTACCCTTGTATAAATTCCTATTACATTAGAATTCGGCCAAAAAAATTCAAGACACCCAATTCACCCCTTCCTCCCACCTTGAGTGTCTTTTGAGACCTACAAATATCATGGTTAATAAGTATGAATTACGTCCCTAATCATTGAATTTTGGGACTTATAATGAAATGGTTCACAATAAAATAATTTGCAATACAAAAAATTATTAAAATTTTATTTTATTTCAATTAAAGTAAAAATAACTTGAATTTTTTTATATATATTAACATAGTGACAGCTAAGCATTCCGCATATATCGTGTCATTTTGAAACCAATTAATTTATAAATTGAATCAGATGGAAATAGTATTACTTTATCATATAAACATGAAAAGATAGCTTGTATAGAAGACAAAAAAAATTCAAGTAACTAATTAGTGTCTATTTGCAAAATTAATTAATCTTAAAATGACATGATAATTATATAAAACGTATTTAACTATCAGTTCAGTGATATAAAAAATTTATTTTCATATTATTTTTATGGATTAATTACGTTCATGGTTATTGAATTTTTGAACTTATATCAAATGGTCACAATAAAATAATTTTTAACATAAAAATTATCAAAATTTTAGTTTGTTTCAATTAAAATAAAAATAACCTAAAAATTAATTTTTTATGTAATCGGAGGATAGTTAAATACGTTACATGTGATTATCACATTATTTTAGGATCAATTAATATTTTAAGTTATACTATCAGATGAAAAAAACGTTACGTTATCATGTAAATATGTAAAGATGACGGCACAGAAAACAAAAAAAATCCAAATAACTAATTATAATTTATTTGTAGAGTTAATTGATGTTAAAATGACACGATAATCATATGTGACGTATCTAACTGTCACTCTGGTGATATAAAAATTAAGTTTCAGATTATTTTTCTTCTAATTGAAATAAAATAAAATTTTGATAATTTTTGTATTATAAATTATTTTATTATTACTATTTGGTTATAAAATTCAAAATATTTGATAACTACGGACGTAATTAACTCTATTTTTATTTTAATTGGCACAAAAAAAATTTTAATAATTCAAGTAACTAATATTTTCATTAAGTGTGAAAAGTCTTGGTTGACCAAATCACTTCATTAAGGAAAATTATTATTATTATTTTCAAATATGTTTCCTTTGCAAAAACCAGCTATTGACTTTCCTTTTAAATAAAAAAGAAAAAAGAAAAAAGAAAAACTCATTTAGAGTGCAGATTTGAAAGACACATATATTTTAATAAATCATTTTATACATGAAAATAATTTTGAAACCGATTTGATGCCGAATTTGTGCATGTAAATTAGACCTGGCAACTTGGTCATGTTGGATAAATTTGGGTCAGTTTTTTGGATCGGCTCATTCTTTTTGGGTGAATTTAAATTGAAATTGGATCACAATTATAACTGAAAAATCAAAATGACAATTAAATTAGGTGGTACCTATTGGATTGAACTGAAAATTGAATTGGACCAGATAAAAATATTTTCATATATTTGGTTCAATTTTAAAATATAAATTTTATAATATCGGTTCAATTTTTAATATTTAAAAACTTTTAAAATCAAATTTACTAAATTATTAGTAAAATTACGTTATTTTGATGCCAAAACTAATAGGCCGACAGTGATTGAGATAAAGCGGGACAAAAAAGATGGTAGGATGAGTAATAGAAAAAAGAAAAAAAGTTGAGACTCGAAATGTTATAAATTTGGGATTTGAGATCTGGCAATATATATATATATATATATATATATATATGTAACATATTAAATGATAATTTATAAATAAATATGACAAAAAAATTAATCGAAAAATTTAGGTCACGGGTTCAAATGAGGTCTAATTTTAGGTATTTTAATATGGATTTGTGAGGTTTCATGTTCAAATAGACTTGAATTCTTAGAATTTTCAAATCACTAGGATTTCTTTTGGATTTGGATTGATATTATTTTTTTTCAAATGAATTTAGATCGTCGTTTTAGATTTGATCTAAAATTGACAGATTTAATGCGAATACAAATTTTGCCGGTGATTATTTGGAAAAATACAATTTCCAACTTACATATCTTTTATTTTTAGATTTTTAACCTTTTATTTGGTTATAATAAATTTTTAAACTTTTATTTTAAATAGAAATAAGATTTAATGAAAATTTAATAAATGAAGGTTTAAAAATTCAAAATAACTATATAAAAATTTAAAAAATCAACAATAAAAAAATACAAGTTGGCGGATATCCTATTGGTTGAGAATCCTATTTAAAAGAGAAAAAAAAAAGTCATAAGAAGTTAAGTATATAAAAAAGAGAAAGCAACAAAATTAAAAAGAAAGGCGTGGTTGAAATAATGAAATGGTCACGGAAAAATAAATTTTAATAAGGACAAGTGATCACGGGCCGTTCATTCAATAAGGTGCATTTAGATTTTATAATAAGTAATTTTTTTAATTAGCATTTTTAAATAATTTTAGAAAAAATTAAAATTTAAAGATAAAAATTACAAAAACTGAAAACTCATGGAAGAAAAAACAAAATTTCAATGGGTTAATCTATCCAGCCTCATCAACTTAAAGAAGTCAGACCAAATATTTCATCTCCATTTCTATTTTTTCTCTTTTAGTTTTTATTTGTTTGTTCAATAAAAATTTTTTATTTTGCAAGTTTATTCTCGTTAATTTGAAAGTTATCAACTTCTCCAATGTAACTTTTGTTATTATTAAAGATAATAATTTTTAGTATCTACTATCTAGTTATTAAAAAGGAATATTTGATTGTTTCCTATAACTTTTAGTATCTACTATCTAGTTATTAAAAAGGAATATTAAAAACTCTATAAAAAAACTGTGGCCTACTACTTGAGCTAAGACACTGAACTAAGACAATAAGACAAGAAAATTAACTATGTTTTGTTTGGAATATTTGTCACTTAGTTTATCCATTGATTGCTTTATATATATATATATATATATATATATATATATATATATATATATATATATATATATATATATATATATATATATATATATATATATATATATATATTTTTTTTTTTTGAGGGGTACTTAATTAGCCATTTCTATTTTGGTTGATCTCTTTTTTTTTTCATTATTTTTTCGGTGGAGAATCTTTGCTTAAATTTAATCATATTTAATTATTCTCAGCTATTCCACACACACACACACACACACACACACACACACACACACACACACATATATATATATATATATATATATATATATATATAATTTCCATACAGGACACTCAATAAATGTTATTTAAACAAATAGGTAAATGGGATGAGGTGTCTGAGATATGGGGACAATTATAAAGCACAATTAGGAATTAGAATACATAATTAAGGCATTGCATTTGCACAATGTTTTTCAGCACAATAAAATAATATAACTTATTATATCCTAGATTTATATATAAGTATAATATATTATCATAAGCATAAATTATTTGGGTAGATTAAACATTCTCATCAATCATAGCCCTACACATACTAGCCCAATAATTGAGTATAAAAAATTTTAGAGGTTTATGTTTATGAGAAAAAAAATATTTTCTATGAATTGATGAACCTTGGACCCCTTACTAACATAAAGGCCATTTGTGCCACTCAACTGGGGTAGTGGAAATGGTCCCAAACCTAACAGAAATAACTGAAATTTCAAAATTTGTCTAACTGAAATTTAATATAGAACCAAACTAAACTGAACCGAATCGAAATATTCAGTTGGTTCAGTTAAATTGGTTCACAAGATTTACATATATATATATATATGGTTTTAGGAATTTCACTCAATTTGGTTTTTATGGTTTTAAAATTTTAAAGAAAAAACCGAAAAATTGAACTTTCTTATGAGAACCAAACTGAAAAATAAAAAGAAAAAATCGAACTAAAGAGATCCAATTGTTCATGGTTCGGTTCGATTTTAGACACTTCTGCACCAAACAACATAAATTTCATTTATATTTTAACATTTTCAATAGTAATCAATCAATCTAAAACCCCAATAGAACTAGTTTAATCGCGAACCAATTTCTTAGCCGGTTCAACCTCGAACTAGTTTTAAAAACACTACAAATCCATTTATAAATGACAAAACGATGTTGATTAATATCATCACCATCATTCTCTGAATAGTTTAAAAATCCATACTCCATTTTTAAGAGCACTAGTTAATGCGTGCCCATCCTTGGTTTATGCATGCATATGGACCACATTGACAATCAATTCTTAATCGTCCACCATGCTTATCCCATTAATAATGGGCCATTATAGTCAAAGTCATTGCATGAAAGATATGAGCCGAACCCCTGAATTTTTCTAAACTAAAAAACTTTTGGAAAATACATGATGAACTTATTAGTTAATTGACGATGGGATGACAAGAACCTTATTGTATATGAATCAAAATATTCAATAAATATAACATATATATTTACGCACAAAAAAAAAAAATCCTACCTTTTAATTATTTCATTGAAAAATATCCTAGTTACTTCAATTTTGAGATATTTTTAGAGTTAATAAAATTGAACAAGAAAAAAAATGTAAGAACGGAGAGAGGTTTTGTGTTTATTCATTCATCCAAGCTCATTTGCTTTGGTGGTGTGCAGATAGACTAAATCAATTGCATTTGTGGTCACTTAATTATGTAATTTATATCGGATTTTGTAAATAAAATAACTCAATATATATATATATATATATATATATATATGTCTGTGTGTGTGTGTCCGTGTAACAGGATACATAATTTGAGGAGTTTCTACAATGGCCACATAAGATTGCCACGTCAAATAACAGCCACCAAACTTGTCACGTCACATGTTGACTTGTGACATGTTGTCCCTAACATATTCTTTTTTTTTTATAAGTTTTTGATTGGTTTTCGGATAAATTGACTTTTTAAATTAAAATGGATAAGTTAAAGAATTTTATATTAAATTTTTTTATGACCTTTTATTATAAATATATAAATTCAGTGTCAGTAGGTAAAATTAATCCTAAATATAGGAGGCATAGTTCAATGAGCATGGATATAGTTCACCCCAAATTGGCGGAATTTAAACCTTGCTGGTATTTTTTAAAAAAAAATAAATAATACGATTGATCATTCTAAGAATATTGAAGAAACGGAAGGAGGATAAACTAGGTTGATCGGTGAACAACACCTACAAAACAAACGGTGGCTTACCTCTGGACAACAGAAGATTAGTATTGCGAAACTTAAATTAGTGGAGAAGAGAAGAATAAAAGATTTACTTTTAGATTACCAAAAGTCCCTTACTTATAAGGTTGAAAAAGTATATCACTACAAGAAAAATTCAAAATTTCTACGGAAAATTAACGACGGAAACATATTTTTCATAGGAAAAGTTGTTGGAAAAAATGTTGATTGCGACGGTTACAATTCCGTCGTAAAAAAATGGTGGGAAATATTTTCGTCAAATTTTACCCGTGTTTGCATTATACAGTAGCCAAGTCCACTAATGCTCTGTGTGTGTTTGTGATTGTGTATACTATATGTGTATTTTTCTTCCTCTCTCTCTCACTCTCTCTCTCATTATTAGGAGATAAATTAGTAAGCTTTCTTTGTTGGTATTCTTTCTGGCAGTGTGGCAAAAGCAAAAACTTAAAATCAAAGTGGGATCTGACTGTGCAATTTAATAAATAATGGGAAGCAAAGCTCAAGGATTTCTTTCTCATCGATCTACCCATTTTGTAGGAGTGGACAAAAATCATTGTAATTGCACTCTTCCTTTTCCTTCAACTAAATCAACAAGTATCAAATATGTGCTTATCTAAAGTACCAGTTTTGAACAGTTTTTCAAGGTGAAACACAACAGAGTTGTGTAGTTGTACTCAGGCATACCGCCTACACAACTTATCCTTGTACTGCTAAACAATGGCAGCCTCTACTTTTTGATTTTTATGAGCCATTGGATTTTGGTTTTCCCCATAGATAAAGATGAAAGAAAAAAAACCTGATAATGACCTTACACAAAGGCTAAGCATCATTCAAAAATCTTGGCCCTCAGATTATATAAAAATGAGAAATAGAAGTACCTTTGATAGACCTATCTCACCTACTGGACATCCTATCTATCTATCTATCTATCTATCTATCTATAGAGAGACTTTCATTTAATTTGAATGGTCATGATTGAATTTGTGCATCACCACTGCCCATTTTACTTATGCACATGCCTTCCACTGTTTCTTAACCATTTAAATCATTATTCTTAATTATCTAACTAAACATATTTCTATACCATTGTTTAAGCTTATGCCCAACCACTAGATCAATTGATTGTGGGCCAGCTGTACGGTATGGGAGGTGGGATACATTAATGGATTTACAATAATAATTAATTAAAACTTGAGGGTATCATATAATCATGAGTTGCTGGGGGTGTTATCCTTTAGGTCAAAATAAACTAAGATTTTTCTTTTTCAGTTGTTTCATTTTCTTTTTCATTGCTGCTCTGTACATTGTTGGTATGGTCTTATTTATTTTGTTCGCATTCAGAAGTTTATCTCTCTGTCTGTTTTGATTTAAAAAAAAGGAATAGGAGGTCTTTTGGCCCCTCGTCTTCATTGTTGCATTTATTATGAACATGTCTACCACCGTGATTCTTATTGCCTGTTGTGCAATTGTTGTAGGCTATATATATATATATTATATATATATATATATATAGGTTCAAGATATTCAGGGGAGAAGGATATTGCAATATATAACATATTATGAACTGTAAACAAAGGAATTTTATGATGCTTATGGAGCCTTTTATCTATAAAACAGAGCAGAGTGATAGGAAAATATTTGATTTTTTTCAATGGAGGCTATTGCATTGTTTTTGTTCAATTGAGCTGTGTTTTTTCCTGAACTGGTAACTGATGAGGAAGTCAGTATTGATGCTTGTTATTCTTTATATTGAGAAGCTTTGTCTGGGTTTACCTCTAAATTTGCTTTTTTAATGTCACTTATTAAACATATGAAACCAGCATAATAGTGTCCTAATAATAAAACCAATAATTGACGGGACTAGCATTGATGCAGTCAAGATAAACTGAGTTTAGGAATTCTTTTGGTTTAATTACAATTTAAATTAACATTTTAATTCATATTACAAGTTATATTTAAGAAATTTAGGTTTACTTTCTATATAGGAATTTTAATTTTTTATTATTATTTAGGTACTCTATTTGAACCAAAATATCTCCTAAACCTTGTTTTTCTTTACTGCATCAGGCATCCTGTTACCGGTAAGTGTGTTTGAATAAATGCGGAGGTATATTGCAGCATCTTTTTTCCTGGATTTGTGCAGTTAATGCCTTTACGTTCCTTTCGTTTAGCTGTTATGCATGTCATACTGCATAGTTGGCCCAATAAACAATACAAGGCACTACTATAAAATGGTAGATGTTTTCTTTTTCGTTTGGGAATTTTTTATTCTCATTCATTTTAAATTTCTATTGGTTTAAGGATGATTTTCTAGTAGTTACTATTCCTATGTGAATCAGTTAATTGCTTTTGATACATGATATAGAAATATATCTCTGCATTCTCATTTAAAGTGCAGATATTCAATCAAAAGCTTTTTGTTTTGTGTGGCCAGGTAAGAGTTAATGCTCTGTTATGCTTTGCTGATAGTGTTCACACATTTAAAAATAAATAAATGAATGAATAAGTCTGCAACTGAAAAATTTTAAAATGGATACATTAGAACTTAATTTTTTGCCTTTTTAAATACATTTTGCAACCTCCGGTTCAAATTCTTGAGCTGGAATCAGAAAAGGGATTTGGAAGCAAAGATTAGTGTTCTTTGGATGAGAGCTTGTTTCCACAGCTACTGTTGGCTGTCTTAAACTACTGTTGCCTGTTTCACTTACACTTAGCTTTTGTTTGGATGGGATTTAATGGCAATAAGTGAGAGAAGTAATTAAGAGTAATTAAATCGTGTGTGAGTGTGTATGTTTGTATGCCTTTCTTTAACAAGTGTTAAAAATAGACGCTTTTTAATTTGAAGAAATATAGACTAATCTTTTATTCTCTCCTTTCTATTTGTTATTTTTAGGCATATATTTAACCAAATTAACCGTATTGATATTATGTAAATTTTTTTTTACAAATAAACACAACTAGATTTATTGCTTTTTAATAACTTAATTAAAAATGCTAAAATCTTATTTTACTAACTGAAAAAAAAAACAAGATAGTCCTATTCGTATTTCACTTTGGTTAATCTAACCTATTTAAGTATAATACTTTTCGATAGAGTTGAAGAGTTTTTAATTAAGGATGTGACGTGGTTCATCATCATCATTTCTTGAAAAATAAATGTTATGCATCAGTTGTTTTAGACCTAACTTGGGTTTAGGCGATGTGCATTTCTGTATTTTTTGTGACACGTAGCTGTATTTATCTAAACTATAAATGATAAATAACTTATTTTGTCTTTTTTATTGTTCAGGAATATTTGAACTAGTCTGGAGAGGATGAGGAATATATAGAAGGCGAGAGATCTGAAGGGGAGCTTGATTTTGATTCTAATTCTTTAGAAAAAGAAAATGATGGTGATTTTGATTTATATTTGACTGATGATAGCAATTAATTGCTATAAGTAATTTAATATTATATGATTATATTTATTATTATGTCAACATTATATTGTTCCTTGTATTTACTTAATATTGTTCTATTATGGAATAATCAATTTCATATATTGTTCCTTGTAGTCTAAGTTTGTTAAGTATATTTGTTTCATTTCTTTAATTAGTTTTCATATGTCACCGCGGGTTGCTGTTGTTTTCAATTTTATAACCCTTTTGACTCTTTTGCTTTACTGCAAATACATAGTGGCAACATTACTCCACTAATTCTTAGTAAAAGGTCATGTCTATCTATTGAAATCCCAAGGTATATAGGTCAAATAAAAATCCATCTTTTAGTAGGAGTGGCCAGTCGTGGACATGACCCATCTTTTTAATGGCCAATCAATTGCATCTAATGTGTAGATGCATATGTGATTAGAAGACTATAACATTGAAACTGCTAAGAAATATTAATTATTTCAAAGTAGAAATAAATTTATTTTGCTTTTCATTATGGGAGGCGAAGTGAATTCAGATTTTGGAGTAACCTGATGCTTTTTGATGTTTTTTTTTTTTACTTCTTTTTCTGAGTGTTACAGAGTGTACAGTTATTCTAAAGGTGTAGATAGCTTAGAAATAGAATTATTTTGATTTATATCCTTTCCTAGCATAGAAATTCTTATATATATAACTATTTAATTTGATGAATAAGAGTAGATTGAATTTCCTTTCCTAGCATACAAATTCTGAAGCAATTGGAAAATTTATCTACTTTATGCAAAGTTTTGATATCGAAAATTCGATAAAAAAATTAGTCTGATATTTTCTGGGCATTTTTTATTCTTTCTTGAAATTGCCATGCTGAGATAGTAATATGCTTGTGGGGTGTGTGTGTGTGTGTGTATACATACAGTTTTTATTCAATCGGTTACATCTATATGGATGTTGAATGGCATTTTGAGGTGGATTTACAGAATTTGCTGCACATAGTAGAACAGTTTTTGATTATTTAACTTATTCCTTTAATATTTTGCAGTTTCGTTGTTGCGTTTCATGGCAGTCCATCTACTCCTCGATTAGTTGCTCTTGTAGCCCAATTAAGATTTACTCAGATATGCTCTTCATAATAATAATAATAATAAGATTTACTTAGTTGTGAATAAGCTTGTGCTATCTTTCATTTATGAACTCTGAGTATTGGTCCCATGTACTGTTGGATGCTTCTTTTTCCTGTTCTCAATTCTGTCTTCCCTTTCCTCTAACTCTGCCTGCTCAATTAATTCTTGTCAATGTTGATCACTGTGCAGTTGTTGTTGCTTGCAAAGATAAAGGTTTCAAACTAAATATGTTTAGGTGCTGATATTAATTATCAGAGGTGGTGGTTTTGAGTAGTATATGTATATACTTGAAAGCTTAGGTGATCTTTTTTCCTTTTTGCCCATTAAGAAGTTATAGTTTCCAGGTTGCAGGGATTAAGATATTGTGGCCTTTGTGAGTTAATGACAGTTGATACTCAACTGGGGCACATATTTAAACTAAACACAATATGAAAAAGTGTATAAATAAATAAAACAAAATAAACATGAGAATCTTTTGTCAATTCTTTTAATTGACTTGATTTTGGTTAACAATTAGTCTGTTTTATTATTATTATTATTATTATTATTATTATTATTGCTCGTAATCAACTTTCAATCATTTTGTATGCATGATTTAAATTGGCAATTAACTGCACCAATTAATATTTTTGAGATTTTATTTATTATTTATCAATTTTTTTAAAATTAATTGGTGTAAGTAATTTAATATTATATGATTATATTTATTATTGTTTAATTGGCGAGTCAATTGCACCAGACTATGGAGTATATAGCCGAGCTCCGTACTCAGATGAAAGAAGTAAGAGGGGAAGGCAACACATCACAGAATCCAGATGATCCACCTGCACCGATAACATAAGCCTTTAAATTTTATGACTTTTTGGGACTTGTAACAACCTAACTATAATGTTCAGGATAATATTTATGCTTTTAGGACTTGTAAGAAAATGATTTCATATGTTGAATATTATAAATTTTATATCATATTATGAATTAGGTATTTATTAATTTATTACTGTAAATTATATATATTTTTTTAGGATTGCAATATATATAAAAAAAATAATTAAAATTTTGTAATTAATATTTCTCGACAGAAATACATCAAATTGCTGCTAAAAATATAAACAAATATTAGCGTGGAAATTAAAAATTTTATCCCTAATTTGCCTAAGTAATTATCAAACCGTTGGTAAAAATATAGACTAAATTTACCAACGGAAAAAATCTGTCGCTAATTTGCATAGGGATATAACATACCGTCGATAAATTTACCTACGGATACTATTTTCCGTCGGTAAATATGGCAAATTATGATAATTTTTCGGTCTGAACTTTCCAACGAAATTAACGACGGATAAATTTTTCGTCGGTAAATTTACCTACGAAATATTCCGTCGGCAAAAGTGCCAACAATCAATTCTCTAACGCCAGTTTTCGTCGGTAAATTCCGTTGACATTTTTGTTTTCCTACGAAAATTTAGTCATTTCCGTCGGAAAACACGATTTTTCTTGTAGTGTTGAAATAGCTCTAATCAAGTGCTAATCATGACAAGTAATTTCAGAATTAATTCCGCTTGTAGAAAGATTAACTCTGTTGATAGTGGGTCAGAGTCAATAAAAAATGACTATTGATTAAATATTGGATGTGATTCGAGCACGGCGAAATGGTCCAATTGAACTATTTTGCACATGCTTATGTCGTGTGTCCAAACTCATCCGGAGGGATCCAGAAACGGACCAACATTTACTCGAGTTTTGGGTCAAAGTGTTAGGTTCAAAATAAATAATAAATCTGGTATTATCAATTCTATTAAAATGAGATTTTTCTGTTCTTTTTATAAAAAAATCATCTCAGTGGTAGAGCCAAAATAATTTATTGAAGGGGTACAGAAAAAAACTCGGGGAGACAAAATTTTAAATTATTGTCTAGAGCAATGAAAAAAAAATTATGAGAGAAAAATAACTTAAAAATTTAGGAGATAAAGTGAAATTAATCGGATTTTTATAATTCATTTATCTTTTAGCCTTTTAGGTAATAGCCAAATCAAAATTTATCATGAAATAGTTGTGTGATTTCATATTTATTAACCAGAAAAAAAGGTAACAAGAAGTTTTTAAACTTATGAAGGAAAAAAAAAAAGAAAAAAAAACTATCGTGTGCTACTTTTTAACTTTTGGATTTTAAATATGTTTTATGCAATTTTATCAAAATTAAGAGGATTAATATATAATTCTTGAAGTTTCATTTTTATTTTTCGTAATAATTTTATTGAAAGAATTAATAGCGAGTATAGATTAGCTAGTCAGTACATTAATAATTTTATTAACCAATTCATTAATTTTGAAAAATTATTATATTAATTTTAATATTTATTCAATTTTTATGGATTATGAAAATTTTAAATATATAAATTTAATAAATTATAAAAACTTTAATATTATTTTGAATACTTAAATATTATATATTCAAAATTTTCATTATATATATATATATATAATTAAATTAATTTGTAAAAATAAAAAATATAATTTTAAATTTTGGATTTTATTGATCTGAATATTGCTTGAATTTTGAATTGATTAATCGAATTTTTTTTTTCCACGGTAAAGAAAGCATCATGAGATTAAATTTTGGAGTGTAGTACATATTTTATTTTACTTTTTTTTTTTTTTATCTTATTGTTTTAAATATTGGGTTAGTATGATTGAAGAAGACATGTAGGGCTTTGTAGTTATTGAGTATGCAAAGACCCAAGAAAAAAGAATGGTTTCCTGTCAGGACAATGCACGTGGGTATGTAAAGACACATACAAATATATCATTGTGATATCTGAACCGAACTACTCAATCTATTTGTATGATATGTTTAGATTTGCTAGTTTCTCTAATTTTTATTTATGTGTTTATATATTTATTTTATCACGATAATATGTCCAAACTTTGATGCAAAAATCATATGAAGTCTGAAGAACAATGTGCATTGCTGGGCATATATATATATATACAATGATTTCTTATAAAATGAACATTTTAATTAAAATTATTTGTAACTGTAGAAAGGCACTGAGAGATATGACGCTGATGACGATTTCATTTATTGCACTTTTCCAAATTCATCATTAGGGACGAAATAAATTGAGAATTTATTGTGATGTCATAATATGCTACTCCCTCTGTTCAATTAAAAAACAGCTTAATTAAAAAAAAAAACTATTTTTATAATATTCATTTTGTTGGTTCAAAAATTACAAACTCAACCCACCAAGGCTTTGAGGACTAATAATAAAATTGCAAATATGCCTACTTTTGCCACTCAAATGCTGTGTTGACATCTAAGAAAAATTACAAAAATATTTTTCCTATGTGTTAATGCGCAATTGGTTTGGTGCACAAATTAAGGCTGATAAAAATAAAAAGTTAAGTAAAGCATCTATTTAAGTTAGTTTGTTATATATATATATATATATATATATATATTCTATTGAACATTTTATTGGCGCAGCGGATAGGACGGGCCTTTTGCTCTAACTTAGCCAGCCTTTTCATCCAAACATATCTTTCTATTCTCTTTTTCCATTCTATTCTTTGTGCCTTTTTCAAGTATATTATATATATGCTTTCCCTTTTCTATTGTTCAAAAATGGGATGATTTCAAAACGACAAACTCAAGGATGGACTGATGTAACTTAAAGAAAGTTACTCAGCTTTGCTCCAGTTTGGTCATAATAAGAACTTCACTTCGACTATAGGATTCACTTTTTCATATATGACATACATTTATTACTTAAAATAATGTCTAATTCTCATGTTTTATTAGTTACCCATTAATATGTATAAAAGATGACATAGATTTCTATAGTAACTTGAATTAGAAGATATACTTAAATTCTTAGAATGATAATCTAGTGCGCACCATGTGGTATATGAACATTTGGACCATCAAATCGCGCATATATTCAATCAGACGATTATATATATATATATATATATATATATATATATATATATATATATATATATATATATATATATATATATATATATATATATATATATATATATAACCCTTTTACTCACCAATCGCCAACAAAAATATACAAATTAAACCAACATCAATTTTGTCTTTTTCTTAATTGTTTATTCACAGCATGAGAGATTAAACAATAATATCCACAAATCGTCCTATTGGGGATCTATTTAAACAAGCTACAAGGGATTTCATGCCAAAGCAAGTATCCCAAAAGGAAAAAGAAAATTCTTTACAATAAATTTTGTAGGCAAAAATAATCAAAACAATCGGACACCCATAAATAAAAGGGAAGGCTTTTTAGCTGTGAGAAGATCCTGATAAATGAGCATGCATTGCTTACCGTTGCTGGTCGGTGCACGAGCAAGAGCAGGAGCCTGAGCCTAAACAGATAGAGAGAAAATGACGAAAATTATCCTAACAGTTGAAAAAAGTGATAGAAATAAGATTAAAAATAAAAGTGGTATTTTTAAAAATATAAATTTAAAAAAGGTATTTTTAAAACTTAAAAATTGACGGAGGTATTTTTAAAAAATAAAATAAAAAAGTGAATTATGCGTAAATTCCTCTTTTTTTAATATTATTTGGTCTTGAGGCCCATTTAACTCTTTTTGGTTATTATGATTGAGGCCCATTCAACTCTTTGTTTAGTTATTGGGTTTTAGGCCCATTGAACTCCTTATTATGATTTAGGCCCATTCAACTCTTTGTTTAGTTATTGGATTTGAGGCCTATTAAAATTCTTTTAGGTGCCATGAGGCCCATTTACTTCATCAGGCTTGAGGCTCACTTGAGTTATGGGATTTTAAAAAGATGGGTGGAAAGGAAGAGTGTGCCTTGTCTAATAATATCGCCACCGATTCAGCATTCATAATTTATTTCCACTTTATACTCTTTTCGCCGTCGATGCTTATTTTCCAGGTATGTACATCTTCTACTAAACATTTTTCTTCGAAATTTGACAGCTATCTGTCTCCATATAAATTTTGTTTTAATTTTTGTTACTCTTATTTTGTTTCCCCAAATGGATTTTTTTTTCCGTTCTGTTTCTTGATCCGATTATTCTTTTGCATTTTTTCTCCTCAATGAGGAATTAATTGTATTTTGAGTTCTTGGTAACGGTGGTAATTCCTGCGTCTAGTTCTTCTTTGGCTTGTGCAACTTGTACATGTCTGAATTACTATCACTAAGGTAAGGCACACATAAATTCTTAAAATTTAATCATGCTTCTACTGGCTACTTTAAATTTATAATTTGATTATTATAATATACTGGATAGAACTTGAGCGAATCCTTCAACTGAGATTGGACCCTGCTCAACCTGGGTAATTTTCGAATGTTTTCATAAGCTTCATCTATTCTAAACCTTGAGCATGCTTTGATGTGAATTTTGACCCTTTTTAAAATTATGGGCTAAGGGAAATTTTTCCTATTCTTTTTTTTTTAAGCTAATTATGCCCTTAAATTTATTTATTTATGTGATTTTACCTTTGAACTAAGGATTAAGGTGTAAATATACTCCTTAAACTAATGGACTTGACATGTGGCTAACAGTAATAACTTCGGCTAATCACGTTTTGACATATCATCAACCTCTTTCTAATCATTGGTATAGTAAAAAAAATCCAAATGTGCAACTAACATAGAAAATTTAAAAATGGAAAAAAAAAATTAAATAGTCTTTTTCACATTAATTGATTTCACCAACTCCCTCTGCCGAAAAAGTGTAAAGAGGAAGATGAAGTTACAAAATTTTTTTCACTCCAAAAGTAAAACAATAAAAACTTGCATTTAGAGTTCCTGATTTGCAATCTATCGACGGCATTGGTTGTAGAATTTTTGAAAAAAAGTATCGTGATCTATATGAACCATTATAGTAAACGGTTTGTAAATATGTATTGTTTGTGTATGTGTTCATGTAGTCTTTGTTGGTTTATTGTATGTTTCATGCATTGTGTTTAAATTTCATTATGTTTCTGTAATTTTAGGGATGGTAGTAGAAAGCATTAGCTTATAATATTATTTTGGAAGAAAATGGAAAACAAAACAGTATGTGGATTATATTAGGAGCCAAATGAATGCTGAGAATCGATTAGATCT
Source organism: Excoecaria agallocha (assembly GCA_037975025.1). Lineage (NCBI taxonomy): Eukaryota > Viridiplantae > Streptophyta > Magnoliopsida > Malpighiales > Euphorbiaceae > Excoecaria > Excoecaria agallocha. The sequence goes on from CM075816.1 coordinate 27,096,614, forward strand.
TGATTACCTTTGTTACTTTGATTTTTTGTTTACGTTTGAGAAAAAGCTAGGAGTAAATAAAGTGAAAAAAATCATTATATTAATAGCTTATGGTAAGAGGCATGAGAAATAAGAGATTGATGGTGATCAGGGTATTAGAGCCCTTCAAAAATTAGTTTCTGATGACTCGGATTGTACCTTGTTCAAGAAGGTGAATTGTGGGTGCACCAATTCAGCTTTTGTCTAAACATCCAAAGTGTAAAGTTAGGTCTTCAAATGCATTGAATGATGATATTGGGAGAGCAGTTAATGAATGCAATGTAAGAACTAAAAATATTGACGATGTAGTGGAGAATGTAGTTGAGGATGTAGATTGTTTGGATAATACACGTGAAGGGCAAAATGAGGAAAGGGAAGATGTTACTGGTAAGGCCAGTTCACATGGAGTTTGCGAAGATGGAATACATACTCATGTCTGTGAGGACTCTGTAGATAGTGAGTATGAGGATTATGCTGGCGTATGTGATGAAGTTGCTAGTAATTCTAATTCAGAGCTGATGGAAGAAATTAGAGAAGCTAGACAGAGAGTTACTGATGTGAAATTACAGGCTTTCAAAGAATTGATAACAAGAATGATTTTTAAGGATTTGGCTGAGGCAAGAGGATTTGTCAATATGTATGCTATTACAAATGGCTATAAGATTCAAGTTGTCAAGTCTGAAATCTGACAAAAATAGATTTAGGTACAAGTGCCAACCAGGTTGCCAATTTGTGTTGTTAATTTCTAGAGATGGAAAAGGAGAAGGCTTCAAGGTGAAAACACTAAACTCATAGCACAGTTGCTTGACTGAGTATTTTTATCCAAGAGCAAATTATAAGTTGTTGGAAGACTATTTTAAGCTTAGGGTGCAGAATAACCCTCAGTATAAACTGAAAGCAATGAGGGCTGAACTTGCTGAAATTAAATGTCTCGGAACACAAGTTAAAATTAGCAAAGAAGTTGATACTTATATCTCTTGAGGGATCTTATAGTGATGACTATAAGATACTGGAGTCATATGCACGAGAGCTAAGAAATTCTAACCCGAGAAGTAGAATTGTAGTCAATATTGGCAGAGAGGCCATGCATGAGGGTAGGATGGTCTTTTATAGGATGTTTGTTTGCTTTGAGGCTTTGCAATTGGGGTTCAAAATAGGATGTAGGACTTTTATTGGCTTGGATGGAACTTTTTTGCTTGGAAAATGTAAAAGGCAATTTGCAGCTGTAAGTCAGGATAGTTAGAATCATTTCTATCCCATTGCTTGGGCTATTGTGCCTAATTAAATAAAGAAAATTTGGGGATGGTTTGTGGAGCTACTTGGATAGTGCTTGGATTTGGATAAGTGACAAGGAATCACATTCATGCTTGACATGCAGAAGGTACTGACTATATTGGCTTCTACTTCTCGGGTTAAAATCCTTTGGCTCTTGTGCATGTGCCTCCAGTATCTTATAGTCATCACTATAAGATTCCTCAAGAGATGTAAGTATCAACTTCTTTGCTAATTTCAGCTTGTGTTTTGAGATATTAATTTCAATTACTCAGCAAGTTCAGTTTATACTAAGGGTTATTCTGCACCCTAAGCCTAAAATAGTCTCCCAACAACTTATAATTTGCTCTCGAGTTAAAATATTCAGTCAAGCAAGCGTGCTTTGAGTTTAGTATTTTCACCTTGAAGCCTTCCCCTTTTCCATCTCTAGAATTTAACAACACAAGTGAACAATCTGGGTGGTACTTGTACCTAAGTCTAGTTTTGTCAGACCTGATAACTTGAATCCTACAGCCATTTGCAACAGCATACATATTAACAAATCTCCCTGTCTCAGACAAATCCTTAAAAATCATCCTTGTTGTTAATTCTTTGAAACCCTGCAATGTCACATCAATAGCTCTCTGTCTAGCCTCCTAATTTCCTCCATCAGCTCTGGATTAGAATCACTATCAGTTTCATTGCATACATCAACATAATCCTTATACTCATTGTCTGCAGAGTATTTATAGACATGAGCTTGTATTCCATCTTCACAAACTCCATGTGAACTAGCCTCACCAGTAACATCTTTCCTTTTTTCATTTTGCTCTCTACGTGTACTGTCCAAGCAATCTACATCCTAAACTACATTTTCTACTGCATCGTCAACATTTTTCAGTTCTTATATTGCATTCATTAACTATTCTCCCAATATCATCATTCAATACATTTGAAGACATAACTCTACACTTTAGATGTTAAGACAAAAGTTGAATTGGTGCACCCTCGAATTCACCTTCTTGAACAGGGTACAATTCGATGATATTAAAGTCATCACAAACTAATTTTTGAATGGCTCTAATACCCTGATCACCATCAATCTCATAATATTTCTCATGCCTCTTACCATAAGCCATTAATATACAGATTTCCTTCACTTTATTTACTCCTAGTTTTTTTTTTCAAACGTAGACAGAAAATCAAAGTAACAAAGGTGATCAGAATCTAATCGATTCTCAGCATGCGTATGGCCTCCAATATAATCCACATACTGTTCAGTTTTTCGTTTTCTTCCAAAATAATACTATAGGCTAATGCTTTCTACTACCATCCCTAAAATTGCAGAAACATAATGATATATAAATACAATACATGAAGCATGCAATAAACCAAAAGAGAATGCATGAACACATACACAAAGAATACATGTTTATATACCGTTTACAATAATGGTTGATATAGATAACGATACTTTTTCTCAAAAATTCTATACTCAATGCCTTCGATAGATTGCGAACCAGGAACCCTAAATGCAAGTTTTTGTTGTTTTGCTTTTGGAGGGAAAAAAAACTCTGTAACTTCATTTTCTTGTCTACACTTCTCTAGCAGTGGGAGTTGGTGAAATCAATTAATGGGAAAGACATTATTTGATTTTTTTTTTTCAATTTTCAAATTTTCCACGTTAGTTGCACCTTTGGATTTTCTTTTTTTTTTTGGGCTGACTATACCGATGACTACGAGAGAGATTGATGATGTGTCATAACGTGATTGGCCGAAGTTATTGCTTTTAGCCATGTGTCAAGTCCGTTAGTTTAAGGAGTATATTTACACATTAATCCTTAAATTAGGGTAAAATTGCATAAAAAAAATGAATTTAGGGGAATAATTGGCTCAAAAAAATAATAGGGGTAAAATTACCCCCTTTTAAAAAGTACCGGAGCAAAAATTCCCCTTAGCCCAATCCTATATTATTCATAACCTGATTGCCAAAGTTCTTTGCCATTCTGTTCTATCTAGATATAAGTATCACTAGTTACTGCTACTTCTTTGATCATGATTTCTTTAATTCCTGGTCCATGGTGCATTTTTTGACTTTGTGTGCTAGGAACTAACATGTCCTGCTTCTTTGTTGACTGTTTTGGGATTAAATGCTTTGTCCTTCTGATCATTCCCTTTGTGATGAGCTGGGGACCTTAATTAGTTTCAAGCAATAGATTTCTGAAGGACCAATTTAATCAGATGGCTGTTGGCTAACAGAATAATTCGATATTCCTCAAAGATTCGAAAGAAGGAAATTGTATATCTCGTTTTTGATTGGTTGGGAAAATATTTTCTTTCATCTTTAGGGAAATGTAGTCATGAGGGGCTAATTTCAAACCCCTCAAGTAAAATAAGAATGGCCCCCAAATTCAAAGCCCCATTGCTACAATTAGCAAGAACTTGTTTCTGTTGCATGTCATAAGAAATTCGGATAATTAAGTTGCATGAAATATCAGATTAGACCCTATACTGTTAGTTGTTCATAATGGATGAGTTTGCTGCAGCTTATGTAGTAGCTTCCAAGACAAGCTCTGAAGGAACTGGTGGGGGATGTATAAGGCAGTTAAGTATAATTTGTCCAAATAGAATGAGTTTTAAGGGTGAGAATTTGGGCATTCAGGCTTTGTTGAGGCAATCAATAAAGGGTGGATGGATACAGACTAGGATATCATATTTGTATAATGGTTAGTGTGTTGATGAACTTTACTATTAATTATTGTCTCTGAGTTTTAATTAGATGGCTATCAGTAGGGAGTCACGTAAAGTGGGCTAAGGGAATGTAACAACTCATAGAGCAGTCAAAGTTTGATCCTTTTTCAATGAATGCTATCTATGGTTTTTGTAGACTCAGTTTATAAAGCTACTGCAGCAGAGAATTGCTTGTGTTAGAAACTTGACTCTTAGAAATAACTATAGGTGGAACTGACTTTTTACTTTTCTTTCTTTCTTTCTTTCCTTGTTCTTCTTCTTGATTATTATTTGAGTAGTCACATTTCATTTCTAAAAAAAAAAACCAAAAAGATTCAATGAAGCATGATAGGTAAAATTTTTACTCATGTCTTAACTGATTGCTTTCCACCAGGATACACCTAGCAGAACCTATCATTTTCCTCTCATATCACTGAAGAATTAGTATCACTTTTGCAATGGACTCAGATGTGGTACACAATGGCGGATGTCATTGTGGGAGAGTGAGATGGAGAGTTGAAGCACCAAATAGTGTTATAGCTTGGAAGTGTAACTGCTCCGATTGTTCCATGAGGGGCAACATCCACTTTATTGTTCCTTCTGAAAGGTTTCAACTTGCAGAAGATTCCAAACAGTACCTTACAACCTACACCTACGGTACACATACTGCAAAGCATACGTTCTGCAAGGTTTGCGGCATAACTTCATTTTACATGCCACGATCAAATCCTGATGGAGTTGCAGTTACCTTTAGATGTGTGGACCCTGGAACACTCATCCATGTTGAAATTACGCATTTTGATGGCAAAAATTGGGAAAGCTCTTACAATCAGACAGGTATTGCTTCATTTTCTAAGACAGGATCTCAATGACAAAAAAGGCATTGTCTTCATTATCAGGTACTTGTATATGGTGTGCATTATCTTCACTATATATTGTCTTTGATTTTGAGAGCCCAGTCGTCAATCGCCCATTTCTAATCTAATGATAAAACTTTTGTTTCTCTAATTTTTAAAATGACAAACTTTGTGCAGAAGTCATATCAGCAATGCTTGGCTGTGCTTAATAATCAGTTTACAAATTAAGTATAATTTTATATTCTTCAATTACAAAATGATTTATCAGTGTGAAACATTGAATGTGAGCAAGTGATTACCAATGCTGAATATCATTTATGATTGCAAAATCAAAAAGCTAGTACTTATAAGTTTCAATTTGAAAATGTTTCCTTTATTTGGTTCTAATCTTTAGTTAGACCTTATTACTCTGCTATAAAATACATTTTTTTAATCACCAAAATACATTCTTTTTATAAGTATTTGATTATGCTAGTTATGGTGGGAATGCCGAGCGGTTGAGCTGGTAGATTCTCTTTATCTCCCCATCCCCTTGGGATGTGTATTGCTAGAAAAAATAAAAAATGCCAGTTATGATGTTCAATTGTTCATGCTTATATGCTACAATACGTACATGGGCCCCAAAAACCAGCCCACCCTGATCCTGGCCATGGCATACCAAATGAAAGAGCTATAATTTGATGGCCCGATTTAATTATTTTTCCTTTTGGTCCTTTATATATGATAATTCTGTAGTGTCTACTTGCTAAATAGATACATAGTCCTGCCTTTCATCATATTATATAACAGTAGAAAATTTGATTACTACAGCTTTTGCAATTTCCCTCCGTTCTTGGAACTCAATTTATGTTATACAATTTGTCTCTTGATTGCAACGTGCATATGTAGGTAAATTAGCTCCTGCACCATCCGGACCCACTAAAATAATTAATTCTATCAATGTCTTAAATTTTTATGTATCGCGTCAATGCTATTGTCGTCTTTTAAATCCATCAACGTCCGATATAATGATATGGTTGTACATTTGTCTTTATAAATGATGCTACATACCATGTCATTAATATCCAAACCTAGTTTAACATGGATCTTATGGCCAACTCAACAAAAGTTAGCTTATTTTTAATTTTTATTCTCCTTATAATGGCATTTGGACGAAAAATGTTATATTGAAAATCTGTCATTCCATAATTTATTTACTCGCGTCAATTACCTATAAGTCACAATATAAAAACAAATATTTTATTATTATTAACTATTCATAATTATATTTTACAACCGTAAATTAAAGGAACCAACTGCAATATGTAAAAAATAATTTATTTTTATTACATATTATAAAAGAATATACACTAATCATTGATTTACTATATTTTTATTCTATTAATTATTTCATAATTATCTTTAAAATATCTCTACAATTACAATAATATTTATTAAAATCATGATTATATATACAAAATTTTATAGTTATCTTAAAAAATATAGTACAAAATCGACGATAATAATAATAATAACAATAATAATAATAATAATAATAATAATAATAATGAGAAAAACAATAAATATTCTAAAAAGACAAGTAGCATTCTTTCTTCTTCTTTTTTTTTTGAAAAAAAAAATAGTATTTTTTCTATATTAAATGATAGAAAAAAAGTTAAAAGCTTTTCTTTGACTTCAATAACCTTTGGTTCCTAATCAATTCTTTTAGTTTAATATATATAAAATACTTAAATTTAACTCAATAATTTATTTGAATATCTAAATTTTAACAATAAACTATTAAATACCTGTACTTATCAATTTTGTAAATAATAAATATAAATTTACAATAATTTTGAAAAATTGCAGTGCGTAACACTCAATAGCATTGATATGATATCACATAATATTAAAATTAATAAAAAATTCATCAAAATTAATAACCCATTATTTTTTTTCAATTTCTACCAATTTTATAGTTCATGTAGGATATGTAACACCCAACACCTGAACATTGGTCTATGGTCTAAGTTTTGGAATGTCCTATGCAATAACCAATTTTATTAATTAGGCGGTAAATAAATATCATTTTATTGTATTTTATAGCAAACAACAGTGTTTCTATGCTTTTAGTTACCTTAATTTGCTTAATGAAATTTTTATAACATTATAAAAATTCCATTAAGCAAATTAAAGTGACTAGAAGCATAGAAACACTATTGTTTGCTATAGAATACAATGAAGTGAGATTTATTTACCATCTAATTAAGAAAATTGGTTAGTGTATAGGACACTCCAAAATTCAAACATTGAAATTAAGGTGAATAGAAGCATAGAAACACTGTTGTTTACTATAGAATACAATAACGTGAGATTTATTTACCGCCTAATAAAATTGGTTAGTGTATAGGACACTCAAAAACTCGGACCAATGTCTGGGTGTCAGGTGTTGCATTTTATGGTATCAAAGCTTGACTTAGGCGGTGGTAAGATCAGATCATTAATGAACAATATTAATGGATTGTGTGTACATGCCATGCAATGAAATTTTGTTAATAAGTAAATATTAAGGAATTGACCAATACCTGTTCCCTTGTGATTTACAGTGTGTATTATGGCTTTAGGATCTCGACGAGATGTTGACACCACTGGGGATGCCAAGAGTGAGGCATCAGTAAGTAAGGGAGATAATGAATTTAGGAAGCAAGGTAGACAGCCCACTCCACCACCTATTGCCCCTATACCTCTACCAGTAGCTTAGGTGCCTCATCCTATTGCACCGGCTGATTTTGTGCAGATGATGGTGAATTTATTATATCAACGTATGCAGGCTCCTCTAGCCCCACAATCACAACTACAACCCCCTTTGCCGCCCAGAAAGCCAATACTGGTGCAACTTAAAAAGTTGGGGGCAGAGAATTTTTATGGTCGAGATCAAATGACTGCCACATAAGCGAAGGAGTGGTTAAATAAATTAAATCAGCTGTTTGAGATCACACATAGCCCACTGGAGGAGATGCTAGAAGGAGTAGTGGCTTTATTTCAGGGTCCAGCATACACCTGGTGAGAGACGGTCAGACAATACACACCAGCTGGTGACTTAACCCAGGAGTTCTTTCTGTAACAATTTGGTGATAAGTACATTGGCAAAGAATATCAAAGGGCAATGGAGAGCGCATTTTGGCAGTTGAGACAAGGGAACAGAACAGTACAAGAATACGAAATAGAGTTTGGAAGGTTGGTTGCTTACATGAAAGATTATAATTTGACTTAAGAAAAATTTACCAGTTGTTTGAACAAGGCCGGCACAATAAAATCAAGGAGGCACTAGCAGCGCATGAATACACCAGCATGAGGGCACTAGTAGATGCAGCCATTAGAGTGGAAGCAGTACAGCTTGATGAAGCCAGTTGTGAAGCAAGGTTTCAGCAGAGGAAAAGACCACCATAGTTAGGTGCCCCTAGCAGATTAGGGAAGAAATCAAGAGGACCTCCTTCTCAAGTTCAGAATTCTCCAACACCTACACAGAGTCAGCAACCTACTACTAGGGCTCACACCCCTGCTACATCAGTGACCCGTATGCCACGAGGCACATTTAGATATGATAACACCATGTGCGACCATTGTGGGAGGCATCACCCAGGGGAGTGTTGGCGATTGACTGGAGCATGTCTTAAATGTGGATCAAAAGAACACCAGTTGAAGAATTGTCCTAAAGCCCGGGCAGTCACACCAACTTCCCCTTCAGATAAACTTGGCACTACATAGCCCAGAGGCTGGGCTAGAAGTGGACCCATAGGAGCATCATCAGCTAGAGGGAGTGCTCAGAGACCTCAAACTGTAGAGGGGTGACCATCCGCTCGCATTTATGCAGTGATAACTCGTGACGAGCAGGACGCTCTCGACATTATAGTGGGTAAATTTCTACTATTTAATGATTATGTTTATGCCTTGATTGATTTCGAATCCACACATTCTTACCTTGCATAGCTATATTTTATTAGAAAGGTTTAGATGAAGCACAATTAGATCAAGACATACTAGTGAGTAACCCTTTAAGGCATAGTGTTGTGGTGAATCAGGTATAGAGGTTGCCCAATCTAAGTACAACAAACTACATTTTCTGTGAATTTGATTTGAGTTATCATTCCAGTTTGATGTAATATTGAGCATGGATTGGTTACACGAGCATTAGGTGATGGTTGACTGTAACGCCCCCAAATTTACATATGTAATGTATGGTATGATGAAGTATAAATGATTACCTTAGGACAAATTTTAGAGTAATTGGAGATAAATAAGACAGAAAAATTAAAAAAAGGTGTAAAGGTTAAATGTGCTCGGACAAGGGTAATCCGAGGATGGGTGACCTGCCGACTAATATGAGTTGACCTTAAAATAAGAAAATAGGTGTCAAATGGAGTTCAACGGTACAATTCGGGGAGAAATTGAGCTTAAATAGGCCTTCAAATAACCAAATAAAGAAAAATTTCATGGTTTCTTAAAGGGTTGACCGAAATTTTGACCAAGCAGTTGAGGGACTTAGAGATCTCTAATTGCTTCCATATTTTACATACACAATATAAATAGTGTAAAGACATCATAGGAACTGAAAAATAGTAATTCTTGCAGTTCTAAAATTTTGGGTTTCGGACCGGCTACGCAGGGACCCAGGACTGAAAGTATACTGAAACGATATTGGAATGAGCTAAAATTTTTACCATATATTTTTGAATATATAGGGACACTAGGGGAAAAATTTCAGGATAATCTGACATTTGGAACAAAAATTCATATTTGGGGGTGCAAAATCGAGATTGAGTCATTCGGAGGGTCAAATTCGGGAATTTAACCATAAAAGATATATGAGTCACTAAAGTAGAGCCATGATAATGTGTGTGTGATTTTAGACCAGTAGGGTAAGCCTAAGTATGAGAATGGATGACAAGTGGCCAAAAATTAAGCATTTGGATTACATAACAAATGGGGGAATCTTGGCCCTTAATTTGGGTTATTTAAAGATACCCTAGAGTAGTCCATAATGCTCCAATATCACAGAAAAATTCGGTCATCTCCCTCCTCTTTCCCTAAGAAATATGAACCCTCCATTTTTAGGCACCTTCACCATTTTTGTTCCTTCTTTCTTGAATTCCCACCAAATCCTAAGTTGAAATTTTACCTAGATACACTAAAAGACTTTCTTTTCATCCTAGAAACAGAATTGAAGCCAAAAGAAGTGGAGAAATTAAAGTTTTGAAGAGAGAAAATTGACTAAATTAGAAAAAAATCAAGGGAAAAAGAAAATCAAGGAAGGAAAAGAGAAGGAGAAGGAAACTTAGGTGATTTCGAAGCCATTTGAGGTTAGTGGATACTTTATTACATTTGATTTCACAAATTTTGGTCAATTTTTACATTATGTAACTATGAAAATTCATGTTAAATGAGTAATTAAATTAAGATGACATAATATAATGATGAATAGACATGAGATGAACTTGAATTAGTGATGAAAACAACCAAATTAGACATGAACCTATGTTGGCTGAATGGGTTACCATGGTGTAACTTAGTGTAATTTGATAATTTAAAGCAATTATGATGTAAAATGCATAATATAATAATAAGAAAACATGTTAGAATGTGTTAGGATGGAAAAAGACATGCGAACATAATGTTAAGTATGTGTACATAATGATGTTTATATGTATAAACTATGGTTATGTATGTAAAACGACTATGTAACCATGCAAGGATATTAATAATGACATTAGAAACCTGTATGACATATAAACGAAGAGAAAACAATATCATAGGCATGTAAACATGATGTGGCCAAATGGTATTGATATTGAAAATTATGTGACATTATGTCATATATGTGTAATTTCATGTGTATATGATGAAAATATGAATAATAAATTATTATGTATGTGAGAATGATAAATTAGAGAGTGGCCGAATTATGCATTTAATCTTAAAATAATGGAATTTGATATTTGATAATATGTTCCATAAGAATTAATCCATATAACGTATAAGGAATAAAATAGAGATAATTGGAATGGAAGATGGTAAAAATATATAATTATATCTAAGTGAACATAAGGATAGGAACAAAGATGGGTCAAGAATATTAATGAAAATTAAGTATAATTTAATATGCTAGCAATGAAAATGAACTTAAGAATGTTAATGTTATGAGAATAGAAGAATAACCATAATGTATGTGCGACATCATCATGAGACTGTATGGCTTATACTGGAAAAATATTATATTTTATTGTGCATGAAATAATATTAATATGTATCTGTGAAATTATGTGTGTATATGTTCAATTAGGGAAAAACGTAATTACGTGATTAACTGAGGGCAAAATGGTCAATTAGTGGTAAAAACGTGGTTAAAATGGTTAAGACGGGTAATTTGATTAAAAAGGATAAAATAGTAATTAAGAAAAGTCACAGGGATTAAACAACAATTTTCCATTTAAGAAAAAAATTTTAAGATTAAAATGTAATTTGTGTAATTAAAAGAAAATAAAAGCCAAAGGAAGTCCACCGAGTCAAATTTGGAGTTAAATTAATTAACTGGAAGAAAAGTCAACGAAAAAAGTCAAAATTGGGTCAAAATTGAAAAAGTCAAACTTCAGGGGTATAATTGGAATTTTTTACTTAAATTAGAGAAATTGTGAAATTAAATATGAAAGAAAATTTTGAACTAATTAGAAGAAAATTTTAAGACGAGGAGAATAAATTTGGAATTCATGAAATTTGGAATTTAATTAAATTATTAATGAATTAATTGATTTAAATGCATAGGATATATATTGAGTGAATTTAATGGTTAATGTGCTTGAAGTGATACATTTATTTGATTGCGTGATGAATTGCATTAAAGTGCTGTGTTGATTGATTGAAGTTTGGTTTAAATAAATTTAAATAAACAACAAGTGAAATTATGATACAGCCAAAAGTTTAAAACTACGTGGTTTTGATTCCATATACGGAATACATAGGAAACTTGAGGATTTAAACCTCAAATCTGAACCAATTATATTAATTTGACTAAGATCACCTTGGTATATGCATCGTAAATGGATAAATAATCTCTGGTGTATATTAATATATGTATGCAAGTAATCGTTGTTAAAGTAAATTATGGTTATTCGAAAATTAATTACGAAAATTATAAATGAGAATAGTAGAATATTAAATGTGTTTTAATTGAGTTGAAATTTAGTTGTGGCATATTGGAGGATGGGCTAGACATTTTGTGTTGGAGTTTGAAATAAAGGTGGATGGTAGGATAGACTATAATATAAGTGTTTTGAGCACTATCTTTTCAGGGGGTGTTAACAGACTTTAGGGAAAATTCTGTCAAATTTTTTTTACTGAATAGTACTTTGTCGAATAATAAGGCCTTTAAACAAAATTTTGTTTTGACTCTCGTTAAAGGAAGGTAAGTCTGAGTGTGTCGTGACAACCAGCATCTAAGTATTATTAACTGACCGGGTATAAGATGTTACATTGACCGTCAGTTAAAAAGAATTACATTGAAAACTCCAGAGGGACGAGAGATCATGGTTGTGGGTGAGAGATCAGATTTCCTATCAAATGTCATCTCCGCCACTGCAACAAACAGGTTGATTCGGAAGAAGTGTCCTGCCTATTTAGCTTTTGTGAAGGAGGTTAAGAAACAGGAGCCAAAAATTAGCAATGTTCTTACTATTCATGATTTTTTAGATGTCTTTCTTGATGAATTACCAAGTTTGCCACCAGAGAGGGAAGTTGAATTTACTATTGATTTCCTACTAGGCACAACACCTATTTCCATCGCCCCATAAAGGATGGCACCCAGAAAATTAAAGGAACTCAAGATCCAGTTGCAGGAGCTGCTTGACAAAAAATTTATTCGACTATGTGTATCGTGTGGGGTGTACCAATCTTGTTCCAAAAAAAGAAAGATAGGTCTCTACGATTGTGTATTGATTATAGATAATTAAATAAGGTAACAATAAAGAATAAATACCCGTTGCCAAGAATTGATGATTTGTTTGATCAATTGAAAAGGAGCGGACATATTTTCTAAAATAGATTTGAGATCGAGTTATCATTAACTTTGAGTTAGGGAAGATGATGTGTTGAAGATAGTTTTCCGTACTAGGTATGGCCACTATGAATTTTTAGTTGACTAATGCACATGCAACGTTTATGAATTTAATGAACCGCATCTTCCACCTATTCCTGGATCAATTTATAGTGGTCTTTATGGATGACATCCTGGTCTACTCATGAACCCCGAAAGAGCATGACAAGTATTTAAGGATTGTTTTGTAAACATTGAGGGATAAACAACTATTCGCAAAATTCAGCAAATGTGAATTTTGGTCAAACGAAGTCACTTTCCTTGGTCATGTGGTTTCGACAAGAGGCATCAAAGTGGATCCAAAGAAGATTAAAGCAATTCTTGAATGGAAACCGCCCAAAAATGTTATAAAAATTAGAAGTTTCCTTGGACTTGTTGGATACAATAGAAGGTTTGTTAAGAGATTTTCTTTAATTGCAGCACCACTCAGTAGACTACTGTAGAAGAATGTCAAGTTTGAGTGGACGAAGAAGTGCCAAAGAAGCTTTGAAAAATTAAAGAATATGTTGATCGAGGCTTCCATCCTTACACAACCAACTTCAACGAAAATTTATAATTTATAGTGATGCATCCAAGAACGGACTAGATTATGTACTCATGCAAGAATGCAAGGTGATAGCAATTGCCTTTAAACAGCTTAAATCTCATGAAAAGAATTACTCCACACATGATCTGGTACTAGCAGCGATCGTGTTTACACTAAAGATATAAAGGCATTACTTATATGGTGAAAAATGCTATATATATACAGATTACAAAAGTTTAAAGTATTTGCCTACTCAAAAGGAACTTAACTTGAGATTGAGGTGATGGGCGGAGCTCATCAATGATTATGATTGTTTGATTGACTACCAGCCTAGCAAAGTGAATTTAGTGGCAGATGCACTTTGTAGAAAGCACATAGCGGGTAATGACACCAGTCCTATTTGATATTTTCTACTATGTAAAGTAATTTATACCATAGAATTAATCGAATGATATTATTTACATGACCTTAAGGGTTATGAATGTTAGGTTATCTATAGCTGGAGATGGAGCCATTGTAGTGGAATTGCAACTTAACCCTAACTTATTACAACAAGTGAAAGTCGCCCAAAAGCAAGATGAATGGTTGGTTAAAACAATGATGCAAATAAGTGATGGAAGGGATACCGAATACACCTTAAACCATGATCACAGCCTATGCTATAAAGGGAGACTTTGTGTACCAAATGATGCAGAATTAAAGAAGAAAATCCTAACAAAAGCTCACAGCAGCAATTATGCAATGCATCCGGGCAGTACCAAAATGTATCAAGATCTAAAGACACATTTTGGTAGCCTGGAATGAAAAGAGAAATAGCAAATTTTATGTTTAAATGTTTGACATGACGGCAAGTGAAGGTTGAACACCAGGTGCCTTCGAATTTATTACTATACCAGAATGGAAGTGGGATCGAATTACCATGGATTTTGTATCCGAATTGCCACTTACCAAGAGACAACATAACTCCATATGGGTAATACTGGATAGGTTAACAAAGTCTGCACACTTATTACTGGTAGGATCTAATTTTTCATTGGTTAAACTAGCTAAAATCTACATTAATGAAGTGGTTTGACTCCATAGGGTTCCTTTTTCAATCATATCACATAGGGATCCCTGCTTTATGACGAGATTTTGGAAAAAATTGCAAGAATCATTGGGAACTAAGGTACATTTCAGTATGAAATTTCACCCACAGACTGACGGACAGTCTGAAAGAGTTGTATAGGTATTAGAGGATATGTTAAGATGTGTATTGGAATTAGTTAGTAGTTGGGAGAAATACCTGCCATTAGCAGAGTTTGCATATAACAATCGTTATCAATCCATCATCAAAATGGCGCCATACGAAGCACTTTATGGAAGAAGATGCAGAACCACACTGTGCTAGACAGAACTCAGTGAAAGCAAATTAATGAGGTCAGATCTTATTAAAGAAATAGAGGAGAAGGTCAGAATAATTAAAGAAAGTTTGAAAGCAGCTTCAAACAGACAAATCTTATGTTCACTTAAAGAGAAAGGATATAGAGTTTAATGTGGGTGACAAGGTGTTTATAAAAGTGTCTACTTAGAAGAAAGTATTATGATTTGGCAGAAAGGGAAAATTGAGTCCCAGGTTCATTGGCCCTTATGAAGTATTGGAGCACATAGGATCGGTGGCATATAGACTCTCATTACCGCAGGATTTAAAGATCCATGATGTATTTCTTGTGTCTATGTCGAGACGATATAGATTGGATCCCTTACATGTCATTGCTCTAAGAGAAGTGCAGCTTTGGAATGATTTGACTTATGATGAAGAACCGGTAAAAATCCTCGCCAGGGAAGTGCAACAATTGAAGCCACTTGGGAGCTAGAAGAAACTATTAGAAAGCAATATTATTAGTTATTTACACAAAGTAAATTTTGAGGGTGAAATTTTTAATTAGTAGAGGAGAAATATAACACCCTAAAAATTACTACTCGTGTGAATAGTATTTTTTGGTGAGTGAATAGTATTGTCCTGGGCCCATCAGGGCCGGTTAAAATTTTTCTTCATCATTGAAAAATATAATTCATGATAAGTCTAGTGGCATAATTTGAGATCAATTTGAGGTCAAATAGGCCCCCAAAAGTCAAAAATATGAAAATTTCACAGGACCGAAAAATAATAGAATAAATTTTGGTAGACTCAAAAATATTTCAAGGGCCTCCAAAAATGATTTTGATTGCACCGAATAACTCAAAATAATGTACTTGAATTTTTGAAAGTAAAAAATTAATTTTTTGGACAATTTAAATTTTCAAGTCTCAGACAGGTAAAAATTGCATGCGAATTTTGGAACTTATCAAAATAAACTCCGATTGAGTCAAAATTTTAAAAATGGCCTAAGTAGTATTTTTAGACTAATTTAGGTGGAAAAATGACAACAAAAAAATTCGGCCAATCATAACTTGATATTTGGCTTCACTTTTGACCATTGAATGAAATAGTGTTTAAGTGGATCTTGGCTCTTCATTTTAGCAGCTATTTAAAAGCTGGAACCCAAAAATTTTAAGGCATTTTCATGAGATTTCCAGCAGATCCTTCTCCTCCATCCCGAGCTCCCTTCTTTCACTGTTTTTCCACCATTTTCCCTACACTAAGTTCAACTCCTTATGCAAACTCACTCAAATTTCATTCTAAATTAACCTAGCAGCCTCAATTTCATCAAATAACATCTATAGAACCAAAAAATTTGAAGAATTTGGAAGATTATATAATAGGCAGCTTTAGCCAAGTAAATGATTTATGCATTTTCATTATATTTTAGGGTTTTAGGAGGTATGAAACTAGATTATTAGATGATTTTAGCTTAAATTGTATCAAAATTTTGGTGGAAAATTCATGAGAAGAATTTGGCCATATAGGGATAAGTGAAGAAGAAAAGGGAATCAAAGTGACAAAGGAAAAGAGAAGGGGATTTGAAGTGTGTGAACATCAAAAATTGTAAGTGGATACATATAAACTAGTTTATTTCATGAATTCGCTTGAAATTTTAATTATGTAACTTGATGAAATATTAGAGATATGGTAGAAAAATAAATTTATTGTTGAATTCATATAACTAAATGCTAAATAAGTTAAAATAAAATATTAAAATGAATAAAATGTATTGGTTAGAGAATGTATATAATTTGGTCTAAAGAGGAACATTGAACATATTTATGTCTTTTAATGCGAGATGGTGACATGATAATGATTTTATGCCTAATTATGATAAATAACATTAATGGAATAAAGTTTGAATGATAAAATAAATTTTGGTGGCTTGATATGGTTATGGCTGAATGGTATGCGCTAGTGAAATTCATGTTTAAATGATATATTATGACATATAATGCTTTAAATTATTTATTGCAAACATATAAGACATGATAGTGTGAGAAAAAGTGATAAATTGTCAATCCTTCCATGTTGGTCAAATGCTTCATCTTGTAAAAATGTGAGTAAAGTGATGAATAATGCATGTATGTATGATGGAAATGATATATGATAGAAGTTAACATTATGTATTGGGAAATGATATGATATGGTGTATATTAAGTGTAAGTAATAGATTTAAGAAGTTAAGATAAACAAATTGAGAAAAATGTGGATTTACCCTTAGTATTAGTTAGGAAATTGAGTCAGAGATGTAATTAGCTAGCCATAGAGACATAATGTATGTTGTGGTAGCAAGTCATGGTGACTTGCATAGTAGTTCAAAGAGGTTCTATACCTCTTGTTTACATTCATTCTAGTGCTAATGTATTCAGTGTATAATGATCCACTAGCATCTAGTGTGTGGACCCTCAAGGTCTACAGTCCCGCATAGCTTGTCTATTTAGTTTCCATTGGATACTAGGGGCAAAATTACTTATAAGTGGTGAAAATAATGAAAATAGACTTAAATTAGCAAATTGGACTCATGTAAAACCAGATAAAATTTAGGGACTTAAATGTAATTTTATATTTTCATGTGATAAATAATAATCTAATTGGTAATTTGACTAAAAAAAGTAGGGTTAAGCAAATGAAATTAGGTTCAAAAAGAGTAAAATGGTCATTTCAGATTAACTATGAAAATACAGGAACTAATTGGTATTTTTGACAAAAAATAATAATTTAAAAGGAAATAGAGTGAAAAAAATAAAATAATAATAAAAATGACAAAAATAAGGTTTAAATAATATTTAAGGGAAAAAGGAAAATTTTGCATTAAATTTGGTTTCTAGAGATTACATTGAAAATTTCTATATAAACTATATGGTAAATGTAATTGTGAAAATTTTAACTATATAAATTGTGAAATTTTTGATGTTGAAAGAAATATGATTAAAAATTTAAAATAGAAAATAATTAGATCAAATGTGTATGAAATATTTTAGTTGTGTATCTAGTACTAAGCAAAATATGCTTAGCATGTGGCTTGTTTATTGCGTGCAAGGAACAGGACAGGAAGGTGATTTTAAGGAAGTTTTTGAGCTGGTATATTCACATACATATGAAGGAAATGAGTTGTAGTAGTTAGAAATTTTTGGTTGTAAATGAGCATGTAAATGAAGTAAATTAGAAAACAAATTGATGTAATATGTTTAGAATTTTTATTTTGAGTAAAATTATGTGTTGTGTTTGATGTAATGGTTGATGATGATTTATGGATGACATGGTTGATATTGCAGAGGCTGTTTGATAATTGGAGGGTGGATTGGATGTTGAATTATCTTGGGAGTGTAATTGTGTCAATTTGCAAGTTTGAATAGCATGAAAATATAGCCGTTATGTTGCTTGATTTTCTATTAATTGACCTATAAAATAATATTTAAATTGCGGTTTAAAAAAATAAAAATTTCATTGAGCAAATTAAGGTGATTATAAGCATAGAAACATTGATGTTTGCTATAAAATACAATAAAGTGAGATTTATTTACCGCCTAATTAATAAAATTAATTAGTGTATAATACATTCTAAAACTTGGAACAATGTTTGGGTATTAGGTGTTACAGGATATATGTTTTAATGACAACCATTCAAATACTATATTATAACAGTTGAGCGTCTCATGTTTCAACTTTTCAAAAATAGTATAAATTTATATTTATCATTTGCAAAATTGACAAGTATAACTATTAAACAGTAAAGGCAGATGCGACATATATTAAAAAGGAGGGCCAAATGTTATATATGATAAAAAATTTAAAAACGGCCAAACTGTAAAAAAAAGTACAAGGACTTATATAGATATTAATTTGAAAATAACACAAAAATACAAAGATTTTTTTTAAGTTGGGAGGAGATTCGCCTCTTATAAAACTTGTGTTCACCACTGTTCAATAAATTATCGTTAAAATTTAAATATTTAAATAAATTATTGATTTAAGTTCATTTATCTCCAAAAACGTTAACTTTTTTTCCTTTTTTTCATATTAAATTGATTGAGAAGTAAGGATGTGCATCGGTCGGGTTCGGATCAGCTGAACAACCTGAAACTCAAAATTAAGTATATATTAACATCCGACCCTACCCTAATAATAAGTTGGACCCGACCTTAACAATCCGAAAATTTTTAGGCCCCGACCCTAAAAACCTGAGCATGAAGAAAATTATTTGACAAAAAAAAAAATCTCTAGAAAACAATTGCTTCAAACTGTGTGAACACTGTTAGAGATAATAATTTATCTCCAAAAACGTTAACTTTTTTTCCTTTTTTTCATATTAAATTGACTGAGAAGTAGGGGTGTGCATCGGTCGGGTTCGGATCATCTGAACAACCCGAAACTCAAAATTAGGTATATATTAACATCCGACCCTACCCTAATAATAAGTTGGACCCGACCTTAACAATCCGAAAATTTTTAAGCCCCGACCCTAAAAACCTGAGCATGAAGGAAATTATTTGACAAAAAAAAATCTCTAGAAAACAATTGCTTCAAACTGTGTGAACACTGCACCGAGCAGTTTACATACAAAAATTTCTTAACTTAAACTTCTTAACATGTGTATAAACAATAACAATAATTCATTTCTGCAACATCAGCACTCTGCCATATCATAATAAGATTGGAATGCATAGCAAAATCTATCATAACATCAAAGGAGAAAATGAAAAAAAAATCAATTTAAAAAGAAATTAAATTAACAAATCAAAAGAAATTAACAAATCAAAACTACCAAAATCTAATCAAACACATTAATATCCATCTTTATCTCCATCATCTCCTATCTCCTACAATTACTTGTAAATTAAAAAAAATTTAGAAGACAGCATTAAAAAGATTTAGAAGACACCAAAATAGTAGATTTGGATCTACTCTTCCACCATCAAACTCCAGCAATAGCAAAATCGCCACCTCCGTCTCATCCTCATCAAGATTCCGACAATGGCAAGTCAAAAGAGAGAGAGAGGCAGAAGGATAGATCGAGAGAGAAAGAGGCCAAGGGAGAGATCGCGAGAGAGAGAGAAATCGAGGGAGAGATGTGGAAGCAAGAGAGAGGAAGAAATAGAAGGAGAGATCAAGAAGCAAGAGAGAGAAATGTGGAAGTAAGAGAGAAAGGGGTTGAAATACAAAATGAAAAAAAAAACCCTTCTATATGTAATTTTGGTTGGGTCAGGTTGAGGAAGGTTTTGAACCGAGCTGAACCCGAAAATATCAAATCATGTTACCCAAACCGACCCTAGCAACCCTAACAACCCTACCTGAATGCCTCGGGTTGGGTTGGTTTGTTCGAGGCTATCAGGTTGGATCGGGTTTTCCACACCTGTACTGAGAAGCTATTGGTTATATCAATTTTTCTAGAAAGGTCTTGTTATCTAAGGCACCGACTCTCCCTTTTATAAAAAGTTGTCTAATAAGTTACAAATTATTTTATGATACATCATTTGATGTCTCAGAAAAGCATTTACGAAAACTATGTTCCATTTTTTTCTATAATAAATAAATCATAATTAACATTTTCATATTTGAAAATTATCTACGGTTCAAACGGTTAAAAATCTAATTACTTTTTTAATTGATCAAAGTTTGAATTCCATCTTTTTGCACCCCAATTATATATTATAAAAAAAAATCATGTTTTACTTTCTTCACATTTTTGGTCCAAAAGTGCTATTATTTGAAATTATAGGGACCTAAGGGAAAGAAGATGTTAAAATAAAGATTTATGAATTTGTTTTTAATATTTATGACAACATTTAGAATCGGCAAAGATTATAAATGAATTAGATAGATTATAGATCAATACGTTTGGCCCATTTATTTATTTATTTATTTATTTTTCTTTTGAAATTGAATGATTATTATTTTGTCATAACTTAGAAGTTTGAATTTTTAAATATTATATCCAAACACTTAAAATATTGAGATGTCAAAGTTCAAACTGACCAATTTCTAAAGCATTTCAGCAGATAAGAAACTTGGTCATATTGTGACTAAAACAAATAGTTTGAAAAAAATAATTCTCCTTATCACTGGAACAAAAAAATATCATGCAACCACTATATAATTGATTCGTTCATCATCAGGCTATTTTGTGTTAAATACAATTTCAAACTACTACTAGCAACAGTAAAAACAATGTAAAATGCAACGACATGACTATATAGTTACAAAATAATAATAATAATAATAATAATAATAATAATAATAATAATAATAATAATAACAACAACACAAGTAACTTGCATAAATTCATGTCTAATATATGAAAATAAATTTCCAAAAGAAATGCAAAAGACATAGAAAAGTTTGAGTTATGGATCATATGGGCCAATCCAACCCATTTGACCCATAAGTTATCCATGGGTTGACTCAATCCCATGCATTTGACCCATAAATTGGTCCAACTCAAAATTTTACAAATTATATGAGTTGAATCTATAGATTGAATCAAAATTGAATAGATCTAATAGCCTTACATTTCTATAATTTTTTTTTGTATTTCAGCCACAAAAATTAATAATACTAGAAGTTAAAAATAATATATATATATATATCTTTTGGAACAGGACGAGTGAAATTCAAATTCTGATTAACAAGAAAAGTAGCCAAACTTTCATCATTGAACATAATTTTTCAACCAAAAAAAGTTCAAATTCTAATTGAAAGTTTTCTATAATTGAAAAAAAGAACAGTAAAATCAATTTCGCCTTTACTTTCTTTATTATTTTCAACTAACTAAAGACTAAAACAAAAAATAGACCATTTAAAGCAATTAAATGAATAAATTAGCCTAGAGAAGAGATAATTTGATATGTCAAATATACAAAACATGTAAAACACGGGAAAATAAAAAAAAAAAAGTATTAATTTTATACCAAAACTTCCATATGAAATTTGGCTGGCAGTTGGTACCAAAATTTGAGTTTGACTGGCAGGATTGTATCTGCCTTTCCCATTTTTTCATTTACGAATGCACTTCTGCTCCCTATGTCACTGTAATTTCTTCATGCTGCCAATGCCATGCCATATTTTCACAATTATTGCTCTAACATTTTATTCTTTATGTTATGTGTATTTGCATAATCTAACCCTTTTTTTTTTTTCCTTTTTCTCTTTGCAATGACATCCACTTTTCCAACATAACAATCTGTACACCTTACAAAAAAGAAGAACAAAAATAATAAATGTGTGCAATCATTTATCTTTTCTTGATCAAAATAAATGAATCAATAATATGACGTTGATATAAAGTATTAATTTTTATCAATCGCATGTTTTTCCGGATCAGATCGAAAATTAATAACCTAAAAAGTATCAAAATTTTCAATCATTTGGGAATAGGTAATTTTGACTTAATTATATATTAATAAAGATTCTAATAAAATAAAATAATACTAATTGTCTTTATTATTGTTATTATATATTTCATCCGTTCTCTTTTATGTGTCACTTTTAAGTACAATTTAAATTCTATTTATCTGTCTCTTTTACATTTTCAATATAATTAATTTATTTTTCTTTTTCAATAAAGTTAAAACTAATTAAATTTGATAATTTAATTTTAATCATGTAATTTAATACTAAATATAAATTTATTTATTATTTTTTAATTCTAATGAAAATAACAAAGTAAAAGATAAAAAAAACGAAGGCAGTATTATTATTATTATTATTATTATTATTATTATTATTATTATTATTATTATCATCATCGCTGGTAAATGGGTGGGTTGGAGAGATTTGAGTTAGATTATAAATAGATCAATATGCAAATAGATTCGATGAATTTGGATAGATGCATGAATTTAATGTAAATTATTATAAAATTTTTTATTAATTAATTAATAAATTCGATAATAATAATAATATTTAATTAAAAATATAATATAAATAATAAATAGTAAATTTTTTAAGTTTATTTACGGATACTTGGTGGTATAGCCTAAAAATACAAAATCATGTATGAGATCCATGCCTTTGCCTTGCGTCTCAGTTACCGACAAAAGTTGAACAAATCATAGCATCTCATAT
The DNA here is from genome assembly GCA_037975025.1 of Excoecaria agallocha. Classification (NCBI taxonomy): domain Eukaryota; kingdom Viridiplantae; phylum Streptophyta; class Magnoliopsida; order Malpighiales; family Euphorbiaceae; genus Excoecaria; species Excoecaria agallocha. The sequence goes on from CM075816.1 coordinate 27,119,593, forward strand.
ATCCAACTTACCAAAGAAAAAAACAAAACCGAGCAATTCGACAAACACCTAAAATCAAATGTAATTTTCTCAAATTAAATAATTTCTCATCTTCTTGGTAGGTTCATTTTTTACAAAAAAAAAAAAAGAAAAAAAAGAAAAATATCGTCTATCAGAAAATTTCAATAAAAATGGAAAAAAAATTAGATATTTGAAGGAGAGGATATGATGAAAGATAAAGAAATGGGTTGCAATAAAACAAAAATGAAGATAATGGTGAATTGGTGATGGAAGTTGATGAGATCAGACTAGTAGTATTCAAATTGAATTGGCTAATTCATTGGGTATTTTGACTAATGGAAATTTTGAAAAATATTTATTGGATACATATTCAATGGGTTGAAAAATAAAATTGATCAATTTTAGATTAATTCAGTAGGTATTGGGTTAAGTATAAAATGGATCAGTAGTTGATTCAATATATATTTGTTTGGATTGAGTTGAGTTTGAATTTTTTTTTTAATGGATTTGGAAAGGATTTGGGTTAATTTTGCCAGATATAATTGGGGCTGTTGTTTTTATTATATGTGGACAGAAGCCGATCAAATTCTTTTTGACCAAACATATTAATTATCTACAATAAATAAAACAAGTGGCTGCTCGAATAAACTAAGAGACTAAGTTTTGATTCGCTCAGATTCAATCTAAGTCTAGAGTATATACTTATGCATTCAGTCATTTCAGACTCTGCTCTTTATACTACAAAACCTAACTTTATTCATCATTTCTTAGCCATTTACATGATCAGAACCATCTTCTTCCATGTCTACCATAGTTACTATTCTTGGTGTACTAGGTTATCAATCCTCCTCTTCAACTTTATATTTATATATATTTTTTCATAAATCATAAAAGCAAGTTCTTATTTGATTCTGTATTTTATTTGTTATCAGGCAATATTACTACAGGGCTAGTTTACCTTGCTCCCATGTAAGTTTATGTTTTTATTTAATTTAATTTAATTAGTATGTATTAATATTATTATGAAGAAATTGATGAAAGAGAGTTGAAATGTATTCTCAGAAAGACTTTTTGGAGAATTGTGGTGAATAGGTCAACTGAAGAATTTGAAAGTATGCCTTATATTTGCAAGTTCATAAATGCTTATTTTTGGGTTTACTATGGAATTCTGAAGCCTCATAGCACACTTGTGGCCACTGTTAATGGGTTTGGTGCTATTTGTGAGATTATTTTCATCCTCCTTTTTCTAATTTTTGCACCTCCAAGAATGAGGGTGAGTTTATTATTGTTTATTCATTATTTCCATATAATTAATTTGCTTAATTATTCACTTAAAATCATTTTTATTTTGATTATTAGGCTATTACTGCCATATTATTTGGGGTTTTGGATGTGTCATTTCCAGCAGTAGTAACAGTTGTGGCCCAGTTGTTCTTCAAAAGAAATGTACAAATAGATATTGCTGGATTTTTCTGTGTTTGTTTCAGTATGGCTGCATATGGTTCTCCTCTTTCGGCTATGGTAAATTTTTTTATATGCAAAACCTCTCTCTATATTCTTCTACTTATTGCTAATTTAGTTAAATTCTATCAGCAATGTCACTAAATCATTACGAAATTATTGTTGAAACGTGGAGTTAAAACAGTATAATGAAAAAAAATATAAGTATCATTTTTTCTGTTTTTTTTTTTTTTTATACCATAGCAATGTAATTTCTATACTTTTATGTCACGATTGAAAGTAACTAACCGTATTGTAAGATGATTAGAAGACAGAAACTAATACCAAATTATTAAAAATGTACAGAAAACAGTGATAACAACAAAGAGTGTAGAGTACATGCCATTTCTTCTGTCATTTTTTCTATTCATAAATGGCGGAGTTTGGACTCTCTATGCGATCCTTACCGCTGACTGGTTCATCGGCGTAAGTTGTAATGATTATGTTGTTTGTTTATTAGTGCTTTGAAGTTATAATTGATTCACAACTTGGGAATTTTCGTAGTTACCAAATGGAACAGGATTCGGTCTTGGTACAGCACAGATGATTCTGTATGCAATTTATTACAAGAGACCTACGAAGAAAGCGGCACTTGATGAGGAGGATGGTTGGCAACATGAATCTCTTCTTCCAGAAACTGAGATTCAAAAGTAGATGTTCGATTTCCTTTGAATCCATTGATTAGATATGATCGTAGAACATGAAGAATGTTTAGAAAATCACTCAAGTCAAAAGAAACGCGAGTTGGAAAATAATTGCTATATATAGGTTGATTCAGAAATTGCATTTCCAAGTGATATCAAAAGTCAAATTATTGAAAGTCATATATGTAAGTTTAGGTTATGATTGAAAAATATTATAATTATTTTAAGATAACTGGAATAATAGTAGCAGATCCAATTGCCACATCCAACCCACTATTCTCCATTGGCTGCAGGCCCAGCCATCTTAAGCCCACCCTCCTCATCCTCTGGCCTCATTCCTTCCTCCTTCAAGGCTAAACCCGGGACTTCCAGATTAATCATAACGTTTTCTTGGGAGTATGGAGTTACTAAAAGCAAATATATGAGATTGGATATAGTTTCAATGTTAATTTATATTTTTCAAATTTATTGTTTATTTTATAGGAATATAAAATTAAATCAATAAAATAATTTTTAATACAATTCATGGTTTCGACTAGTAATTAAAAAATTAAAATCATGTTGTAAACTAATTAAAGAAAAGACAGAAATAGTAGAATATAGAATTTTCTCTTATTGATTATGTATACTGAATAACAACAATAGGGTATTTATAGGCACAAAATAGAAGAGATGGACTTCTACTAGAATAGGGAGAATGATGAGTTTGATAGTCATCCAAATATCTCATAATTATCACAACACTTCCCCTTGGATGACTATGTACTATGAATATGCCTCGTTAAAACCTTGCTAAGAAAAATCCAGTGGGATAAAAACTTAGCGAAGGAAAAAAGTACAATATTCATATGTACTTCCCCTCAAAAATAAAATGAATCAAACTAAATCTTTTAATTGGCGCATTCCAATATAGTACACATGTTTCTTGAAAATTGAACTTGGTAGGGCCTTTGTGAACAAATCTGCTGGATTATCACTTAAGCGAACTTTGCAAACATCGATTTGTCCTTCTTTCATTAGTTCATGAGTATAGAAGAATTTTGGTGAGATATGTTTTGTTCTATCTCCTTTGATATAGCCACCTTTGAGTTGTGAAATACATGCTGCATTATCCTCATACAATTTTATTGGTTTTTTCTCCACTACCAATCCACTTGTTCCTTTAATATGTTGTGTTATGGTTCTCAACCACACACATTCGTGAGTTGCTTCATGGATGGCTAATATTTCCGAATGATTTGAGGAAGTGGCAGTAATTGTTTGCTTAACAGATAGCCAAGAAATAGCAGTGTTACCATATGTGAGACATAACCTGTTTGTGACTGAGCTTTATGAGGATCTGATAGATATCCAGCATCAGTATACCCTGTCAATTCTGAATTTACTCCTTTTGGAAAAAACAAACCCATGTCAGAAGTGTCATGAAGATAACGTAGAATATGTTTTACACCATTCCAGTGCCTTCAAGTTGGTGCAGAACTAAATCTTGCTAGCAAATTAACTGCAAAGACTATATCTGTTCTAGTGTTATTTGCAAGATATAAAAGTGCACCTATTGCACTAAGATATGGTACTTCAGGACTAAGAATCTCTTCGTTATCTTCTTTTGGACGAAAAGGATCTTTCTTGACATCAAGAAAGCGAACAACCATTGGAATGCTCAATGGATAAGACTTATCCATATAAAATTGTTTTAAGATTTTCTCTATATAAGATGACTGATGTACAAGAATTTCTTTTGGCAAATATTCAACTTGAAACCTAAGACAAAATTTTGTTTTTCCAAGATCTTTCATTTCAAATTCCTTTTTCAAATATTTTGCAGTAATAGAGATCTCTTCTGGAATCCCCACTATGTTTAAGTCATCAACATAAACTGCAACTATAGCAAATCCTAAATTTATCTTCCTGATAAAAATGCATGGACAACTTGAATTATTCTCATACCCATTTTTCACTAGGTAATCACTTAGACGATTGTACTACATGCGTCCAGATTGCTTTAATCCATACAAAGATCTTTGGAGTTTAATCGAGTACATTTGTCGAGGTTTTGAATTATATGCTTCAGGCATCTTAAATCCTTCAGGGATTTTCATATATATGTCATTATCTAACGATCCATATAAATAAGCTGTCACCACATCCATTAGATGTATATCAAACCCTTCAGAGGCAGTCAAACCAATCAAAAATCTAAACATGATTGCATCCATGACTGAAGAATACGTTTCTTCATAATCTATACAAGGTTTTTGTGAGAAACCTTGTGCAACAAGTCGTGCTTTATATCTCACAATTTCATTCAGCTCATTTCTTTTACTTACAGACCCATTTATATCCAACTAGTTTGACATCTTCTGGTGTCAGGACTACTGGTCCAAATAATTTTCGTTTAGCTAAAGAATCTAGCTCAACCTGAATTGCCTCTTTTTATTTTGGCCAATCAAGTATTTGTCGACATTTTTCTATAGTTTTAGGCTCAGGCTCATCATCATTTGCTATTTCAGAAGTAATAGCATATGCAAATACATAATTTCATCTCTTTCTAACATATTTCTAGTTTTCAATGAGATCTCATAATTTGTCGGTACCGGAACCACTTCTAGGGTCGCTTCTCTAGAAATATGTAGTTATGTATTTGATTTGTTTCTGGCCTCTTCAGGAGGATCAATTGAATGATTTTTTATTTCTCTCTTCTTTCGAGGAACAATATCTTTTGTACCAATAGGTCTACCACGCTTCTGGCATGAACTAGACTCATTTGTTGTTATACCCCCAAGATGTCCTACAGGGACATCATTTGTCGTGCAGGGGCATTTGTAGCTGGAATGATTTGGTGACCTTTTGGGTGTCTGTAAAGATATTGGATAGCTAATTTGCAACATTCTATAAATGAATTATTCTTTGAACTTCAAGTTCACATTAATTTGTGCGTGTATCAAATTTGGACAAAGTTGGTGTGTTCCAACTGATTTCTTGAGCTTTTGGCCATTTACTTTTATCTTCCCCTAATTGAGGGAAAACTGATTCATCAAATTGACAACCTAAAAATCTTGCTCGAAAAGGTTATCAGTTAAAGGTTCTAGATACCTAATGATAGAAGGAGAATCAAAACCAATATATATATACTAAGACATCGTTGGGGACCCATTTTAGTTCGTTGAGGAGGGGCAATAGGAACATAAACAACACAACCAAAAATTTTAAGATGATATATATTAGTTTGTTAATCAAAAACAAGTTGCAAATGTGAAAATTTTTGATATGAACTAAAGATGTGGCATGAACAATTGCATGTCCTCAAGCAAATGCAGGAAGTTGTGACTTCATAAGCATAGGTCTAGCAATAAATTATAATCGCTTAATAAAAGATTCAGCTAAACCATTTTGAGTATGAACATATGTAACAGAATGCTCGACACTAATCCCAATTGACATGCAAAAGTAATAAAATGCTTTTGAAGAAAACTCATATGCATTATCTAAAAGAACTATCTTGATAGGATGATTAGGAAAACTTAGACCTTAACTTTATAATTTGAGCAATAAGTTTAGCAAAAGCAATATTACGAGTAGAAAGTAAACATACATGTGACCATCGAGTTGAGGCATCAATCAAAACCATAAAATATCGAAATGGTCCACAAAAGGGATGAATTGGGCCACAAATATCTCCATGTATCCTTTGAAGAAAAATAGGAGACTCCAAATGCAATTTGGATGGTGAAGGTCTTACAATCAATTTACCTTGTGCATAAGAACTACAAGAAAAATCATTAGATAAAAGAATTTTCTGATCCTTTAATCCATGTCCATTTGTATTTTCGATAATACGTCGCATCATGGTTGAACCGGGATGACCAAGGCGATCATGCCAAAGTATGAACATTTTAGGGTCTGAGCACTTCCGGTGCATATAATTTGATTCAACCATTTTTATTTTCGTGAAATATAATCCTGTTGAGAAACTTGAAAGTTTCACTAATATGAACTTCTGGTTCAATTTTGTTGATGTAATCTATAGATTTTCGACATTTTCATTATTTGTCGTTTCAATATGATATCAATTACGACGTATATCTTTAAAACTTAGTAGATTTCTTCGGGATCTACTTGAATACAACGCATCATCAATATATAATTTTGTTCCATTTGGAAGCACAATTTGGACTCTTCCAGAGCCTTTAATTACGTTTGCAGAACCAGAAATCGTATTAACATTAATTTCAGCTAATGTTAATTGTATAAAATATTTATTGAGAACAAATAGATTATGAGAATTCCTTAAATAGAATTAAAGAAACTTCTGGTTCTCTAATAAACATATAAATTCTCAATAATTTATGTATTATAATCGATCCGGAATGATCAAACCGGTCATGTCAAGTAATTAATTGTTAATTAGTAAACTTCAGGCTTACTATTTTTATTATATCAATATTTATATCAATTGATAAACATCAAGTTTCTTAATATCAATATCAGACAATTAGTAAACATCAGGTTTACTAATATTTGTGACATACAGTCAATAAACTATATGTTTATTAGTATTTGTATCAATTTTCAAGTTTATTGTTTATTATAATCAATAAACTTCGAGTTTACCAATATTAGTATCGATTAATCAACAAACTTCTGGTTTATTGATATTTGAATAATTAGTCAACTGCATGTTACTAATACTTGCATAACAATTAGTAAACTTTATGTTTACTAATATTGTGACAAATAATAAAATAAATATTTATTAATATTTATATCATTTTTTTTAAGTTTACTATAATCAATAAACTTCAGGTTTACTGATATTAGTATTAATTAATCAATAAACTTCATGTTTACTGATATTTATATAATTGGTAAATAATAGGTTATTAATATTTGTTAGTAAACTTCAGGTTATTAAAATTTGTATTTATTAGCAAACTTCGAGTTTACTAATATTTGTATCAAAATCAAATTATCTGAAACAATATATTACTAATCTCATACAAAGTAGATCTCAAGTATTTATCTTTCAATTTCAAAATGATATTCATTTCAGCGAATATTTTTGAAAATATATGTTTGCGGGACATATTTGAGAAATAATATATTTTCTAACAAATTGTATGCAAATAATTGCATTATAACTCTTCAGGAGTCTTCAAATAATTATATTACACATAACAACAATATACATATAGAAAATTGAAAACCAAATATAGCTTTACATAAAATATATTCATCATATATAATATAATGATTAAAATATAATTAAGCAAGGATCAAATTGTAATTATGCAAAATAAATCACTTAAATCATGTTAATGTGCTTGGTAATAGAAAATATTATTCTCAGTTCTTAATATTTTCGTATATTGAAGTTTTTAAAATTATATATTATAGGGTAGAATTATCGACCTTTAATCAATCTCATTAACTCATGAGAATTAAAATAATTTAAAATTTATAAATTAAATCTACTTACCGTTTAATCTTGTAAATTATAATTCTTGATTCCTTCGAGCCGGGTTGTCGTAAACCACCGACTTCCAATGATCAATAAAGACTATCGTGCTGATAACGTGTTGTAAACTAATTAAAGAAAAGACAGAAATAGTAGAATATATAATTTTCTCTTATTAATTGTGTATACTGAATAACAACAATAGGGTATTTATAGGCACAAAATAGAAGAGATGGACTTCTACTAGAATAGGGAGAATGATGAGTTTGATAGTCATCTAAATATCTCATAATTATCACAACAAATCAACTTTAATTCTTTACGCTCTTGACAATCAAAAGAAAATGGTTACTTCAGCTTATCTATATATATAATATTGGAAAGGAGAAACTAACCACAAAATCCAGCCAATTCGAGTTTTCGAGCTTTAGTTTCCATTCAAAAAAAATAGGAATACCACGGGGATGTGACAGTTGAAGAACGGTCACTACATTTATTTCAGATCCTGAAATTTTATCTATAAGTGCTAAATTTTATATTATAATATGCAAGTATAGGTCCATCCCTACATGTACGAGATAATTTTTTTTTTTTTACTTGTTTTCAATGATTCTATATTTCATATACTCCCAATCAAATGTAATTTATTTAGAACCAGGAATACAAACATGGCATAGGAGATCGAGCAAGACCAAGACAAAGCGATTGACCTGGACTTCAATATCACTGCACAAAACAAGAAAGATTGCATCATTGCATGAGCCACTCATTTTGGCTTGATATATTGCCATGTCTAATGTATAGGAAACGTATATTGACCGATCACGCCAAATGCCCAGACAATTCTTTCTCTGAACCACTTGCACTCTATCCATTATCCAAAGCCACACACACTGCCATATACTGGGAACCACACTAAAAAAGACTTTAAAGGATTAGGTTACTTCAGCTCTTATATAGGAAAATAATAATGTAGAAACAAACCACAGATAAATACGTATCTCTCTCACTCTCTTTTCTTCATTGTCTTGTATTTTCCTTTATCATACCTTGGCATTTCCATGGGGTCTGCAGCCAACCAGCAAATTCACTTTGTGCTATTCCCGTTGATGGCTCAAGGCCACATGATTCCTATGGTAGACATTGCTAGAATATTAGCACAGCATGGCATGATTGTGAGCATTGTCACTACACCCCTAAATGCTGCTAGATTTAAACCAGTTCTTGACCGAGCCACAAAGTCCGGCCTCAAGATTCGAGTTTTCGAGCTTCAGTTTTCATTCCAAGAAACAGGATTACCACAGGGGTGTGAGAATATCGACATGCTGCCTTCATTGGACATGAGCTTCAGCTTCCTCAAAGCAGCTTGTGGGCTCGAGCAGCCAGAAGGCCAACTGTTTGCAGAACTAAATCCGAGGCCAAGCTGCATAATCTCCGATATGTTTTTGCCATGGACGATTAACATAGCCAAAAAGTGGGAGATTCCAAGAATTTCTTTCGGTGGTTTTTCCTGCATTTGCAAGTTGTGTTTGCACAATACAAAGGTTTCGAAGGTTTTAGATACTATAGCATCTGATACAGAATACTTTGAAGTTCCCGGATTGCCTGGTAATATCCAATTCACCAAACCACAGATTCCACTTCCTACAAAGGATGCAGAAGAGTTTAGCGATCTTATTGCTGAAGCAGAAAAGAATAGTTATGGATTAATTATTAACACATTTGAAGAGTTGGAGTCTGCATACGTGAAGGAATACAAGAAAGCAATGGGGAGTAAACAAGTTTGGTGCATTGGTCCTGTTTCATTATGCAATAAAGACACGTTGGACAAAGCTGAAAGAGGTAACAAGGCATCTCTTAATCAACAGGAATGCCTCAACTGGCTTGATTCTTGGCAGACAGGATCTGTAATTTATGCCTGTCTAGGAAGCCTTAACAATCTTACAACTCAGCAAATGGTAGAGCTTGGTCTAGGCTTAGAAGCATCCAATAGACCCTTTATATGGGTTTTAAGAGCAGGTGATGGATCAAAACAGATAGAGAATTGGATTTATGAGAGTGGGTTTGAGGAGAGAACCAAAGGAAGAGGCCTTGTGATTCGCGGTTGGGCACCTCAAGTACTGATATTGTCACACCCTGCCATTGGGTGTTTCTTGACGCATTGTGGTTGGAATTCAATATTAGAAGCAATTAGTTTTGGCTTGCCAATGGTTACTTGGCCACTTTTTGGAGACCAATTTTGTAATGAGAAGTTAGTTGTTGAAGTATTAAAGATTGGTGTAAGTATTGGGGTTGAGCCTCCTCAGACAAGGGGGAAAGAAGAGCAGCTTGGTGTAACGGTGAAAAAAGATGATGTTACAAAAACTGTCAGTAGTTTGATGGAAGAAGGAGAAGAAAGGGAAGAGAGAAGAAAAAGAGCTAAACAACTTGGGGAAATGGCAAAGAAGGCAACAGAGGAAGGAGGGTCTTCTTATCTCAGCCTCGAACTTCTTGTCAAAGATGTCATTCAAGAACAACCAAATCATTAGCACTCAAATCTCTTTGTTTCAACTGTGATATATTTTCATATCATTCCACAATAAAAAGAATTAATACAAGCGGCAAAAATTGATACTCTTCTAAGTACAGAATAAGTTCTCGCCTCTTCATAACTTCGAAATATAGATATAAATGCTAATACATTAATTTTAATCATGAAGTCGATGAAATAAAATTGATTCAGATTGCAACCCGGGCTCAAAATCTGTAACAAGTAACACATACTCGAGTTATAAGAAACATCAAGCATGGGTTACTTGATAAACTCAAGTAATTCGTTCCATGCATGTCCCTAAAGTTCAAAATTACATAGAAAGTACGATAAATAATGAAACTAAACTATTAATTAAATAATTCATCTTACCGACCCGATGCATGCTTCGAGCTGCATCTGATTCACTTGACATGTTCTGCATGAGAAGTGGATGTACGATCATCAGTTTTGCTTCCAGCTCTCGAGCTTTTTTCTTTTATTTCCTCTATTGGTGAGGATTTCCTTACAAGATCCTCTATATCACTCTCCCGCCAGCAGAATCCAAAAGTTAAAATACCGTAGTGGAAAGACAATCTAGTCTTTTTCTGTTTGTCATATATATAATAAATTACAGTCCGAATTGATGCACCATTACGCTAAATCCATACAAACACAAAATTGAAACAATAAAGTCAGAGTTTGGAACGCGAACTTCTAAGCCAATCTCATAGCAGAGTCTACAAAATCAGCAGTCCAAAGCCAAAAATCCAAAATGTGAGAAAACACACAGAAAATTGAAATTCTATATTCAATTGATTAAAAACTAAGTTTACACTCCTATTTATACAAAGAAAAGCAACCAAATTAATAATTATAGTTCCCTAATTTGCTCCCTAAATTACTCCAATTACTTTACAGCTATATTCTAACACTCCCCCTTAAGCTGGAGCATAAATTTTAATTATATTTCAGCTTGTTACAAATTTATTTCTTGATATAAACTTCAAAACATAAATCCGAGCTTCAAAACAAAATGAAAAATAAATGCAAAATCCTCTCCAAACAAAGTCTACTAATAACCCATGCCGTAAGCTCCAACCCAAAACGGAGATCAAGTGCAACTCTCTCCAAACGAAGCCTAAACAAATAACCCATGAATAGGCTTCAACACGAAACGAAGATCAAGCGCAACTCTCTCTAAACGAAGCCTACACATATCCTGTCATGTAGACTTCAATTCAAAATAGAGAATAAGTATAACATACTTTCCAAAACAGAAGCAGAAATCACAAAATAGGAACACCAAGAACCAGCCACAAACATTTAGAAGCAGCAGAGGCAGGGGACAAAACTGACACTACACCCATGCACCAAATAGAAGCAGAAACCACGAAGCAGAAACACCAAGAACTAGTAATCACAACTAAGAAGAAGCTGGGGAGCAGATCTTCGAAGAAGCAGAGGACAGCCACCACCGAGAGGGAAGACCACTGTAAAAGGACACCGAAAAATGACCGGAAATGGCCAGGCGACGCTGGAGGTGAAATCGGAGGACCACCGGACGCTGGACGCTCTTCCACGCGCCGGCGCGTGAAGACGGAGCGGATTCTTGTGGTGGCGCGTGAGGGCCACTCGCTGGCCTGATGGTCGCCGGATTTTGTGGAGAGGCCGGACTGACGCCTGTGCACCTTCCGATGTGGGCGGTGAAGCAAAACGATCACCAGATCCGATGACCCAAGACTGGACAGAATCTTCAACCAAAAATGAAAAACCCAGGGAACCCGGAAGCCCCAGAAAATCCATCAGAGAGCCCAAGGCTCTGATACCACGTGACTTGTTAGGACCGTCAAACATCCCCTCAACTCCACATTAGTATGATATTGTCCGCTTTGGGTCAAGCCCGCACGGATTTGCTTTTGGACACCTCCCAAAAGGCCTCATACTAATGGAGTTAGGTGAACATACTTATATACAAGGTATTTCTTCCTTAATTTTCCAATGTGGGATGTGGGACTTGGATTGTACCCCAACAATCCTCCCCTCAAACCAAGGACCACACAACACGTAGTCTCTCCTTCAACAATAATCACTTATATCCTACCCTCGAGCGATAATCCATTTGATTCGTCAAATCATCTTGCACCACCGTTATCAACCAACGGGACACGCCGTCTGGCCACCACAATACCATGAAGACTTTCGACACAAGGCACCAAATACGAATCTCCAATCGCACGAATACATTGAAGGCCTCCCACATAACGCAGTCCACCGTTGGCTCCATCTCCGAACTTGGGCTCTGATACCATGTGAGAAAACACACAGGGAATTGAAATTCTATATTCAATTGATTAAAAACTAAGTTTACACTCCTATTTATACAAAGAAAAGCAACCAAATTAATAATTATAGTTCCCTAATTTGCTCCCTAAATTACTCCAATTACTTTACAGCTATATTCTAACACAAAAGAATATGTAATGCCAGCAATGTTAACGATAAAGCTGATAAGCGATAACGAATATATTAAAATTATGGTTAATTACAAAATCAGGCCCGGCGATAGTGTAGTTTTCAATTTTGGGTACAACAAAAAAATTCTTTCAACATCAGTCCCAAATATCAAATACCCTTTTAATTTCTGTTAGTTTCATGTTAAAAGGAAATTGTTCAAGTATGATCCTCCAAAATAGCAAAATAAACCAAGTCTTCAAACAAAATCATGCAGTTATCTTCAATTAGAATTGCGGCGGTACACTAAACTTGTGATTTCTAGTAGTAGGGGATTGACCAATCATACCAAATGCCCAGACAGTTCTTCCTCTGAACCACATGCACTCTATCGAAAACCACACATTCTGCCAATATTGTGAACCCCGCCAAAAAAGATAACAACGAGACTTCAAAGGAATTGATTACTTCAGTTCTTATATTTATAAAAATAATAATGGAAGTAGAAACAAACCACATACCATAAATACATATCTTTCTTACTCAATTTCTTCATTGTCTTGCATTTTCCTTTATCATACCTTATTGGCATTTCCATGGGGTCTGCAACCAACCAGCAAACTCACTTTGTGCTATTTCCATTGATGGCTCAAGGCCATATGATTCCTATGATAGACATTGCTAGAATATTAGCACAGCATGGCACGATTGTGAGCATTGTCACCACACCCCTCAATGGTGCTAGATTTAAACCAATTCTTGATCGAGCCACAAAGTCCGGCCTCAAGATTCGAGTTTTTGAGTTTCAGTTTCCATTCCAAAAAATAGGATTACCACAAGGGTGTGAGAATTTCGACGTGCTACCTTCACTGGACATGGGCATCAACCTGTTCGAAGCAGCTTGTGAGCTCAAGCAGCCAGTAGACCAACTATTTGGAGAGCTAAATCCAAAGCCAAGCTGCATAATCTCCGATATGTGTTTTCCTTGGACGATTAACATAGCCAAAAAGTGGGATATTCCAAGAATTTCTTTCATTGGTTTTTCCTGCTTTTGCATGTTGTGTATGCACAATGTAAAAGTTTCAAAGGTTTTAGAGACCATAACATCTGACACAGAATACTTTGAAGTTCCTGGATTGCCTGATAATGTCCAATTCACAAAACTGCAGATTCCACATGCTCCAAAGGACTCAGAAGAGTTCAGCAAGCTTTTTTTTGAAGCAGAAATAGACAACTACGGATTAATTATGAACACATTTGAAGAGTTGGAGTCTGCATACGTTAAGGAATACAAGAAAGTAATGGGGAGTAAACAAGTTTGGTGCATTGGTCCTGTTTCATTATGCAATAAAGACACGTTGGACAAAGCTGAAAGAGGTAACAAGGCATCTCTTAATCGACAGGAATGCCTCAACTGGCTTGACTCTTGGCGGACAGGATCTGTAATTTATGCCTGTCTAGGAAGCCTTAACAATCTTACAACTCAGCAAATGGTAGAGCTTGGCCTAGGCTTAGAAGCATCCAATAGACCCTTTTTATGGGTTTTAAGGGCATGTAATGGATCAAAACAGATAGAGAATTGGATTTATGAGAGTGGGTTTGAGGAGAGAACCAAAGGAAGAGGCCTCGTGATTCGCGGTTGGGCACCTCAAGTACTGATATTGTCACACCCTGCTATTGGGTGTTTCTTGAGGCATTGTGGTTGGAATTCAACATTAGAAGCAATTAGCGTTGGCTTGCCAATGGTTACTTGGCCACTTTTTGCAGACCAATTTTGTAATGAGAAGTTGGTTGTTCAAGTGTTCAAGACTGCTGCGAGTATCGGAGTGGAGGTTCCATAAAAAGTAGGGGAAGAAGAGCTGGTTGGTATACTGATGAAAAAGGATGATGTTGCTCGAGCTGTGGATGAGCTGATGGAAGGAGGAGAAGAAAGGGAAGAGAGAAGAAAGAGAGCCAAACAACTCAGAGAAATGGCAAAGAGGGCAACAGAGGAAGGAGGGTCTTCTTATCTTAACATCAAACTTCTAATCAAAGATATCGTTCAACAAGCAGCAAAACATTAGCATTAAGATCTCTTTGTTTCAATGTGGTTTATCTTTGATATCAGTCAACAAAGTTCCACCTATGTTATTAACAATTCCAATCCTGTCTTCTTAAAAAAATTAAGATAGCAATACAATTAGCACCTCTTTTCCATAGACATGCACCTCCTCTACTAGAGCTAACAGTTCAATGCAAGCATATTCTGCTTCAAGCTTCATCATTTTCTCAAAGCTGTGCAAAATATTTTAAGATGCTGAGCAGAATATTTTAAGAAATGAGCAAGTTTTTTCACGAACAATATTTTAACAATCAGTCCTTTTAACCATTTTTTTTAAAGGGAAAAAGTTAGAAGTTGCTTTACTAATTTTCTTTTTCATTCAAAAATACCCCCACACTATATTTGCTATGATAGTATAATGTAATGTACGAGAAATGTAATGAATTAAAAAATATAATGAAAAGGAATGGAATTACAATTATATTATAATATTTGATTGCATTGTTAATATAATATAAATACTAATATATTCATATATTTGGTTGGATTATAATACTTGTATTGAAATGTAATTATATTTATAATTTTCAACTAATTTTTTATATGATTATTTTATATTATATGAGATCATTAAGTAAATTTAATTATTTTATATATTTATTATATTATAAAAATACAAAAGTCTGAATTTAATAAAATATAATATTTTGAAAAAAATTATATTAAAAATGCAATTTCATAAAAAAATATAATCCTATTAGATTGTAACATTGTTTTTCACAAATAATTCTATTAATTAAGTAAAATTAACATAGCAATTATATCTACAAAATATCAAATTAACAAATTGTCCAATAGAACTCAAACCACTAACTGTATATCAACTAAACAAAACCTTCAATTCAACATAAAATTACCATCAAACTCAAATATCCCCATTAAGTATTCAAAATGTGGTTTTTAGAATTTTATTTTTATCAACAATTTAATGAATTTATCTTTATTATCACCGTCGCTACCACCGTTATTGCCATTGCTGCCACCGCCAGATTACCGCCGCCACACCACACTGCTGTTGCCAATGCCGCCGCCGCAGTCGCCATTGTCACCGCCGCCACCGCCGCAACACCGTCGCCACCACATCGCGGCTACCACTGCCCCCACCACTACCATCGCTACTGCTGCTGTCGCTTCTACTATCGTCGTAGTTGCCACCACTAGACTACCGCCTCTACCACCGCCACTACCGCTGCCGCCATCACCTCTACCGCCACTGCCGCTGCCATCACACTTCCACCACCACCACCACCTCCGTCGCCGTCACCACCGAAATCATGATCATAATATACATAAATAATTAAAAAATATACATAAATAACTAAAAAAGAAT
Organism: Excoecaria agallocha; assembly: GCA_037975025.1. NCBI lineage: Eukaryota > Viridiplantae > Streptophyta > Magnoliopsida > Malpighiales > Euphorbiaceae > Excoecaria > Excoecaria agallocha. Next base: position 27,135,586 of record CM075816.1, read on the forward strand.
GATATAGTTTTTAAATATATAAACCAATTTTTTAAAAAAATTAATAATAAAAACTGAAAATAGTTTTTGAATTTTAAAAAATAAAAAACTAAAAACCTACAACTTTACTGAACACATATTAGATTTACTGTTTTTACTTTTACAAACTGGCGGTTATCCATTAACTAATGTTAACCAATCAATATATTTTATATATTATATTTTTATTTTTACACTTAAATTTTTTAATATTTTTATAATTTATAAATATTATGATATATAACTTTCTAAAATATTATTATAATACACATTTTTAGTAAATAAATATTGAAATTATCTTTTTATTACTATTATTTATTCATTACATTGCCTAATTAGCACCCTATTATTACTTTCATATTGAATATATTTAATTCTTATAACTAATTATGAAATTTTTTTTTCTTTTGATTCTTTTAATGGATATTATATTAAATTTATATATATTTTTTTCATTTTTAAAGCATTTTTAACTATTAAAATAAAATTAAAAATTGTATAATTTATTAAATTTATATGTTAAAATTTTGGGTTAATTACAAATTAAGACCTAGACTATATGGTACCTTACAATATTAGACTCCATCTTTAAAATCTTACAATGTTAGTCCTCCAACTTCAACTTTCCTTTCAATTGAGAGACTTCATCGCTATTTTGTTGTTATTGAAAGGGGAATGATGGAATAGCGACGGAGTCCCTCAATTGAAAGGAAGAGTCGAAGTTGAGAGTTGATATTATAAGATTTTGAAGATGGGGTCCAATATTATAAGGTATCTAATAGTTTAGACCATTTTTTGTAATTAACCCTAAAATTTTTTAGTGGTTAACCAATAAATCAATTTGAAAAAATTAATTAAAAACTAAAACTGATATAGTAGTTAACCAAAATTAATGGATTGGTTAATAACATTATTAATGGATCAGTTAACCGGTCAATGCTTACTCCTATCATTAAATAACTTTTTACCCAAATTTATTTCTCATTATTAGGTATGGTGAAAAATATATCAATTTTTTCACGGTCACAATCAATTTTGCTCATTGGGTGTCTCTCATGCATACTCAAATCACTCAATTTTGTCAACTCACCATTAATCATCAATCTCTTCTCATTTGCATCACCATCTTCTAATGTTCGACTAAGTCATCACTAGCCTTTCCAATTTTCATGCTAATAATTGAAGCCAAATCTTTATTTCAAATGATTATGCTTTAATTTTTGAGATAAATAAAGAGAGTTCTATGGCAATAAAGAGTACAAGTAAAAGCATTCAAGTTTGGGTAGAGTTGCTAAAATTCGGCTTCTATTATTAGTATGAAAACTAGAAAGGCTAGTGATAGACTTAGTCAAGCATTAGAAGATGGTGATGAAAATAAGTAGAGATTGATGATTAATAGTGAGTTGACAAAATTGAGTGATTTGAGTATGCGTAAGAGATACTAGATAATGAGAAACATTGGTTATAATCGTGAAATAATTGATATATTTTTCACTATACCTGATGATGAAAAAGAAATTTGGGTGAAAGGTTTACTTAATAGAGATATTTGAGTATTAATGGTAATTGTATGTTGAATTGGAGGTTTTTTTTAGTTGATATATGATTGGTGGTTTGAGTCTTATGGGACAATTTGTTTTATATTTTATAGTTACTATAAGGAGATGATATGGTATAATTCAAAAATTTATAAATCTCTATATTATCTTAAAATTTTAGATATTTTAAAAATTAGATACTATTATATCTATAAAATTTGGTACAACTTGGTTCGATTTTTCAGTTTTTTCGGTACTAAACAATAGAGTATAATATAATTTGGTACTTCTAATAATTAAATATTTTTAAAAATTTATAAAATAAATTCACACAATAATAAATATAAATATAATTAAAATATCTCAATAAATACAATTAAAATTTAATTTAAAGTATAAAATTTAAAAATTAACATTCGATAGTCTTTCTTTGTATTATATTTAGACCGATTTGAAAATCTTGAGCAATATTTAAAAATAATAACAAAAAATTAAATAATTAAACAGTAAAAAATCTAACATTAAATACACAATTTAAAAATTATGCGAATATAGTAATTACCTGATTCAAACTTTTCAAAATTTTTTTATTAGTTGTTGTCTTTAAAGTCAAATGTATAGCTGATTTCAATCAGTTTTGGCAACAAATAAGAAATCAACTCGGTTAAAGAATTTTCTAAATTTATTTAAAGTTCTCTCTCAAGTGTTAAAAGTTAATTTAGAAGCTATAGTTGAGTATTAAATAGTTAAGACCAATGTTATTAAAATCGGATTACACCAGTCGGTCAGAATGGTTTAACCATGAATCGTTAGTTGGTTCGATCGGTTCAATGTATAAAAACTGGAATGACAAAAAATCGAAATGAACCATTATGAACCAATTAAAATCAAATTGAAACCAAAGAAAATCGGGTGAATCAAAATAAACTAGTTTGAATCTGAAAAAATAAAATTTCGTCTAAAATATCTATACAATATTATTTTTTGCTGGAAAAAAATAAAATATAAGAATAAATACAAAACAATTGAAATTTAAGCAAATTTGATGGATTTTTATGAAAAAAATAAAAATTATAATTTATATTTGATGAATTTCTTTGAATATTTGCAATTTTGTACTATATTTATTTTAATTTTTTGTTATAAATATTGAATGACTTGAAAATATTGTCTTATTATTAATGTTTGATGATAAATGTATTTTTCTAAACTAATTTTAATTTTTTATATGGTGTATTTTCATAATATTTATATAAAACTTAAAATATAATATTAATTTTTCAGAAAAGAAAAAATCCGGTTAAACATCAACGAACCGATCGAACCTCAACAAACCGATCAAACCAACCCTTTACCTTTTTGGTTCTTTATTCGGTTCGATTTTAATAACATTGGTTAAGACATCTCTAGCAAGAGAGCGAAAAGGGCATATGATTCTCCTTTATATTTTTTTTACCTCAAATAATTTATTTTTAATATTTTTTAAAAATATATATCACTACAAGAAAATTGCAATTTAGCAACGGAAATTAGCAACGAAAAATTGATATTTTCCTTTGCTAATCAAAAATAGCAACGGAAATTTCGGTTGCTAATTCGACAGTTGCTATTTTTAGCAACGGAAATTGAATTTCATTGCTAAATTTAGCAACGAAAATTAAATTCTGTTGCTAAATTCAACAATGCAAGATTCGATTATTGGTCAATTTTAGCAACGGATAGTGATTTCCATTGCTAAAGTTAGCAACGGAAACCATTTTTCGTTGCTAAATTCACCATAAGAAAAAAAAAATTAACGACGGTCATATCTGTCGCTACAAATTATTACAATTTTTTAATACCAGAAACCCATGAATGACGAATGACAGGAAAGAAAGTTTGAGATTGCATGCTTGGAAGAGCCATTAACTGCCAAAAATATATGATTATAAGATAATGTAATGTAAACCAAAAATTAGCGATAAAACAAAATCAATGACATGACATGCAACATATTTCAAGATTAATAATCAAAAAGAAATTAGAATAAAAAAATTAAATGAAAACTATAACTTTACAGTATTTTTTAAAACTATAACTTTACTGCATTTTTATTTCTTTTCTTTGTAGCATTATAAGGATGCAAATACAGCCTAAAAGTACAAAATCAATCTAACCCAGCAGTAAGAAGCCAAACAACATATCAATGCTTTTTGCTATATTCATCCTTTTTTTCTTCATGAATCAAGAACGATAATCTATTTGAAAAGAGCTGAATGCAAAATTATTAAAGTTTAACCAATGGATGAACAAATCTGGATTTAAATGCTCTTGTCCAGATTGCAGTTGAATTCAGTTCTTGATGTCCAAGCATAGTTTATTTCATTTGACACATATTCTTTCAAAGGAGATGCTCAATCAGCAAAATTTTTATTTGAAACCAACTCAAATGTTCTAAGAAAAGCGGATTAAGGGTATAAAAAGAACCAAGGATTTCCTATTCTAAGAATTGTAAAAACTCCAACAGTTGAGCAAAAATTCTAAAAGCCCTTAGCATTTCGATAATAGATAATACATATTCTAACACTTTATAGGGTGTGTTTTTACATTGAACAACATTATAATCACTCAAGTTGCTAATTAATAAAATAGTTTACAGGACTGGTAATAGGAGCAAAATAATTAAACTAGCAATGACAGTTTAGATGAATACCTTCAGATAGACATCCCCAACTGTTATTATGCAATGATATCAATGAGGTAAACAAAGCAGAGGCAGTAACACTATGCAATGGCATCAAGGACAGGACACCACCCAACTCCAATGGAAGCCTAGATTAGCCAAGCAGTAAAATCCTCTTAGGATTACAATAAAAAGGAAATTTTAAACTAAATTAAAACAAAGTTAATGTCCACAAAATTGAGAATTATAGAAAAGTAACATAAAATAACATACAGTAACATAAAACAATAATTATCATTCATTATATTCAAAATTAATATCAACAACGACGAAGGACCAAGTAGGAGCTCCAAAATCTGGAAAGACCTGCCAATATAATAACTAAAAACAAAAATCCGAAATAAAATATTCTAAACTCAATTTGTCTCACTTAATGCCTGTAAAATCATAATTACATAAACAATCGCAAAAACAAAAAAGAAATGAACTTTCCTTTGCTCTAAAATCTTAAAGCTTTTGATTTTGGAGTCGAAGTAGTTAAACGGGTTACAAGGGTTTTTTCAGAAGCTGAAGAGAACTGGAGGGTTCTTCTTATGCCATAGGCGGCCATCTTTCCTTCTCTCTCTCTCTCTCTATTTAAACTTAAAGGCTCTGTCCTCTATTGAAAGAAAGGGTTGTAGTTTTATGGGCTCTATTTTAATTCTATATAAATATAGGCCTTAATCAAAAAATGAAAATTTTCAAGGTTTAAATGTTTTATGGGCTCGATTTGAATTCTACAGAAATATATTCAGCTCGACAAAGCTTATAGAGAGAAATGAGAAAATTAATAACTATTTTCTCGTTAATTACAGACTATCCTTACAAAGAACAATATTTATATTATGAAAAGGAAGGTAAACTGAATGCCAGCTCACCAGCTTAATTAAAAGAACTAAGCTCGCTGACTAGTCAACAACAATAGTAAGTAATTAACTAAACTAAATAAACTATTCCTTCAGCCCCTCTCAAGATGGAGCTTGGTGAAAACCAACCAAACATTGAGGGTATATAAATATTAGGGATATGTGTGAAAACAATTACAAAAAGAAAAAGCTGAATTTAGGAATTTGAAGAGGAAAAAGACATCAAATTAGAAAATTTCCTATACTTTACTCACACAGAAAAACTTAGGAGTTTAATAAGAACCCACTAGCTATAATAAGTCAGTTTAAATCCACCAAAAAGAATCAAAATCAGATCTCTACTAAAAGAACACATGGTTAATCTTGCAGGATTAAGAGGTTCAGAAGAACTTGGATTTAAATTTCAATAGAGGAAATAAAGGGAAACAATATCACCTTCTCACAGTGTTTGCACTGTCAGTCAAAGCTAATATTAGAAGCAGAAGCCTTTGTTCTTAGCCTTGCTTTCATCCCAACAGCCACCCAACTTCCAATGAAACTATTGAAATAGTTCAAAGGGGCAAAAAAAAAATTAAGAAACTTATTGAGGAGCTTTTTACAAGAATAGGTGATGATCAAAAGCAAAACCAAAAAGTATCATAACAAAACCTTATTTTGAAATCATCATGCATACTCATTAAAGCATGAATGCCACCACAACAACTGTGTCCAATGACTAAAATGTTTTCAACCTATAAAAATAATCATTCTAAATTTCTAGATAAGATAAAAAGACATCTCATAGGCTTACTCACTTATACACACTGTTTCATCCTTTGAAGCAAATAAGAAAGCATTCGACCCTTTTTAATTAAAAAATAACACATTTTTAAAACAAAACCCTAACAATCTTGATTTAAACAAAGCAGCAACTCAAGGTCCTGATTGAAAACTGCTATAATATTTATGAGTCACTACTAACTTTGTCAGGAAATTTTATATATATATATATATATATATATATATATATATATATATATATATATATATATATATATATATATATATATATATATATATATATATATATATATATATATATATGTTATGATTCACTACTAACATATATATATATATATATATATACACACACACACGCACATTTCTTTTCTACTTGATTTTCAAAGCTTGACTAAATTCTCATGAACGATAAATAGTATCATGTCATGTTTCTTCATTGCTTACATGTATGTATTCTTCTTGAAACTCATAAACACTATCTCATCTCATCAAATAAGTCACGATCAGTTTTGGTTAATGCAGGACTCTCCATTTTGGAACTTTTTAATTCCCTAGTCAATTCTGGTAGCTCGATTGAAGTCTTAAATTTCAGGTTTGAATGGCTGAAATCACTAAAAACATTCAAGAATAAGAAGTCGCAGCAGCACATTCAGAGGTTCCACTAATGTCAATTCAAAAGAAGCACATAGCTTAAAAAATTTATCAAGTGTACCAATTCTTGTAAAAATAGAATGCTGAAAGAACAATGGCATGAAACCATCAGGCACTAAGATCGGAATTAAACTTTATAAAATATTTAGACTAAAACGATTAAACGAAGTAGAATCCATATTAAAACAACTTTTGTAGCAAAAGTAGAACCAAAATCTGCTAAAAGCTAATGTTTTAGCTGATTTTAGCATCGCCAATCCATATTCCAGAATATGCTAAGTTCTAATCAAAGGAAGCGACATAGAGCATAAACACTGGCTAAAGTTTTTGTTAGCTTGAGATATTCAACTCAATTATTTAAAAATTATCCGTCATATGAAGCAATTGAACACCAAAGCAGCTTAAAACACCTAGTTGAGCTAAATTAAGAAACTTAGCAATGTGGATATGAATACTATAGGGAAAAACCCAAATAAGATAACGAAATGATTCAAAGAGAGAAAAAAAGTATTAAAAAAATAAAAATAGAAAAATGGAAAATTAACTCACTTTGAAACAGCCCCCAACCTGATATGGGTACTCTCAGTTCCACCAAATTGCCTTTTAGAATCAAAAATCTGTAACAATACACATTAAGCAGCAAGAACCAAATGAAAAATACAAACACACAAAAGGTTTATATAATACCTTTTGTCTCCTCAATGACAAAGATTTGGAATTGGTGGCTCGAATTGGGGAAGGGGAGGAAAAAGGTTCCTTTGAAATGGAGGAAGAGGGCGAAAGAGAAGCCATTGAAGGGGTTAAGAAAAGAAAAGATGTGATTTTTATGTGTGATGGTAGAATCCAGGACTCGATCTGGATTAGCGGAGGCAGGAACAGTGGCATCGATGGGCTTGCTAGGGTTTCCTTTGACAGTAGTGTTAGTGGTAGGGAGATTTGACGTATTTGTTGCCATGGATAAACGAAGAGAGGGAGAGAGAAGATAAAAGATAATGGATAATGGAGAGAGCGTGGGAGAGTTAGAGAAGGACTAACTTCTTAAATGGCAGTGAAATAAGATGAAAGTGAGAGAGAGAGAGAGAGAGAGAGAGAGAGAGGAGCGGCTGTGTGTGTAGCTGTGAGGGAGAAGAAAAAGGTAGGGAAAATTTTAGGGTTTCAACATGGGGTATTTATAGACAATGGGAATTATGTAAATAATTAGAAAATTAGGGATTTTTCATTGAAAATAAAAATTAGCAACGGAATTTTATTCCAGTTGCTATTTAATTGAATTGAAAATTAGCAACAGAAATATAATTCCATTGCTATTTTTCATTAAAGATGTAAATTAGCAACGAAATTGTATTCAGTTGCTAATTTATCAATGGAATTTATATTCGGTTGCTATTTTAGCAATCAAAACTAAATTTTGTTGCTATTTTTCTTTGAAAAAAATAGTGACGGAAATCTAATTCTGTTGCTATTTTGGAAATGAATTTTTTTTAACTCATATTATTTAGCAACCAAATTGTTTTTCGTTGCTATTTAAATTAATTCCTTTTCTAAATTAGCTACAAAAATTTTTTTCATTGCTATTTTTCATTCCAAAAATTTTTCGCCATCTGTTAGCGCCTTATTTAGCAATGGTATAATAATTTCGTTGCTAAATTTTGGCGCTAAACATTCCCTCCACTTTTAGCAACGAAAAGTAACCAAATATATTTCCGTTGCTAAATCTAGAAAGTTTAACCAATTTTAGCAACATAATTTATTTTTCGTTGCTAAATAGCGACAGAATTGCATTTCCGTTGCTAAATTAGCAACAGAATCAATTCCGTTGCTATTTTTAAATTTTCTTGTAGTGAATTATGTAAGTTCAATTTTTAATATCCTCCTAAAACTTAAAGTAAAAAATCATTACCTTCTAAAAACTTTGAAGTTCAATATTTAATTCCCTCCAAAAAAATTTAATTTTTTTTCTCTTTTGTCATTTTTAAATGTACAATTAAAATTTCATTATGTATAATAACTATATATAATTACATAATTAATTGATATGCTCATATACGTATTTTGATAAAAATAAATGAGTACTATTTGAATGACAGTAAAAATAAATAAAATTAATTGATAAGATGATTATATACTCATATAATTACATTAATTGGTAAAATTTCATTATCTATAAAAACTACATGTAATTACTTTATTAATTTACAATTCAATTATTCATATACTATATACAATAACATTATTAATTTTAAACTCAATAACTCGTTTATGTATTGTGCCAAAATAGATAAGTAATAATTGAGTGACACTAAAAGTAATTGAAATTAATTATTCAAGTGATTATATATTCATATTATAATTACATCAATTGTTAAAATTTCAGTATATATAATAACCATATATAATTACATTACCAATTTATGTACTCAAATAGGTATTATACAAAAAATAAATGAGTAATAATAAATGAAATTAATTTGTGATGTGATTATATATTTATATAATTACACATAATTAAATTATTAATTTACATACTCAATTACTCATATGTGTATTGTGCAAAAATAAATAAATATTAGTTGAATGGTACTAAGAGTAGATGAAATTAATCGGTAAAATAGTTATATAAATTATACACATATAGGTACATTAATTGGTAAAATTTCATGATCACTAAGGGGTATATGCAGATAGACCTACAGGACCTCCTGGACAGATCGCCACAATGGTCAGTGTATTTTCGATCACCTATTAGATGTCAGTGGTTTCCAGTCAGAAGGATAGAATGGTTTTCTCCTTATGGACACCCACGAGCATCCATATTTATAGCTCCTATGCTAGTTGTTCCAACATTAGTAGTACGCCCAGAGGCATCTCCCTCGGTACCACCTGCACACCCATCTTCAGTTCCTTCATATGATGACATCTCTAGGAGATTAGTAGTGCTAAATGAGGCTACTAGGCATCAGGATCAGACGTTGTAGTTGATACTCATAACAGTGCAGTCCTTACAGATATTACCAACAACAACTTAGTCTCTACAGACAGAGGTTCGAGGTATCAAGGACAAGTTGGCGACTGCAGGATAGAGGTTTGATGCATCCCCACAGGTGGTTGATGATTCGATCATTCAGATTAGGGAGCTGGGCGAGTGCATTGAGACTGACGTCTTTAGAGGAAGGCATGCATTGATAGAGATAGATGAGGAGCTGAAGAGATACATTGGATATCTAAGGAATGATCTAATGAGATTTCTTGAGCAGCACTTCAGGGTAGTCATTGGGGTTAGATAGGGATCAGAGTGGTTGGTGGAGGTGATAGCATAGGTTCTATAGCCTTCGATAATAGCACTACCTAGGTTTCATTTCAGGTTTAGGCAGGATGATGATCAATCACCACAGCACCACAGGTAGGAGCAACAATTAAACCTCATAGACCTTTATCAGGACCAGCTTCTTGCATGGCACCAGAGGCACCTCAGTAGACTTATTATTTTGTATTCAGGGAGTTTTAAAACTTTGCTTGAATATTTTTTATGTATATAAAAATATAACTTGTATTTAATTTATATGTTTATTTTATATTGTATTTTGTTTAATTTATACTTATCATGTATGTGTGTGTGTGTGTGTGTGTGTGTGTGTGTGTGTGTTTATATATATATATAATAAAAGACCTATAATCAGCATGCAATGACGACAAAAAATAATAATGAACATAAAATAAAAAAATTTGACAAAGCCAAACCCCATAGATAGAGCACTAATATCGAATCCTTCTCTCAGTAAGTGTTTGAAACCCTGACCAGGGGGTATATGTTTACTTTTTCGAAAAAGAGGAATATAGATACCTATCCTCATCACAAGAAGTTACCTAAATAGATTAAAATAAAAGAGATGCATAGTAAGGAACTATTGGACAGGAGGCAAAAGCCTAATGATAATGTAAATTTTGGAAGAATGCAGAGCAATATCAAGTATGTCAACGGCTTTAACAATGATGGTTTTCCTTAAATTGGTGCTAATTTATAGAGTGGTGACATAGTCATTAGGAAGTGTGCCATAAAGGCTCCAAGAATCTCAATAACTCCTCACAGATGCATATTCGCTAAAAATGCTTCAAGCACATCAGTAACTCATCACAGATTATTATTTGCCAGGAATCTCCCCAGTGGAACATTGCTTCAAAAGGGACAATATACCCATTAGAAGCCAACAAGTTGATGCCAATCAAATACAACAAATTATCTTGATTCTGCATGCCTTAAGCTCTAATCAAATCTAACCAAGTCGTTTTGATTCTGCATGCCCCAAATGCTACTTAAATGCATTCATACAACCTAATTCTGCATGCCCCAGATGCTAATCAAATCTAACCAAGTCGTCTTGATTCTACATGCCCTAGACGCTAATCAGATGCACTCAAACAACTTGATTCTGCATGCCCCAGGCACTAATTAGATTTAATCAACTTGTCTAGATTCTACATGCCCTAGACGCTAATTAGACGCATTCAAACAACCTGATTTTGCATGCCCTAGGTGCTAATCAAATGCAACTAAGTCATCTCAATTCTGCATGCCCTAGGCGCTAATCAGGTGTACTCAAACAATCTGATTCTGCATGCCCTAGGCGCTAATAAGATTTAATTAACTTGTTTCGATTCTGCATGCCCTAGGCATTAATTGAATAATCAATATAGGGTTAACACATCGATAAACTAATATTAACTATCCCAACTAGGGTCAACGTGCTGACAAGCTAATGATAACTACCCGACCAAGAGACTCACTACCTCAGAAGGTATGTGTTTTAAATCAACTAAGAGACTCATTGCCTCAGAAGATATGTGTTTTAAATTAACTAAGAGACTCAATGCCTCAAAAGGTATGTGTTTTAAATCAACTAAGAGACTTACTACCTCAGAAGGTACGTGTTTTAAATCGACTAAGAGAGTCATTGCCTCATAAGGTATGTGTTTTAAATCAACCAAGAGACTCACTGCCTTAGAAGATAAGTATTTTAAATCAACCAAGAGACTCACTACCTCAGAAGGTACATGTTTTAGTCGACTAAGAGATTCGCTATCTCAAGTACACATCTTTTTTCCTTTTGCTTTGAATTTTGGTTCACTTTGGCACTAATGCACCAGCTTCCCAAAATTAGGGGCATCTGTAGATACCGTGACCTAAGGAAGCCTAGATCAAGGTTACCCGATGATGAGAAAAGAGTATATTACTGATAGAAGGTTCGAATCTCAAAGCTCCGATTGTGAATTTCTCACACTTTTTCTCAAAGATTTTTATGATTTTTCAAATGTTTTCAATTGTTTTAACAAAAGTGTATGAAAAACCCTAATTTTGGCCTTCAAAAGTGATAGATGGTCATTTTTCACATGAGGGATGCCTATCTGTGGCTTCCTCTTTCTTATACAGGTTGGATTAAGGGTATTTTGGTAATTTTAAGATTTTGGATCGAGGGACAGCTGCCTCTCAATGATGGATGCCCGTCTATTGGTTATTTTCTAGATTGGCTACATTTTTAGATTTCAAAAAATGAGATAAGTTTCTTAAAAGAAAAATTCAAATTTTAGGAAGAAAAATATCTAGATTTGGGAAATTGGAGTTAGAATCCAACTCGAACTCTAACCTAGGTATAAAAGCTAAACTTTAAGGGTTTCCAAAGGAGAGAGAAATCACTTTGAATATAGAGAAATCTTTAGGGAAGAAGAACATCAATTTTTTTCTCTTTTTAAGATTCTATTATTCTCTAACAGTCTCTTTGATCCAAACACACACACACACAAAAATTATTGATTTTCTGGAAAATAGGAAGTATAAATTAGAGTGGAGATATGGACTATGAGAATTTTAGGGTCAGAATATCTCCTGAGGATAATATTCTAGGCCTTTTATTTTACTTTCTCTCTCAAAAATTGCCATATATTATTATTTGTTGAAATAATTATGTTTAAAAGTTGTATTTGAGTGATATGTATGTCTAAATTGCGATATGATGTAAATCTGGATCTAAGAATATGTAAATGCATGATTAAAATAAAGATTTCTCCATTGTTGTAACTTTGAGCTTTTTTTTCCTTTATTCTATAATTCTGCATTTTAATAAGTGTTTGTTGTATTTTATTTATGATTAAATGATATGATACTGTCTTGGCATGATTTAAGACCTAATAATTATATGTTTAAGGATAAATGTGGTCTAGTATGATTTTGTATGCTGTTTGGCACCATTTTCCTACATTCTGTTCTGCCTAATAGGTGATGGACAGGAAAAAGCCTCAATGGATGCCCATCTATCAATGCGATAGACGGGATATTACGAAAGCTTCCTCTCATCCAGTCCCTCGCATAGCTATGGGCATCCCTCACATGTTTAGAGGCATCTGTGGCTTTTTTAGGCATTTTTGTCATATATTTTATGTATTTTATGACATTTACATGGTTTGTTTGATTTCTATGATATTTGTGCATTATTCCGTATGATTTAATTTTTTACTTAATTATATTTTGTACTGTGCAATTAATTAAATAATTTTCTTTGTCGTATTTATATAGTGTATTTTTTAATAATAATTTATTCATTTTTTGTGGTGTTTTTGTGAGTATGTAAATTCTTTCATCTTTGGGAAATCATGTCTTGGAGTGGATGATCACCGTTAGCCCATCCGATTACTTTATTTAATCATCTTTTCAATTATTTTATTTATTTATTATCTTAGTTTTGTTTATTTTGTTATTTTATGTTTATTTAATCATTTGGTATTTTTAGATGTATTTTTATTATCGGATGTAATAGTTAATAAAAAAGGATTTTTGTGCACGTTAAGAGAAAAAGACGCTCAAAACAATTTCTATCAAATAAATTGGGCTTTTTATTCAAAACTTGGACTAATGTCCAATTTTTATCCAAAATTAAATAAAAAGACAAAATAAGAATTTTTGTAAAATATGCATAAGGGAACCAATGTTTCCAATCCAAACGAATGTCCCGATTTATGTATGTACATCATTGTATTTCAATTATTGGACGATATGCTTCTGTAATAATTTAAGTAGTTGATTTATTTGTTTATTTATTTATTGCTTTTCATGATTGCTTGGGATGTTTAATTAATTCTTATGCTTTGCATCGTGTGAGAGAGGAGAGAGGATTAAATATAAAACTTAATTATAAAACAACACCTAACCAAAATACCTAATAAGAGTGATGTCCTAAACATTTGTTTGGGCATCAAAAGATTGAGAATCATTTGCAAACATTCTGTTGGGTGGCAACCTCATGACACCTACCTCTTTTAGGCCCATTAGTAGATGCCTTCATATATTGACTACCAATAATAATTTAGGCTTAATCCTTTTTTATTTTGAAGTAGCTAATTTATGAATTAAAGTGAGTCTCTTTCGGTCTTGGACCCTAAAAGTGGGCCTTTGAGAGCAAATCCAAAAATGAGCAATGCTTCTGACACGCGTCACATTGGCAACTCCATTGGGGACTAAAGAGACCTTACTCTTAAAAGCATCTTGGTTAAGTTCTTTATAATTGGGTTTTGTTATTAATCCTATCTCTTTTTTAAGCTCCATTTCTTGCATTCATCTTAGAGCCTTAGAATTAAGTTAGGCACCCCTTTTTATCCCCGGTGCTATGCTAAAGCATGCCTTACATTCACTCAATGTAGGGAGGTATCAAGGAGACCTACTAGCCCAAGTCTAGTACAAATGGTATATAAAATGGTAATCCATCGGTCGTTATACTCGTGATGAGATAGACCTATTGGCAGGGACCATGCATGGGTAGCCTTAAAGTTTCATCACCCTTGACTGAAGCCTATGTAATAACAATAGCAACTTCTCTTAGGTTGTATAACCATAATAATGTTTGCTTGCTATGTGGACCTTTATGTATTGACCAAACTCAAATAAATTCGAAGGCTTCCAATCAAAGGTTGCCATACCTCGGTGGGCCCAACCTAATATGTGTAAGTTAGTCAAAATACGTAATGGTCAAAATCTATATGCTTGCACTTTTAATTAAAAAGGTTATACTGTCGGTTTTCCTCCATGCATCACACATGTTCATTTGGTACCCTGTTGACCTATGGGCTTAGCCCATTTAAGAAAAAGACTGCACGACCCCTTGTGTAGGAGTAATAAGGTTAGAAGGCTACTGTTATGCTTGTGTGTGGTTGTGATTGACGTCTAATAAAAACATACATTATAATTATGCATCATGTATATACCATGGTCATGCATCACTCCTAACATTTGATTGTTACAGCTATCATAGACTTATCTAGGTGGTCCAAAGGGTCAGGCGATCACCTGGTCTGAAGATTTGCATCTAGGCTGCTGAGATTGAGTTTAAATTTAAAGTTGGGTTCAAAGGTCAATTCTGAGTTGGGTTTAGGTCAATTGTCAAGAAGCAGTCAAGAAATAAGATTAGAAATGGTAGATGATAAGTTAAATGAGATTGAAAGGGTGAACAAAATTGGGAGAGTGACTGATGACACTATAACAAGGTTTCCATTTCTGAGAACAAGGCTAAATGTTACCCCTACTAGGCCTTTAATAGTGTGGGATGATCTAGATCAGAGATTAGATAAGAGGTTTTAGGATTTTTAAGAAAGGCTTATGGCCATAATTGGTGGGATGGTGGATTCTGTAGCACCAAATGTTAGAACTTGGGCTGCAGCGCCCGTTGATTAGACAATAGAGCCAATGCATGTTGAGAATGCTGTTGCAGCCGATATTGCTGTGCTTTGAGACCTACCAAGGAGAGAAAGGAGACATGATCCTGAAGATGATTTCATAAGAGGGAAAGATAAAAATATATCCCTCCAGTGATGAACATAAGAATTAAGGGTCCTAGTGCTGAGGATCCGACCTTCAAGAAGATGGAGGAAAAAATTGAGGCCATGTCCAGGCTATTTTTTACTGGTAGAGGAATGAACCCAGTGGATAGTGACTTGGATGGAGATGAGCCATTGCCCCAAAGGTTCAAGATGCCTGATCTGCCAAGGTTTGATGGCACTTCAAATCCTTCGGCATAGGTCAAATAATATACGCTGATCATAAAAGGGACCACCTTGACCAAGAAATAGAAGGTGGAGTACTTTTGTCTGAGTTTGACAGGGCCTGTAATAGATTGGTATTATGGGTTGGATAGGCATACTAATGAATATTGAGATCTGTTGACCAAGAAATTCCCTAAGTAGTATGATTGCAGGACTAGGATATAGGTTACTTTGAAGGATCTCAAGCTACTTCAATAAAAGCATGATGATCCTTCCGTGAATAACTCACTAGGCAAAGGAATAGGGTAATGGAGATTGAAAGAAAGCCTAACACAACTTATTAGATCAAGTTATTCATAAAAAATGCAAGTCTATATTTAAGGGATGGCTTGAAAATGAAGGGCCTGAAGGAATGGGAGTCATTGAAAGACATAGTGATAGAAGCTGAGGGAAAGTATCTAGCCAGAAAGGCGAGTACTGAGAATGCCAAAAGGCACTTTAGTAATAACAAGGCAGTTGGGAACAATAGTGGGTCGAACAAAATCGAAAAGACTGCAGAGGTGACCACTACAGAGGCTAGTCAGAGAGATTATTCCAACTCGGGTAAGTCACTATCTTGGGTATTGGATAGATTGAGCAAAGAAGGGAAACTTCAACCACTACCCTCAAGGCTTACAAAGAGCCAAGGGCTGCCCCATCATAGGGAGGATCGGTACTGTGCATACCATTAACATACTGCGCATCTGATAAATTGGGTTTTTTTATTCAAAACTTGGACTAATGTCCAATTTTTATCCAAAATTAAACAAGAGGACAAAATAAGAATTTTTGTAAAATATGCATGAGGGAAAAAATGTTCTAAACCCAAACGAATGTCTCGATTTATGTATGTACATCATTGTATTTCAATTAATGGATGATTTGCTTTTATGATAATTTAAGTAGTTAATTTATTCATTTATTTATTTATTGCTTTTCATGGTTGCTTGGGATGTTTACTTAATTCGTATGCTTTGCATTGTGTGAGAGAGGAGAGAGGATTACATATAAAACTTAATTATAAAACAATAGCTAACCAAGATGCCTAATAATAGTGATGTTTCGAACATCAATCTCTGTTTTGGCATCAAAAGGTCAAGAATCATTTCCCAATGTTCTATTTAGTGGCAACTTCATGACACTTACCTCTTTTGTGTCCATTAGTAAATGCCTTCATAGGTTTACTACCATTAATAATTTGGACCTGCTCCTTTTTTATTGTGAAGTAAACAATTTATGAATTAAATAGAGCCTCTTTCAGTCTTGAACCCTAAAAATGAGCCTCCGAGAGCAACTCAAAAACGAGTGATGGCTCCGGCATGCATCGCAATATTATTTCTTCAAAAGGACTTAAGGTAGTTAAGGAAAAAATAGATGTTATTCAATCTTTACCTTACCCCGTGAGTGTGTAAAAAGATTATTCTTTTCTTAGACATGCAAGTTTTTACAGACGCTTTATAAAAGATTTTTTGAAAATCACTCAACCTTTGTATAAGTTATTACAAAAAGATATGGCATTTGAGTTTGATCAAGCTTGCAAAGATGCATTCAATGAACTGACAAAGAAGCTATTTGCACCAATAATTTAGCCCTCTAATTAGAAATTTCCATTTGAGATTATGTGTGAAGCTAGTAACCATGTTATAGGAGTTGTCCTTAGACTAAGAATTGGGAAAAATCCACATGTGATTTATTATGCCTCAAGAACACTGGATAATGCCCAAAGCAATTATTCTATTACAGAGAATGAATGAACTTTTAGCATTTTTTTTATTTTAGAAAAATTTCTTTAATATTTATTGGGTACTAAAGTAATTGCATTTTTTGACATGCAGCATTGCAATACCTATTAAAGAAGAAAGAAGCTAAACCACATTTAATTTTATGGATTTTCTTACTACAAAAATTTGATATTAAGATTTGAGATAACAAGGGGTTTGAAAATTTAGTTGCATATTACCTTAGTCAGTTACCATTGAGTGTAGATACATTACCATTAAAAGACAAATTTCCTAATGAACATTTATATGGCATTACCATTTTTGTTCCTTGGTATGCTAACTTGATTAATTTTCTTGTCATAGGTGTCATATCAGATGAATTTTCTATGTTTGAGAAGGATAAATTGAGGTAAGATGCAAAATATTATGCATGGGATGAGCCATATTTTTGGAAGTATTGTTCTGACCAAATTATTTAAAGATGCATTCCAAAAAATAAAGTGCAGTCCATACTGTAATTCTATCATTCGAAAACCTATGGAGGTTATTTTGGTTTAAAGAGTACAACCTGTGAAGTATTGGAGTGTGGTTTGTTTTGGACTCATTTGTTTTGTGATGCTTATTTGTTCTGTAAGTCATTTGACAATTGTCAAAAAATAGGTAATTTGGGACACAAAGATCAAATGCCACTTGCATCCATATTATCTTGTAAAATCTTTGATGTATGGGGCATTGATTTTATGGGTTCATTTTCACCTTATTTTGGCAATTCTTACATTTTACCTATTGTTGATTATGTTTCTAAGTGGTTTAAAGCTAATGCCATAAGAACTACGATGCTAAAACAGTTGTCAATTTTGTCAAAACCAATATTTTTTTACAAGTTTAGGACATAAAAAGTTGTCATTAGTGACAAAGGGGCCTAATTTTGCAATAAAATTATAAAAGCTCTGCTGAAGCAATATGGTGTAAACCAACACTTGTCCACTGCCTATCACACACAGACAAGTAATTAAGCTAAAAGTTCCAATAAAAAAGTTAAGTCCATTTTAGAAAAGATGGTGAACCTAACTAAGAAAGACTGAAGTTGCAAATTGGATGATGCTCTCGAAGATATAGGACAACATTTAAAACATTGACTGGTCAGTGGAAAGCCCTGCCACTTGCTTTTAGAATTAGAGCAAAAGGCATTTTGGGACATTAAATGTTGTAACATGGCAATGCTAGAAGAGTTAAGGAATAAAGCCTATAAGAGTTCAAAAATGTATAAGGAAAAAACCATGACCATATGATTTCTAGGAAGGAATTTCAAATTGGATAGAAAGTTTTACTTTTTTATTCATATTTGAAATTATTCCTGGGGAAATTAAGGTCTAGGTGGATTGGACCTTTTGTGATCACTAACATTTTTATTCATGGTGCAGCGAAAATCAAAAGTTTGGGGAATGAAAAAAAATTTAAGGTTAATAGACATTAACTAAAAACCATTCTATAAAGGATTCCAAACTCAAAGGATTAAAGAGGTACAATTGGTGGCTCTTAGAGAAGAGAATTAAGATAGGTGCTTTTGGGAGGCAACCCAACACTTAGCCTTACCCAATGCTAAACTATTACTCTTTAGATTTAAAATTTAGTATTTTGTTTTAGTTTATTTCATTTTTTACTCCCTTCTTCTTTTTCTTCTTCTTCTTCTTCTTCTTCTTCTTCTTCTTCTTCTTCTTCTTCTTCTTCTTCTTCTTCTTCTTCTTCTTCTTCTTCTTCTTCTTCTTCTTCTTCCTCCTTAGTCTAACCTCATTTTTATTTACAATACGCAAGTCTAGGCTGGCTACTAGAAAAAAAATGGTCGTTTAAAGGATGAAGGGCTATGTATGTATTTTATTTTATCTTTAGTTAGGCTTTATGGGTTTTACTGGACTTCTATTCACTTGGGTGTGACATGCACCGAAGTTCGCTTGTATCTAATTGGTTTCTTAGAGGCCCACTTTTAAGGTTCAAGATCAAATAAGGCTCGTTAAAACTCATAAATTGGTTACTTCATAATAAAAGAGGATTTAGGCCCATATTATTGTTGATGGTTAACCTATATATGAAGGCGTCCAATGTAGGCTTAAGAGGCAGGTTTCATGGAGTTTGTAAACACTAGATCTTGAGGCGACTTTTGATTAGTGTTACCTAGTGAGGAAAACGTTTCTCGTAAAGCGACAAAGAATGAAAATGCTAGGCTTTCTATTGAATTTTATGTTTTCAAAATGTTTTTTGGGCTCTATGAGGTTTTAAATGTATAAAAATCTCTTTTGGGATTTTTTCTTGTACTGGAGAGGTTAAAATGGGTTTCAGGGATTTAAAAAAAAGTCAACAATCAAAATCAAAGTCAAATGTGTGAATCAATCCTTTAACTCATAAGTCAAGGCCGTGACTCACTCCCTGTAAACCATTTTAACTAGAATAAGCACAAAATAGGGGAAAAAGAGGATGGAAAAAATCTTCTTTAAATTATTTGAGAATTAATTGCTCATAAAGGATTGATGGGGAAAGTTTTTAATCCTTGTATTTAGACAAAGGAAAAGAGGGCTCCCTCTCTCTCTCTCTCTCTTTCTCTCTCCTACTCTATCTCTCTTACATTTTCTCTCTCTCATAAAACACACACGCTATGTTTTTAAAAAAACACACACACAGAGAGTAAGAAAAATAGGGAGGAAAGCCAAGAGCACTAGAAATCCTTGTTCTTTGATGGATTCAATACTAAAAGTAATATTCTTGAGCCTCCGAATCAATTAAATTTAGTGTTAGATTTGGTTTATAGTAAATAATCATTGAATTTATTTATTCTTTGATTTTTTTCATTTATTTGATTTCTTGAATTTAAGCTTGTTAATTTTTTATTAATTGAATTTTCTACTTGTTTCATTCATTAATTTATGTTAACTAATTAAAATCATGTTAAAATTGGGTAAATAGGTAAATTAGAATTTACTATTCATCATCTTCCTCATTTGTTTCAAAATCTTTATTTTCATATTTCTTGCTTTAATCTTTGTTTTCTTCATGAAAATAATGTCTTTCATGTGTTTTAATGAGTTTTGTTGGCCTTTTTATGCATTAAAATAGTTAAAATTGTGTTTTTAGTGGTTTTTATTTGCTTTTTATGACTTATGGCGTCATTCTAGGAGCTAGGGGTAAGCATGAACCGGTTAACCGGTCAATTAATAAATTTATTAACTAGTCCATTAATTTCGATTAACCACTATATCGGTTTTGATTTTTAACTCGATTTTTCGGATCGGTTTATTAGTTAACAACTAAAAAATTTTAATATATAAATTTAATAAATTATACAATTTTTAATATTATTTTTAATAGTTAAAAATGCTTTAGAAATGAAAAAAATAGAAATTAAATACAATATTCGTTAAAGGAATCAAAATAAAAATAAAATTTTCATTATTAATTATAAGAATTAAATATATTCAATATGAAACTAACAACATAGTATTAATTATGCACATATAATAATAATAATAATAATAATAATAATAATAATAATAATAATAATAATAATAATAATAATAATAATAATAATAATAAGATAATTTTAATATTTATTTATTAAAAATATGTTAATTAATAATATTTTAGAAAGTTATATATCATAATATTTATAAATTATATAAATATTGAAAAATATGTGTAAAATTTAAAATGTAATTTATAAAATGTATATAGATCGGTTAACGGTTCGGTTAACCGTCGATTTTTAAAATAAAAGTCATAAATCTAAATTTTTGGTTTGGTTAACCTAAAAATCGATTTGATTTCGGATCGATTTTTTGGTTAACCTAAATTTTGATTTTTTTTGCTCACCCCTACTAAGAGCTGGAGTGAGTTTTTAGGCTAAGTCACAACCTTGAGTCGGACTGAATCACGCCCTTGGCCTGTGATTCAGTTGACTTGCGTGTGACCCCTACCTTGCTTTTTCTATTTTATTACTACTACTCTAATTTTGTTATTTACACTAAATAAGCTATGTGTTTTTTTTTAATTAACTTGTCCCCTTTTTTATTATATGTTCATATATTTATCTATTTTATTTATTTAATGTTTTAGCATGAGCATTCCAATAAAGACTGCATGAATTTCGGATGTATCATACATTTTGTGCATTTTTTCTAATTTATGTCTATTATATTAAATTAATTATTTATCTAATTTATTCGGTTTAATTAATTATTTATCATTTATTATTTGATTTAAATCATTATTAACTAATATTATTTTTTATGCCATATTTTAATACACAACACGTATTCCGAGTCAGAATGGAGAATGAGGTGAAGCGATTTAGTTTAGAATTTATTTTATTTACTATTTATTTATTATTTGGGTCTGTATTTAATTATTCTTTTATTTTTCCTTTATTTATTGCAAAGCATGTAATAATGAAGTATTTTCACACGCTTATATTTAAAAACAATACCAAAACTATTTCTACTTAACTAATCAGAATTTTTCTAATAAAATGGAACAATGTCCATTTTTTACTCCAAAACCATACAAAAGAGTTTATAAATATGCATGATGGAATCAATATTTCCAAATTAATCAATGTTCCGATTTATGTGTGACATTTTTTTCTTGTATTATTATTCCTTTGTGCCTTTATTTATTGCAAATAAATGATTTTTCGAACGTAAACAATAAAAAACTCACCAAATGATTTTATACAAGTTTAAGTAGGATTTTTCTATAATAAAGGACCAACATCATGTTTTTCAATCACAAAATAACATGCAAAATTAAGAATTATTATTATTATTATTATTATTATTATTATTATTATTATTATTATTATTATTATTATTATTATTATTATTATTATTATTATTATTATTCAAGTTGATAGTAATGATAACTATGTAGTAATAATGTATTGACCCATAGTTTAAAGAACATATACGATGCCACTATATGAAGTGATACCCATAAGTCCACACATAAGCGTGCATGAGTTAGAGAATCAATAGCTTTCTTATTTTGGCATACACTACAAACATCCAAAATTCACTTTTAAAGGACAAATTATTTACAAGTTGCTTCTCTTAGAGCAACTTTAGAGGTTTAAAATTAGCGAAACCAAGTCTTTTATGGTATAGAAAAGTCTCATTTTGCACGTTATTTTAGAATTTGGGTATTTTTTTAAAAAGTAATTAGTGATATGGTGTTACAGTAAAAGATCTTAGAATTTTAGTGTGTCAAAAAATGGCAAAATTGTTGTCATTTTGTGTCAGAGCAAGACTCATGCTTATTTTTCAAAATGTTGTCAGAAAAATGGCATGGGATGGTGCCATTTTTTGAAAGTCAAAACATCACTATTTCGTAAAGGAATCTCAGACTGGGTGAGTAGGCCCTGGCCTGAGTGAAAATGGTAGCATCATATGGCATTTTTTGAATTTTTTAAGGCAAAATGTTGTGGGTGCATGAGAGTTATTGTGTACTGCAGCGGCACATATTAAATCTTGTGTACCTATAGCAGAGCATGGGTCTATTTTGTTTTTTTTTTAATTCCTCTTTTAAAATCAACACCTTTCCCATCCTATTCTTATTTCCCACCTTTACTTCATTTTCATTTCATCCTTCCTTCTTTCTTCTTATTTTTATTCTTTCACTTTCAACATTTTCATTTTATATTGACTTTTCCATTTCATTATTTAATTATTGTTGAAGAAATTTTATTCAAATTATTGTAGAAGAATTTGTTGAAATTTCAAAAAAAGGTAATATTATGTGAATATAGTATAACTTAATTTTGTTAATCAAAATTTAATTTATGACTAACTTTATTTTCATTTTTAATTTATAGGTGTTGTTAAGTTTGCAATATAATTCCGATCAATATTATTGAAAGGTTAGTTATTATTATTTTATTTATTTTGAAAAATAACTTAGTTTTAGCTAAGGTAATTAATAATGCTCGACGTTATCTTTTGTTAGGCCTAAACCAAAATTGGCCTGAAGGACCACTAAACAGAAAGGCCCAGTATAGCCTAAGCTCAGTGCCTCCGAGGCCTAGCATTTGAGTGAACGAACATGTATAGGAACTGATGGGATAAGGCTATCCAATCAGACAAGATAAGGCAAACCCTACAATAGTCCACTAACACATGCATCCATCCCATCAGCCACTTGTTCTGTGTCACATCACTACAGACCTACTTTGACACCTGGATATACCATTCAAGTGGTTCTTAACACCTCTATAAATAACAGGTCATCTCACACTGAAACACAGGCACATATATTATACTCTTGAGATTCTCTCTTTAATCTCTCGCTAAGTCTCCTACTGACTTAAGTTTCAAAGTGCTAATGTCTAGTCCGACTAGACTGGCCTTCTTATAGGTTTCGAACACTGCCTAATCCGACTGGCCTTCTTATAGGTTTCGAACACTGCCTAATCCGACTGGACCTTACTACCATTTATATTCTGGCATAGCCTTAACTTGACTACCATAATAGCCTATCTCTTTTGTAAAATCTTTGAATTTATCATTTAGTGCTTTTGTTAAAAGCCTATGGTAAGGTCAAAACTCTTAATCTAGTAGCGATTAAAGTAGATTTGTGTTTGCTCATGGATGGAATGAGCCTCAGGGATTCCCTGCCAACCATAGTCAGCAATTCATGTGGCCTAATCAAATGATCCCATGAAAGTCTCCAAGACTGTATAAGAAAGTTCCAAATAGTGGCTACATTTGCCTTAAAGAGGAGGTGTAAATCTTAGAGAAAGGCATTCGAACTGCAGGAAGACGATATATCCTGCACCAGGACTGAAGAAATACAAAACATCTCTCCCCAAATAATGAAGAACCCTTTCATAAGGAGATGTAACATCCCTCTAAAGATTGGGAACTTTTTTTACAAAAGGGAGTCAATATTACACACTGGTGCACGAGCCTTCCAATACTCTTTTGCTCAAAGTGACACTAAAAAAGGCCATAAAGTTGACTCCATCTTTATTTGCTCGTAATTCAATTAGAGGGGAATAAACACAGCAGGAGAAATGTTCTCATTCTAAGCTAAGATGAATAAACATATGCTCGTTCCAAGCTGAGATGAAATGACTTATGCCCTATGCTGACGGTTGTCCGACTAAACAAAGCTCCTAAGCACACTAACAAGAAGAGTGTGTTGGGAATGAAAATAAAAAGAGAAGAGGATCCGATCGATTTAAACCGAGGGTGAACACAATAAGGCAAAGGCTTTAAGGTTATCTGGTGTCCTGATGATAAGAAATATCCTAAAAATCAGCATAAAGACTCTTCTTGTACAAACATCAACGACAACCAAAATAGGTAAAGCAAAGACATTACAAAGATCTTATAATGAGAAAGTTCCTAAAAGGTACACCATCTAATTTCTTCAGAATGTTAATACAATTTTTATTCCTTGTAAAGTTACATGGTTAGTATGTACATATAATCACGATTGATGTTAATCCCGATCGAAGAATGAAATCCTAATCGAAAGATTGATGTATAAATTACTATTAATCCTGATTGATGTTAGTCTTGATCAAATAATTTAATCCTAATCAAAAGATTGATGTACAAATTACTATTAATCTCAATCGATGTTAATCTTGATAGAAGAATTAATCCCAATCTAAAGATTGTTGTACAAATTACTATTAATCAAGTTCGATGTTAATGTCGATCGAAGAATTTAATCCCAATTGAAAGATTGATATACAAATTACTATTAATCTTGATCGATGTTAATCTTGATCGAAGAATTTAATCCCAATCTAAAGATTGATGTACAAATTACTATTAACCCCGATCGATGTTAATCTCGATTGAAGAATGAAATCCCAATAAAAATGATTGATGTATAAATTAATGTCTTTCTCGATTGATGCACTTTTGATCGATGAAGTTTATATTGGTCATGTGATTTATGTCAATGTTATGATAAACAAAGTTATCTTAGTTGATGTTTGCCTTGATCATGTCATCTGATTGGGAAAAGTATTTTCATTCCCTCGATTAAGATTCGGGAAGTATTTATGTAATTTTGATTATTCAGTCGGATTATTCACTTATCATTCAAAGAAGTCCAATTAAAATTCAAAAATCAGTAACATAATTATCTATTTTTATTGTTGAGTTAATCGATTACAATCGCTATAAAATGAGTGAAAGAACAAAGAGACGGCAAAATAAATTAGAATTTTGGAATTTTATTAAAATTTCCAAATACAAAAAGATACATTAGATAAAGAAATTTCCTATCTAAATCTCTATAAACAATGACTCGATATTTAAGACCAACTCTCATCAACTGCTACAGTGCTAATATTCTTTTTCTCTTCAGTTTCAACCAAGAGCAGAGTTGCAGAGTTGAAAATGAAAAAACAAGTACATCAAGGCCATAATTTGCTTGGACTTAAAAAGTGTTGAAAATGGAAAATAGAGAGGGAAAGGGAGAAAATGGAGAGGGAAATACATATTTGTTGTCCACTTACCTATTATTAACAGGTGATGCCACGCTGAGGGAAGACCCACTAAGGGGATTAAATTCATTCATCTTCCTAAAGTGGTGAAAGCTAGAAAAAGAAAGAGGTGGAAAAGTTTCAAGGTACTCGGTAACACCATTAAGAAGTTACAAAAAAAGGAAATAAGAAGCAAAGGTACTCAACACTTCAAGAAAATCTGAAGAAGTAAACCTATTTATAGGAAATCCTAGAAGACCTACCTTGAAATCTAAAGGGCCTTTAATGCAAATGGCCATGTGGCGATCCTTAATTAGTAAAGAATCAAAATTGAAGCACCACGATTTAGAAGGGCAATGAATCATCGCAATAAAAGCATAGGAAAATGAAATGGAGATCATTAAATGCGCCAGTTATTCGGAGTTTATCAATTTACAAAGCAACATCATTAAGGGGTACGGCTAATTAAACATCCAAATCTAATGAATTAACTAAAGGAATTTGAATAGATAAGTAACCTATAGATTTGCCATTCCCACCGATTGAATCATTTTACGAGGAAGACAAATTATCATTATCCTAGTCACATGACCGGTGATCTTATTCACTTTCCTAACTGATGTATTCTCGATCAATGAATTAAATCCCAATCCTATAATCCTATAATTGATGCTTAATCACTCTCAAAAAGTTATCCTCAGCCATGTCTCGACCCATATTAGACTGAAGCACTATATAACCTCGACAAGGTGATAACAATTTCATTCCAATCAAATTTATAATAATACAAATTGGCTTTTTGTCTCGATCAATATAATCAACAGGAGGATCGAGAAGTGAAATAAGATCTTTCATAAAATTGAAATCCTGGTCAAGGAAATGCCTTTCATACTCCAACTACAAGCAAGTGATAAGGTCATTTTGAAGACACCTTAGATGGCTCATTAGTTGATCCTGCCAATTAGCCAACTCCTTATGAAGAGTTTGGTGAATGAAGTTCAGTCTTTCATAAAGCTATTGGCTTATTCCACCAATCTTTCCTAAAGCTCTTTCACCTGAGTAGAAAGTTCAAATATTTGAAAAGATAACTTTGATCGAACATATTAAAATTGAGACATGCCCAACCTTAGAAGCCTTTAGGACTTTCAACAATTTTTGCTCCAATCAGGTATTTGTTATGAGTTTCTCTTTTCAGGGTAGAGTTTTGCCATAAATTCATATAATCCTCTAAATAATCTAGCACTTACGGGTTCTGAATGAAATACCTCTAGCCTTATTTTTGAGACAACACCTCTTTGAGAGGAAGATTTTTAATCTCGAAAGAAGGCGGGAAGACCACAGTAGGCAGTTCTTCTAATGCAGAATGCCCAAAAGGAACCCACCTGGATGGTAACTTCCATCAGCATGAGTCGATTGGCAAAAAAATAAAGACATATTGGCCGAAAGAGGAACCTTTTTTACCTCTTCGAAAGTTTCATCCCTCAGGGATTTAAAGTATAAGAAGATAAAATCCGAAAAAGGTAAGCTTTCATGCATGTAGAATGACATTAATCCAAGGACTCATACTCATCAAGAGAATCTAACAAGGTCTCCGAACTATATAAGCTTTGGCAATCGGCATAGGTTTACACCAAAACTCTCTTTTTTGCCTGTGTAAACACCATAACCCGAGGTAGTTTAGATCGGGGTTACCTAATGATAAGGAAATAGTATATTTCTAATAAAAAGTATGAATCGCGAAGCTCCAATCTGGATTTTTCACAGTTTTCACAAAAATTTTACGATTTTTGAGTGGTTTTGAAAGTTTTAACAAAAGAGCACTGAAAACCATGATTTTGGCCTTCAGTGATGACAAATGGTCATCTTTCATGAGAGGGATGATTGTCTGTGACTTCCTCCTTTTGTCCAGGTCAAATTAGAGGCATTTTTATAAATTTTGGATTCTCATCTGGGGGATAGCCGTTTATGGTTAAATTTCTAGATTTTCCATGTTTTTGGTTTACAAAAATGCAAGGGATTGGATTTTTTCCAGGATTTTTAGTGAAAATTTTGAGGAATTAATCTCTCCAGACTTTGCGAGTTAAAGTTAAAATGCAATTCCAACTCTTCCGTAGGTATAAAAGATTAAAAATTAGGGTTTCAAGAAAAAGGGAGGAGATCATTATTGGAAATGAGAGAATAAATTCTTCGAGAGGAAGAAATCAATTCTTCTCTCTCTAAGGCAAAAGCTCTAACATTCTTTTGATCCACCAAAAACACACACATGAAAATCATTTTATTTTTCTAGAATACAAGTTAATATTGGAGTAGAGATCTAAAATTCAAGACACATAGAGTTATAATATCTCTTGAGGGTAATATTCTAGGCTCTCCATCCATGTTTGCTACTAAAACTATTATGCAAATTTGGATTTATATGTATGATAGAATATTAATTTAGGCATGATTCCCTCCATGGTTGTGTAATTTAAAGCTTTGTTTTTATTGTGTTGTTTTTTATATTAATGTCATTTAGTGTAGTTGAAGCATGATTTAGGGCTAGAATTTTAGCTTGGCACATTTTAGGCCCTTATATTTGAGTATCTAGAGTTCACTTGGGATTTTGGGTGAATTTGGTATAATTTCTAGCTTTTGTATCTATCCCTCGAGTGACAGATGGGAAAAAGCCCCCACAGACGACTGTCTGTTAATGCGACAAATAGAACATTGAGAAAATTTCTTTTTATCCTGTCCCCCTTACAGTCATGGGCGTTCGTGGCCTATTTAAAGGTGTCTGTGGCTTATTTTTTTGCTTATTTTAATATGTTTTTCTTACTTTTATTAGTGTTCATTTTATTTTATCGATACTTAAAGTGCCAATCCATTTTATGTATATATTTTGCTTCTGTATGCATTTTTTTAATTCTATAATATTTCTCTGTATTTTATTCTTTTAATTGGCCTTTTACTCGTAATGCCAATTTATTGGTTTTTCTTGTGATTTTGTATAAGTGATTGATCCCATGTGCCTTTGGAGGATCCTATGAGACGATTATGCATTGGGATTCATGCCCCAATTGGTCCACTTCTCTCTCTTTTTGTTTGTTTTATTTGTATTTATTTTATTTTATCATTTTGTTTATTATTTTGCTTTATTTAACTTTTTTAATGTATTTTGGATGTATTCATTTTGGGATGTAATAGTTAGTAAAAAAGGATTTTGCGGCATGCTTAAAGGTAAAAAATATTTAAAATTATTTTTATTAATTAACTTAGGCTTTTTCTTCAAAGTGTGGACCAATATCTAATTTTCCATCCTAAAAATCAAATAAAAGGATAAAAGAGTTTTTTTTTTGTAAAATATGCATAAAAGAACCAATATTCCCATCCTAAACGAATGCTCCAATTTATGTATGGAATTTATTTCTTTGTTGGATGATTTGCTTATGTAATAACTTAAGTAAGACTTTATTCTTTCTATTTATTTATTATTTTCTATATGTTGATTGGGATGTTTATTTAATTTTATTGCTTTGCATTGTGTGAGAGAAGAGAGTGGATTAACTTTAAAACCTAATTATAAAATAACACGTAATCAAGGTGCCCAATAAGAGTGATTTTCAGAACACCAATATCTATTTGGGAATCGAGAATCATTTTTCAATGCTCTATTGGGTGGTGACTCTATGACACCTGCCTCTTTAAGCCCATTAGTAAATGCCTTTATGGTTTGACTGCCAACAATAATTTAGGCTTGATCCCTTTTTATTGCAAAGTAGCCAATTTATAGATAATAATAAGCCTCATTCGATCTTGGACCCTGAAAGCGAGCCTCCAAAAACCCAACTGAAAATAAGTATGGCACCAGCACGCGTCATAATGGTGACTCCACTGGGGATTAAAGAGACCTTACTCTTAAAAGCATCTTTGTTAAGTTTTTTATAATTGAGTTTTTTTTAATTAATCCTGTCTCTTTTATAAATTGCATTTCTTGCATAAATATTAGAGCCTTAAAAATAAGTTAAGTGTCCCTATTTTAGCCTTGGTAATATTCTGAAGCATGCCCTATGTTCACTCAATATAGAGAGGTGTCTAGAGGACCCACCAGCCTAAGTCTAGTACCAAATGGTATACAAAATAGTGATCCATCGGTTGTTATGCTCGTAATGAGCTAGACTTATTGGTAAAGACCATACTTAGGTAGCCTTAAAGTTTCATTACCTTTGACTCAAGTCTATGTAATGACAGTAGCATCTTCCCCTAGGTTGTATGGCTATAATAATCTTTGTCTGCTATGTGGACCTTTATGTATCGACCAAACTCAAACAAATTAGAAAGGTAACAGTCAAAGGCTATCATGCCTCGGTAGGCTCAATCCAATCTGTATGAGTTAGTCAAAATACATAATTATCAAAACTCATACACTTGCGCTTTTAATTAAGAGAGGTTATGCTGTCAATTTTTTTTATCGTGCACTATACATATCCATTGGGCACCCTGTTGACCTATGGGCTAAGCCTACCTAAGAAAGAGATTGCATGACCTCCTGTGTGGGAGTAATAAGGTTGGAAAGTTACTGTTGTGTTTGTGTGTGATTGTGATTAATGTTTAACAAAAGTATTCATTGCACTTATGCATCATGTATGTACCATGCTCATGCATCATTCATCATTCATCACTCCTAACATTTGATTCTTACAGCCATCATAGATTTATCTAAGTGGTCTAAAGGGTCAGACAGTTGCCCTATTCGAAGACCAACGTTTAAGTTACCAAGGTCAAGCTCAAGTTCAAAGTTTAGTTCAGAAGTCAATTTATAGTTGAGTGCAAGCAATCAAGAAATAAGGTTAGAAATGGATGATGAATAATTAAATGTAACCGAGAGAGTTATTAATGAGACAAAAAGGTTTTCATTTTTAAAGGAAATGTTGGCTGCATCTACTACAGAGCCCTCAATGATGAGGGATGAGTTAGATAGGCATCTCTAAGAGTTTAAAGAGAGAATGTTAGCTATGATTAGCAAATTCGTGGCCTCTAGACACCAAATGCTAAAACTAGGCTTGTAGCACTTGCTTGGAAGACAGTGGAGCCTATACATGTTGGGGATATTGTTGTAATATATGCTATCATACCTCAAGACCTACCAAGGAGGGAGAGGAGGTATGTAATACCCCTAATGGTACCCTAAGAGAGATAGATGGTCATTTTACTTGACACAGAAGTTAATTATGTGACTAATTAAGGGAAATTTAAAAATTAGGGACTTGATTGAAAAGACAAAGCAAAAGAATTGTGGTAAAATTAGAAATAAAGGAAGATGAGAGACAAAAGTAAGAAACAAAAATACAAAAAGGGGCTAAAGTGAAACTTTGCAAGGATTTTTATAACCAACCAATGATATTTAAACAATGGATGGCTATGAGAGAAAGAAGCAAATTTTGGTCTTCTTTTGCTTGGGTGGCCGGCCATACTTGGCCAAAAGACACAAAAATTGTCTCTTTTATTTTCTTTCTTTTCATCTTTTGTGTTCTTCTTTTCTTCTTCATTTTATGATGCTTTAAAGAAGGAAAAGCTATAGATGGTAAAGAGAAGAGTTTTACAGCAGCCTAGGGTGAAGATCAAGAGAGGAAGAAAGGAAAGATAGCAAGAAGATAGGAAGAGAGAGTTTGGTGGAGTCTTTAAGAGGTATGGGAACTTCTCCTTTCTTATGTGTGTGTTTGATGTGTAAATGATGCATAAATAGTAATATGTGATGTTAAAGTAAGTGAATATCATGAAAAATAGAGGTTAGACTTGATTGAAAACTGAAATAGGAGGTTTTGTTAAAGATAGGAAAAAAACTATTTTAGAGTTCATATGACCAGTCAGCACAAAATTTTTGATATCTCGAGTTTCCTTAATTTGAATTGAGAAATTAAAGTTGCATATGAAATTAGACTCACAGATATTCAATTCATATGAAGAACACGACCCCTGAATCAATTTGGATGGTAGAGAAAAATAGGTTTGAATCTGGGTCTTGATTGCAGCCTCTGTCATTGGGAGCAGTCTTCGGTTTTTAGTGAATAACTTGAGATTTAGAGATCTGATTGGGTTTATTTTTGATTTTTTGGAAACTAGAAATATAGATCTACAACTTTTTAGAAGAAATTTTTCCTTAAAAATGATGTTTTCTTGGTCAAAAATAGCATATAAGTTGAGGCAGAAAGTCTATCTTTGGGCGATTTAAGGCATCACGGTTATTATGATTTTCATAGTAACTGTGAGGCAATCCAAAATCAAAATACACCCTATCTCACGGTTACTAAGCATTTCATAGTAACCATGACCACTTTAAAAAGTACAGAACACGGTTATTGCTCATCCGGTAATGACCGTGAGGTAGTCTGGCGTAGTCCAGACCCCGAAAGTGCAACTATGTCACGGTTATCATGAATTTGGTAGTAATTGTGACCCCTAATTCATTTCTTGGGCCACGGTTACCATGAATTGGTAGTAACTGTGACCCTCCTTCAAAGTCCAAAACTTGAAATTATAAGATGTATTATAAGGTTGGAGATTAATTACTTTATTCCTAAATCTTATAGATTATCTTATACATAAAATATACGGTAATGTACAACAATGAGCATATGAAATGTATAAGTCAAATAGGAATAAAGTTATAGAATTGATGTATAATAATATACAACATTTATTATGCTAATTGTACAAGAAATGCAAAGGAAATGTTTATGTTATAATATATGAGACTTGTATGTGTTTACTTGAATATGAATTTATGAATAAAGTACAATTATACGGTAATGATTGTTGTATATAATTATATATATATATTTTTTGATAGTTGAGAATCATAGTCTACTATATTACTTTGAATTATTCTACTTTATAGTGGAATGCATTAATATGAATTGATGACATATATGATATAATTATTTGCCTGCACATAAAACTTGGTTATGGATAGATAGGCATGCCTATAGGGTTACAGTCACAACTGCTACAGATTCAAACCCATTTGGGTCCCTATGATTCGACCTTATATAGGTCCCCATGATTCGACCTCTTGTAGGTCCCCATGATTGATACCTTCGGGTATCCTTTCGGCCTCATGTAGGTCCCTATGATGCGACTCCGTTTGGGTCCGCTTGATCGGTCAGACAATACAGTATAGTTTCGTACCTTCGGGTACTACCCGTTATCCACACTCATAGAATGGTAGCAGGCAATATACAATATAAAATGAACAGTATATGAATATATGTATAATGATGATAGAGACTTGAATATTCATTATTTATGATTGTTATAAATTAAGTATATTATGTGAGTTATATTATAACTCTTGCATGCTAATTATAATATTTTGACATTATTATTATTATTATTATTATTTATTGTGTACTTGAAAACAATCACTGTGAGTGATTGTTCATATATGTATTGTTCCCCACTAAGCTTTATAGCTTAGCACGGGTGTTTATCCGTGTAGGTTCAAGATATGTTGTCGCTTTAGGGACAAGGCCAACACTAGTTAGGAAGAGAAGTTTAGAATGTCTAAATTGTATTGTTTTCTCTTTTGTTTTATGTAAATCTTATAAAATATTGTAATGAACATGTTCTGTAACTAGTAACTCGAAATATTATTATGATGTAACCAATATATATATTATGTAACTTGTTCTAATCTATGAATTATAAAGCCAAAGCATAACCAATTGTATGACAGATGAACATATTATTAGTATTATATGTATTGTTTATTAAAAATATTAAAATAATTAATAGGAATCCGAATAACTAGTATGGTCCTTACAAGTTATGATCCCAAAAATGACTATATTGAAGAGGAAAAGGAAGATTATATTCCTCCTATGATGAATATGAGGAGTAGAGGTCCTAATGCTGAGGATGTAGCCTTTAAAAAGATGGAGGAGAAGGTTGAAACTATGTCTAGGCTGTTATCTATTGGTAGAGGGATGAACCTTAAAGATAGGGATTTAGATGGAGATGAACTATTGCCCCAAAGGTTTAAGATGCCTGACTTGCCAAAGTTTCATGGTACTTTAGATCCTTCGACACATGTTAAATAATTCACACTGATTATAAAGGGGAACATCTTGACTAGAAAGCAAAAAGTGGAATACTTTTGTCTGAGTTGATCTGGTCCTGTGATTGATTGGTACCATAGATTGGATAGGCACACCAAAAAGGATCAGGATTTGCTAACTGAGGAGTTTCTTAAGCAGTATAACTGTAGCACTAGAACAGAGATTACCTTAAAAGATCTTAACTTACTTTAGTAGAAACATGTTGAGTCCTTTCATGAGTAGCTCACTAGGTGGAGAAATCAGGTAATAGAAATAAAAAGGAAACTTGATACAGCCAACCAGATTAGGCTCTTTATCTAAAATGCAGGTCCATATTTAAAGGATGGCCTAAAGATGAAAGGTTTGAAAAATTAGGAGTTTTTGAAGGATATAGCCATAAAAGCTGAAAGAGAGTACTTAGCTAGAAGGCAAACAGTGAGGGTGCAAGAAAGAATTTAGGCAATAATAATACAGTTAGGAATAGGAGTGGGTCAAATAAAACTGGAAATACAGCTAAAGTATCTGCTACAAAATCTAATCAGAGGGATTATTCCTACCTTGATAAGTCACTATCCTGGGTGTTAGACCGGTTGGGCAAAGAGAGGAAGCTTCAGCCACTGCTATCAAGACTTGCGAAGAGTCAGGGGTAACCCTATCATAGGAAGGATCAGTACTATGCTTACCATCAGCATACTGGGCACCTTACTGACTATTGCTACATCTTGAGGAACATGATTTAGGATTTGATAGATAACAAACATATTTCAGATCTTGAAATGAGGGATAAGACGAAGAAAGGAGGTTACAATGTTGTGCCTTCAGTATTTATGACTAGGTCTAGTTTGCCTGAATGGTATGTCATGAAAGACCTGTATGGGAACGAGTACATGGTCATTACTCACTCCACCCCAAACTAACAAATCCAAGTGAAGAAAGTTAGCTAGTTTTAATGATTGATTGTTGGGATTCCCCCACTAAGAGTAAAGATAAAGGGACCATAGTGCTCATTGATATTTGGAGTTTAGCTAGTGAGAATGAGGAAGAAGTAGAAGAGAAAAAGGTAAAGGAGGTCACTAAAAGTGGATGGGTAGCCCCAAAAATTGAAAAGCAGTCAGCTACTGTTGCAATACCAACGTAGAAAGAGACTGAAGAGAATTATATAATTAAATAGCTAAAGAAAACATAGGCACATATTTTCATTTGGGATTTACTAAGTCAATCTCCTTTGCATAGGCAAAAGTTGGTAGAGGCTTCGAGTAAATCTATTGTTGCCTCTACCACTTCACCCTCTGAGGTATTGAATTTGGTTAAGGGAGGGATAGGAG
Organism: Excoecaria agallocha; assembly: GCA_037975025.1. Lineage (NCBI taxonomy): Eukaryota > Viridiplantae > Streptophyta > Magnoliopsida > Malpighiales > Euphorbiaceae > Excoecaria > Excoecaria agallocha. The sequence goes on from CM075816.1 coordinate 27,170,803, forward strand.
GGAATGTTATGTATTCTAATGCTGACTTGCCTACTAAAGAAAGAAATTATAATTGCCCTCTCTATATCAAGGCTTAAGTGAATAGCAAGCACATGGCCTGTGTGATGGTAGATGATAGCTCTTCTATCAATGTTTTTCCCTCAATGGTAATTTTTACTTTTAGGTTAAATGAGAATATGCTAAGTAAGTCTGACTTGACCATCTCTGCTTACTATAATTCTAAAAGACAAGATGCTGGGACTTTTAAGGCCTTAGTGAAGATAAGACCTGTCAAGATCGTAGCTAAATTTATGTGTTATTGCCAGTTCCTGCTAACTTCTCTGTGCTACTAGGGAGGCTATGGTTCCATAGGTTGGGTAGGGTGCCTTTCACTTTGCATCAGATTATCAAAATACCTCACAATGGTCAAATGATAACCATCAAAGTTGTAAGAGAGAACTGGGTGTCTGTGCTAGAGATAGCAAAATAACCTTTCAATGGGTTCCATATGTCTATGATTAATAATGAATAAAGTGAGGGTGGTTTCGCTAATAGCCCATAAGTGATCAATATGCTGAAACAGATAAACTTCCTGCCTGGAGCTGGTTTAGGTAAGAATGCTTAGGGGCCTCAAATCGTTATAGCTGCCAAAGGCAAAAAAGATAAAAAAAAGGGTTAGGTTTCACTGGTCCTAATTAGAAAGATAAGAGGAAGGAAGCAGCAAAAGGGGTTCCTTATATCTCTTAGAGCTTTATGCCAGCTTTAGGTATCTACTTTTACTATAGAGAGAATGAATTTCAATTGATAAAGGATGAGATTGTGTCAAGTTTTAAGCTGTTTAATGATGTCTTCGATTGGGAACAAGGGATTATCAAACTAGTTAAGGGTTTCTAGGATGAAGAGATCCTACTGTATCATTCGGCCTAGAATAAGGAGGTGCATGAGGAGATCATGGTAGGAAAGCTACTTGTTGTTCAGATGAAAGGCAAAGAGAAGATTGAAGTTGAGGATCCACCTAAGGCTAAATCAAAGCTAGAGAGACATCTAATGCTGCCAAGATTGAAAAGGATACTTTCATTGATATTGTTTATGTTCTCGAACTTTTTAATGAGAACAATGATTGCTCTTTTGATTATATTAATAAGATGAATAATTTTGTTTACTTGCGTGATGTTTCTTTTAATTTTAATATGCATAATCATGATTATGAACCATTCATATTTGACATTAACTCAACAAAAATATGTTCATTTAATCTCAGAATGGAAGAAAACCCAAGAGAAATTTTATTAGCATTATATATAACTCCTGAAGATAGAGAAAAATTTGAGAGAATATTGAAAAAATATGAAAAAGTCTTTACTTAAACCTATGAAGATATGTCGGGAATAGATCAAAAAATGTTGAACATTCCATCCCAACCTATCCAGGGTACAAGCTAATTAAGCAAAAGCTTAGGAAGTTTAGGCTGAAATGGGCTGAAAAGGTCAAAGATAAGGTCAGGAAGCAAATAGAGGCTAAGTTCCTAGTGGAAGTTCAATACCCCATATGGTTGGCGAATTTAGTTCCCATTGAAAAGAAGGATGGAAAAGTTAGGATCTATGTAGATTATAGAGACTTAAATAAAGCTTGCCCTAAAGATGATTTTCCTTTGCCTCATACAGCTTTGTGCTAGTTGATAGTGCAACCACCTATGCCATATACAGCTTTGTGGATGGATATGCCGTGTACGATTGAATTCTGAACAAGATAGTAGATTGGATTAAGATAGCTTTCATAACTGAATAGGGTATATACGACTACTGGGTCATGCCTTTTAGGCTTGAAAATGTAGGTGCCACTTATCAGAGGATGGAAACTAAGATACTGGATGACTTGATTCACAAAAAATAGAGGTATATGTGGATGACATGATGATCAAGTCGGCTACCTAAGAAGGTCACTTTAAGGCATTAGAGAAATTCTTTCAAAGGATCGACAAGTATAACCTTCACCTTAACCTGAAGAAGTACATCTTTGAGGATCACTTTAGGTAAGATTTTAGGGCACATAGTGCGCCAGAAAGGTATAGAGGTAGATCCTGATAAAGTGAGGGCCATCAAAAAGATGCTATTACCTTAAAAAGAAAAGGAGGTCAAAGGGTTTCTAGGCAGGATTCGGTACATAAGCAAGTTCGTGGCCAAATTGACTTTAATTTTTAAACCGATATTCAAGCTGCTCAAGAAGAATCAACCAGTGGTTTGGAATGAGAACTGTCAAAAAGCATTCAATACCATTAGGGAATACCTATTACATCCACCAGTGTTGAGACCACCTTAGGAAAATAAGCCTTTGATTTTGTACTTGACCATAGAAGATAGTTCAATGGGGGCAATGATGGCTCAAGAGGATGACTTTAGGATTGAGTTTGTAGTTTACTACCTTAGTAAGAAGTTTCTCCCTTATGAGGAAAAGTATATAGAAGTTGAGAAAATTTTTCTGGTGGTCATTTGGGCTTCAAAGAAACTGAGACACTACTTTCATTTCTACAGAATACATGCTATAGCTAAGCAAAACCCTTTCAGGAATTTACAAGAGGCACCCTCACTCCTAGGGAAGATGGGAAGGTGGTTGATCCTCCTATAAGAATTTGATATAGAATATATCACTAGCAAAACCATTAAAGGGAGAGCGATAGTGGAGTTCTTAGATGATCAGCCATTAGAAGGGAAAAAGATAACCTATAAGTTCCCCGATGAGAACATTACACCATAATGGTTCAAGATTAGCATATGTACTTTGACAAAGCTATAACGACAAACGAGCAGGAGTAGGAGTAATCTTGGTCACCCTAGAGGGAGAGGAAATGCTGGTAGCCAATAAATTAAGGTACAAAGCTGCGAATAATGAAGCCGAATACAAAGCTTACATCTTCGAGTTAGAAGCCTTGTTTGTCATAGGGGCAAAGTCTGTAGAATTACTCAAAGATTCATCCATGGTAGTCTATCAGGTGAGGGGTAAATGGTCAGTAAAGGAAGAGTGATTACTGCCCTACCTCAAGTGCCTGAAAGCTTTGAGTAGCCAATTCAAGGTTTGTACTATTAGGTATGTGCTTAGAGAAAAAATCCAACTAGTAGATGCCTTGGCCATCTTGGTGTCAATGTGTTATAATCTGAGAGGGGTAAGTAATTTCGATAAGCCATGTTTTAAAGATGAACAAATTTGGACATCGAGGTAGATGATAAAAAACCTTGGTACTACGACACTCAGAACTAATTAAAAAGGTCACCAAAGGATGATTTGTAAGCTGTCACCTTAGTTCATTACTATAGGTAGAGTTCTTTACAAAAGATAGCCTAATGGTATCCAGCTGAGGTGTTTAAATGAAAAGAAGGCAAAAAAAGTCATGAAAGAGGTACATACAGGTGTATGTAGAGCCCACATGAATTGTTTAGCCTTAGCAAAGAAGATCATGCGTCAAGGATTCTTTTAGCTCACAATGGATACTGATTGTTTTAAATATGTTAGAGAATGTCAACTATGCCAATAATATACAGACTTGAGACATTTGCCCGTTTTTGAGTTATGTAACCTTACATCACCATAGCCATTCATTGCATGAGATATAGACATTATGGGTATGATTCATCCACCAGCTTCAAATGGATATAGGTTCATCATAGTGGCTATTTACTATTTTACCAAGTGGGTGGAAGTAGAATCCTTCAAGAAAATAGATGCAAGGGACATGGCTAAGTTCATTAAGAAGAATTTGATATGCAAATATGATTTGGCTCATCATATAATGTCAAATAATGGGTTACAATTCTATGGTGAAACTAGATAGATGCTCATCAAATATGGGATTTAACACCATAAGTCTTATCCTTATTGATTATAGGCAAATAGACAAGTCGATGCGGCTAATAAGAACATTAAAAGGATTTTGGCTAAGATGATTCAAATTTATAAAGACTTGACCGATAAGCTACCCTTTGCATTATGGGGTTATAGGACCACAACCAGAACTTCAACAAGAGCCACTCTATTTTCTTTAGTTTATAGGACAGAAGCAGTACTATTAGTAGAAATTGAACATCAATCTTTGAGGATGGTCTTAAAAGCTGAGTTACAAGAAACAGAATGGGCTAGATAGAGATTTTCACAGCTTAACCTACTAGATGGGGATAGGATGCAGGTATATTATCACAACTAGATTTATCAGAAGAGAATAGCTCATTCATTTGAAAAAAAAAAGGTTAAGAAACATCCATTGAAGGAAGGAGATTTGGTTTCAAACAGATAAGGTCGGGAATTCTAGGTATCCGAGGCTAGTTAAGGCCTACTTGGAAAGGACCTTTTATGCTTAACACATTGTTATCTAAAGGAGTTTCCATTTTATCAGATAGTAATGGCAACGAGTTTAGAGAACCAGTAAATATTGACAGATTGAAAAGGTTTCATGGCTAAGACTAAAAAGAGAAAAAGAAGAGAATAAATGCCCCACTGGTAAAAAATAAAAAAACATTGGCCTTGCTAAAATTGGGTGCCTTGTTAGGGTAAAAATCGAAAAAAGGCATCTTGTGCAAAAATTAGAGGCTGAGTGAAAATAATCAATCAAGAAAAGCCGAAAGGGCTGATTGATGACAGGAGTTATAATGCTTTTAAAATTTCATTTTCGAGATTAAATAATATGTGTTGTTGGGATAGTATCAAATGTTGATCATGTATACTGAAATCAAAAAAATAATATCACGCATGTATTCATAATTTTGTTAATGTACCTAAAAGTACATAGCCTTTTCGTATGTTCAAATGCAAAAAGTTTAATAAAAGAAAAAACCTATTCCATGATAATATCTAATCTAGTATATCTGTATCACATCTCTCTCCCTATCCAGGTGCCTAAGTTGAGAAAGCATGTTGTCAACCGTCAGATATGTGACCCACTACTTGTATGAGGTAGAGGTGGTGAAGTCACAAATTCCAATCTCAAGATGGTAGTCCTCATAGGGAGCAGAGTCCAAATCCTTTGGTGGTACTCCGATAAGAATGGAATAATGAGTATGCCACCTCGGAAGCCCAATGGATAGCTAAAAATATCCTAACAGTCCCCAAACTGGCGAGTATAACGAGCAGTAATGTAAAAGGTAGCATGATGTAATCCACATAGAAGGACACACCCAGAAGCTCCATCCTGAACTATAGAAGTGATGGGTAACTCGGTACATCTAAACATGATGTTGTCATTTGTCAACTGAGCCAGCCAATTGCCTCCTTCCTAGACCGAAAGAAACTTATGTTGTAGGTGTCTGAGAATAACATATCTCATTAGGTAGGTACCCGTGGCCTTAACTCAAGAAGGAGTCTCTGACAATAGCTTCATCTTCTCATAAAGCCATATTTGAAAAAAGGAAAAAAGAAAAAAAAGCTGCTGGAGTAGTTGGATTCATCTCAGGTAAAAATAAAGCAAGAAAATATGTGAAAATTCGAAAGGACGCATTTTCCAATAAGAAAAGTTAGTGTGAAAACCCATAAGAGGTGCACAACTTTCAAAGCAATGACATGCCTGGAGTAGCATAGGGCTACCGGTGAGACAAGAATGAGCATCATGATGAACAACATCCAAGTCGAGAATGGTCTTTTCTAAAATCAAGGGAAATGGATTATGCCCCATGTGCATGTCGTCCACAATGTTGAATAATGCATAATCCCCATTCATCAAATCATCTGAGCACATCAGCAGGCATCGGGCAAAGCAACAAAGCAAGATGATGCTAGATTGGAAAGTAGGCACATCATTAAAGTCATCCAGGACATTTATCAAAGGCTCCAAGGAAAAATCCTCCCCTAAGTTACTAAACCTTTGGCCTTAGAAGGAAGGATACCTAAGGCATGAGCCACCTCTCTGGGATAGCTAGGAATAATTGAAGGCAGACATGGTCAAGTGCCGAGTGCAAACCTAACATCGACTATCTCAGCAAATTCCTCTGGCAAAGGGCACAATTCTTGGTGTATGAATCTAAAACTATGGAACCTCAGGTCCCAGTACCGTGTAGCAGCAAATATCAAGTTTTTATTAAAAGACACTCTCCTAAAAAATCTCAAGTTGGAATATGGAGCCAGAAGAGGATCATCCTAAGTTCTCAGGTCATCCAACAACTACTGTAATTTTGTGAGTGCAAAAGTCATTATGACAGGAATTTTCAAATGGTTTAAGTGCAAGGAAACTGAAGAAAAATAAATAACTAAAAGGAAAAATGACCAAAAAGAAAAATAGAGAAAGAGAAGAAAGAGAAAATACCTGGCAGAAGCTTCCTTAGGAAAAGGAGAGGTTAAAGGCACAAAAACCAAAGAAAAAATTTGCACTATTTATAAAAAAAGGACTGATAGACGGTCATACCTCAAAAAGTGAGCCACGACCAACCCATCTACCAGCTCTAGATAACCAAAATGCATTTTTTCTGCATGTCACATGCATTGCACATACATATTTTTACATTCCCATTTGTTTTCATTTTGTAAGAAATCTAAAAGGCTTGTGACCATGGTAAAAAGTTTCAAAATATTATGGACGTAAAAAGTTCAAAAATTCAAAAGGAATAATAAATTTTAGGGAGTATCTAGATTTTTCAGTAAATATGTGTAGTTGAAATAAATAATATGTGTGTACAAATGTAAATGTGATAACATCAACATATGTAATAAAAATGAAAATAATGTGTTTCATGGAAAATAATGTAAAATGGGAATTAAAAATAAAGAAATGAAATAAAAAATTAAAAAAGAACAAAAAAGGGTGACAAATAGTATGTATGATACAACCTTCTACCATTAGCGACGGACGGCCAGCTCGTCTGTCGCTCAAAAATTTGAAAATAAAAAAAAACCTTTCTTCTTCTTTTTCTTTCTCACTCCTCTATAACTGCCATTTGCTATTTCTAAAGCTCTCCTCTTGGTTTTTCTTGGTTTTCTTCTTCATTTCTCATCCATTTTTTGTAACGTTCGCGTAGAAATTCATCGGGAATCAACATGCATGTTGTGATAGCACTTAATCTACCTTTTTTTATTTTTATTTCTCTATCTTCTCTACTATAAGTAAGTGTCCTTTCACCTCCTTTTTCTTTACTTATACTATTTGTACCTAAAACGTTAGTAGATAATCTTGCCATGTTTAGTTTACCCGCATTATTATTTTTAAAGGCCTTATAGTTTAGGTTTGTATAATGCCCTCAGGAATTAGACTCAAACTTGTAAACTTCTAATTGTATGACACCATAGTTAGAAATGGACCTTCAAATGTGAGCATGTAAGTAGCATCGCAAGTAGTTATTTTTTGTATCCAATGTAGGTAGTTTAATTTAGGCTTGTATTTTAAAACTTGTTGTAATTAGACCAATAATTGCGCCAAAATAGTCTAAGATAGTTTTGGTTTAATATGTCAATGACTCAAATTACATTGCTTGGTGGCCAATGATGGTATGTGGTTTCATTAATATGCTTTTCTTGTATAGGTAGCATGCATATGCCTAGCCAACATGCTGCCAAATTTTTGTTAGAATTTTTATAAAATGTAAAATGTGTATCTTCCTCATTTGCCATACATGTTGCTAGAATGCCCGATAATGGGTTTAGGTTGTTGTAATTTATCTTGTGGCATTTAGTGTGCATTTCCATATAGATTAGCTAGCTTCAGTTTAAGTCAACATGTTGCAGAAATTTTGACTTAATTTTTAGCGCATTAATTTACTTGTGACCTAAAATCAATCATAGAAAATTAACATCTAATTTTTTTGTAGGATGCCTTGAAGGAATGCTCGTGCTACTTCGACCCCACCTACACTAGCATACATGACACCCTTATAGGCTAGCACGTATCGAGCCCTTCTATGAGTTCAGTTCATGTCCAGCCATTTTATATCTAGATAGTTCTAATAGATTGTGGGATTGATGGAGGAGATTGATAAGCTGCTAGCTACAGTGGGGTGGATAGAGTTCTTTACCCCGACCTTTCAGACCTACTTAAATGTGGCCAAAGAGGTTATAGCTACTTAAGAGAAATGAGGCTACCAAAGATCGGATACTAAGGAGGGGTACTTCAATTTTGGGCGCTAGGTGTCTACTACAGCATCACACACTGATGGTTTACTAAGGCTATAAGTCTTCTAGTGGGGCTGGACGTTGTGACTCCTAACAGGACAGTAGATCGAACCCAATGGATAGTCATCGCGCTTTCAGGAGTCGTGTACCAGGCAAACATATTGAAGAGCTCCATATTAGCTACTCAAGCCTACAGGTACATGTAGTCATTGTTGTCCATATCATATATGGGCCATATAGGAAGCCTCGAGTCAATTAATACGACCGAGATTACCAGCTTGTAGGGGATGCACAAGCAAAGGAGCGTAGACATCACCCATGTGCTCATTACTTCCTTAGTTAGAGTAGCTACCCAGTCTACCACTTAGATTTGTATAGGAGGCATGGTGACTCGACTATTATTAGCTCTAAAGGCAGACGAGAGGGCATTTGAGCACTCATTTCAGAAGGATATCTATGTCGACAAATAAATCGCTCTTACCATAAGGATGGTAGAGTCAGTACAGAGTTAGAAGGGTCAATATAGATTGTTGGTTGTCTTGGAGACCAGGGAAAGCTATAGCTTGGATCCTATAATGCTAAGCATGCTAGCAGAGGGAGATGATCAGGGTGAGAGTTAGTAGCCTTAGCCACTACAGACACCTCTAGCACAGCCAGTACAGCAAGATGGCCAGAGGAAGGAGTCACAGGAGCATTAGAGGGTAGATATTGACTCTGATTATGAGATTAACATGCAGATAAATCTTCACGATCTCTTGGGGGGATCACCTCAGCCGCCAGCGCATCCATGATCATCAATTAAACATCAACGGTCGTTAGTTAGAAGGTTAGGTAGGTTTTCTCCATATGGACACCCAAAGGCATCCACCTTTGCTACTTCCCCATCATATAGACATTTAAGTACATCTACTTCAACTGCTCGTCCACCATTAAGGCACTTAGAGACATCTACATCCACTACCACCAGTACAGCTATCATTAGCCCCTTTGTCTGATGACATTTTGACTAGATTGTTTGTTGTGGAGGAAGCTTTTAGGGGATAGAATCAAATTCTATAGTCAATGCTAGCACTGGTACTATAGTCTAACATGCGAGGCATCAAAGTTGAGTTGGTGACTGCAGGGCAGATATTCGATGCATCATTGCAAGTAGTTGATGAGTCACTTACCTAGATCAAGGAGTAAGGTGATCACATTGAGGATGAGGTCCTAGAGAGAGACAGGAAATGGTCAAGATAAATGAGTAGTTGAGGAGGTACATCAGGAACCTGAGGGATAATCTGATGAGATACCTCGAGTAGCACTCCAAATTAGTCATCATAGTAGGATAGGGTTCAGAGCAACTAGCTGAAGTGATAGCACAGATTTGGAACTCTTTTCGGGAAAGGGAGTCAATATTACACATTGGTGCATGAGCCTCCCAATACTCTTTTGCTTAAAGTGACACTAAAAAGGCCATAAAGTTGCCTCCTTCTCTATTTGCTCGCAATTTAATTAGAGGGGAATAAGCAAAGCAAGAGAAATGCTCTCATTCCAAGCTAAGATGAATGAACACGTGCTCAATCCAAGCTGAGACAAAATAAGATACGCCCTATACCGACAATCATCCAGCTAAACATAGCTCCCAAGCACACTAACAGAAAGAGTGTGTTAAGAAGGAAAATGAAAGAGGAGAGGATTCGATAGATATAAACTGAGGGTGAACGCAATGAGGAAAAGGCCTTCGGGTTATCTGGTCTTCTGATGATAAAAAATATCCTAAACATCAGCCTCAAGACTTTTCTCGTACAAACATTAATGACAACCAAAATAGGCAAAGCAATGAAATCGCAAAGATCTTACAATGAGAAAGTGCCTAAAAGGTACACCATCTAATTTCTTTAGAAGGTTAATACAATTTTCATTCCCTGTCAAGTTACATGGTTAGTATGTATATGTAATCTCGATCAACTTTTATCTCGATCAAAGAATGAAATCTCGATTGAAAGATTGATGTACAAATAACTATTAATCTCGATCGAAGAATTTAATCCTAATTGAAAGATTGATGTACAAATTACTATTAATCTCAATCGATGTTAATCCTGATAGAAGCATTTAATCCCAATTTAAAAATTGATGTACAAATTACTATTAATCCCGATCGATGTAAATCTCGATCAAAGAATGTAATCCCAATTGAAAGATTGATGTACAAATTACTATTAATCTTAATTGATGTTAATCCCAATCAAAGAATTTAATCCCAATCCAAAGATTGATGTACAAATTACTATTAATCTCAATCGATGTTAATCTCGATCAAAGAATGAAATTCCAATCGAAATGATTGATGCATAAATTACTGTCTTTCTCGATTGATGCACTCCCAATCATCAAATTTTATATTGGTCTAGTGATTGATGTCAATGTTATGATAAATAAAGTTATCTTAGCTTATGATTGCCTTGATCACGTCATTCGATCGGGAAAAGCATTTTCATTCCCTCGATCGAGATTCAAGAAGTATTTCTGTAATTTCAATTATTCAGTCGGATTATTCACTTATCATTTGAAGAATTTCAATTGAAATTCAAAAATCATTAACATGATTATCTGCTTTTATTGTTGAGTTAATTAATTACAATCGTTATATGGTGAGAAAAATAACAAAGAGATAGCAAAATAAATTAGAATTCTTGAATTTTATTAAAATTTCCAAATACAAAAAGATATATTAGATAAAGAAATTTCCAATCTAAATCTCTACAAACAATGACTCGATATTTAAGACCAACTATTATCAACTCCTGTAGTGCTGCTATCCTCTTTCTTTTCAGTTTCAACCAAGACTCGAGTTTAAAATGAAGAAATAAACACAAACTCCTAGCTATTCCCCATCCTCAAACCATAGTTAAAGGCCATGATTTGCTTGAGCTTCAAAAGTGGTGAAAATCGAAAATAAAGAGGGAAAGGGAGAAAATAGAGAGGGAAATACATGTTCATCGCCCACTCACCTATTATCAATAGGTGATGCCATGTTGAGGGAAGACCTACTAAGGGGATTAAAATCATTCATCTTCCTAAAATGGTGAAATCCAGAAAAAGAAAAAAGTGGAAAAGTTTCAGGGTACTTAGGTAACACCATTAAGAAGACGCAAAAAAGGATATAAGAAGCGAAGGTTCTCAACACTTAAAGAAAATCTAAAGTAGTACACCTATTTATAGGAAATCTTGGAAGACCTGCCTCGCAATCTAAATGGCCTTTAATGCAAATATCTTTGTGGCAATCCTCAATTAGTGGAGAATTAAAATCAATGCGCCACAACGAATCGTCACAATAAAAGCATAGGAAAATGAAACGGTGATCATTAAATGCACCATTTATTCGAAGTTTATCAATTTACAAAGAAATGTCATTAAGGGGGCATGACAAATTAAATGTCCAAATCCAATGAATCAACTAGAAGAATTTGAACGGATAGGTAACCTATCGATTGACCATTCCAATCGATCAAATCATTTTACGGGGAAGAAAATTTATCACTATCCTAGTCACATGACTGATAATCTTATTTATTTTCCTAACTAATGTAATCCCAATCAATGATATAAATCCCAGTCTTATAATCCTATGATTGATGCTTAATCACTCTCACAAAGTTGTCTTCAGCCATGTCTCGACTCATATTGGACTAAAGCACTATATAACCTCGATGAGGTGACAACAATTTGATTCCAATCAAATTTATGATAATAAAAATTGGCTTCATATCCTAATCAATAGGATTAATAGGAGGATTGAACAGTGAAATAGGATCTTCCACAAAATTGAAATCCTGGTCAAAGAAATGCCTTTCATGCTCCAACTACAAGTGAGTGATAAGGTCATTTTGAACGTCCCATGGATGGCTCATAATTTGATCCTACCGATTAGCCAGCTCCTTATTATGAGTTTGGTTAATGAAGTTTAATTTTTCATAACGCTGTTGGCTTATTCCATCGATCTTTCCTAAAGCTCTTTCACCTAAGTAGAAAGATAAAATATTTAAAAAGACAACTGTAATCGAACAGAATAAAATTGAGAGACATGCCTAACCTTAGAAGCCTTTAGGACTTCCAACAATTTTTGCTCCAATCGGGTATTTGCTATGAGTTTCTCTCTCTAGGGTACAGTCTCACCATGAAGTCATATAATCCTTTGAATAATCTAGCACTTACGGGTTCTAAACGAAATACCTATGGCCTTCTTTTTGAGACAACACATCTTTGAGAAAAAAGATTTTTTTAACTCGGAGGAAGACGAAAAAACCACAATAAGCAGTTCCTCTAATGTAGAATTCCCTAAAAGAACCTATCTGGAAAGTACCTTCAAATAGCTTGAGTTGATCTACCAAAAAATAAAGTCATACTGGTTGAAAGAGGAACTTTTTTTACCTCTTCAAAAGTTTCATCCTTTAGGGATCTGAAGTATGAGAAGATAAAATTCAAATAAGATAAGCATTCATGGATGTAGAATGACATTAAGTATAAAGACTCATGCTCATCAAGAGAAGCTAACAAGGTTTTCGAACTATGTAAGTTATATAAGTGATCAATGAAGGCATACACCAAAATTGTATTTTTGCCCATATAGACACATTGACCTGAGGTAACCTAGATCAGGGTTATTAAGTGATGAGGACGTAGTATATTTCTAATAAAAAGTATAGATTTCGAAGCTCCGATCTGGAATTTTCATAGTTTTTACAAAAATTTTATGATTTTCTAAATGTTTTTAAAAGTTTTAACAAAAGAGCACTAAAAACTATTATTTTAGCCTTCATTATGATAGACTATCATCTCTCATACGAGGGATAGTTGTTTGTGGCCTCTTTCCCCCTATTAAGGTCAGATCAGAGCATTTTTGTGTATTTTGGATTTTCGTTTAAGGGTCGATCGTCTGTTTTGAGGGACGTCAGTCTGTGGTTGAATTTATAGACTTTCCACATTTTTGGTTTTCAAAAAATAGAAGGGATTGTATTTTTTCTAGGATTTTTAGTTTATATTTTGAGGGATTAATCTCTTCAAACTTGGAGAGTTAGAGTTGGAATGCAATTTCAACTCTTCCCTATGTATAAGAGATTTAAAAAAAAAATTAGGGTTTCAAAAAAGTGGGGTGGGGGTGGGGAGGGAGAGATCATTATTGGAAAAGAGAGAACAAATTCTTAGAGAGGAAGGAATCAATTCTTCTCTCTAAGGCAAAAGCTTTAACATTATTTTGATCAACCAAAAAAACACACACAAAATTCATTTTATTTTTTTGGAACACAAAGTTAAGATCGGAGTGGAGATCTAGACTTCAAAAAATATAGAGTCAGAATATCTGCTGAGGGTAATATTCTAGGCTTTTCATCTATCTTTTTCTCTCCAGATTTAATCATGTATATTCATGTTATTTGCTATTAAAACTAATATGTTTGTGTGTTATGATTCGTGGACTCACATGTTTGAATTGAATGTTGTGCAAATTTGGATCTATATGTATGATAGAATATTAATTTGAGCATGATTCCCTCCATGGTTGTGTAATTTAAAGATGTTGTTTTTATTGTGTTGTTTTCGATATTAATGTCATTTAGTGTAGTTGAAGCATGATTTAGGGGAAGAATTTTAGGTTGGCAAGTATTAGCCCTTATATTTGAGTATATAGAGCTCATTTCAGATTTTGGCGGTATAATTTCTAGCTTCTGTATTTGCCCTTTAAGTGACAGATGGGAAAAGGCCCCCACATACGGCCATTTGTCAACACGACAAATGGGACATCGCGGGAATTTCTTCTCGTCTCATCCCCCCTGCAGTCATAGGCATTTGTCACTTATTCAGGGGTGTCCGTGGCTGATTTTTAACTTATTTAATATGTTTCACTTACTTTTATTGGTGTTCATGTTATTTTATCGATACTTGAAGTGTCAATGCATTTTCTACACTTATTTTTCTTTTGTATGCATTTTTTAATGCTGTAATATTTCTCTGTATTTTATTCTTTTAATTGGCCTTTTACTTGTAATGTTAATTTATTGGTTTTTCTTGTGATTTTGTATGTGTGATTGATCCCATATGCCTTTAGAAGATTCTGTGAGACGATTATGCATTGGAAGTTTTGCCATAATTAGTCCCTTTCTCTCTCTTTTTGTTTAGTTTATTTGCATTTATTTTATTTTATCGTTATGTTTATTATTTTTCTTTATTTAGCTTTTTTTTATGTATTTTGGATGTATTCATTTTGGGGATGTAATAGTTAGTAAAAAAAGGATTTTTTAGCACGCTTAAAGGGAAAAGATGCTTAAAATTATTTTTATTAATTAACTTGGGCTTTTTCCTCAAAATATGGACCAATGTCTAATTTTTAATCCTAAAAATCAAATAAAAGGATAAAATAGTTTTTTTTTAAAATATGCATGAGGGAACCAATGTTCCCAACCTAAACGAATGCCTCGATTTATGTATGAAATTTGTTTCTTTGTTGGACAATTTGCTTATGTAATAACTTAAGTAGGACTTTATTCTTTCTATTTATTCATTTCTTTCTATATGCTGATGGGGATGTTTATTTAATTTTATTGCTTTTCATCATGTGAGAGAGAAGAGTGGATTAACTTTAAAATCCAATTATAAAATAACACGTAACCAAGGTGCCCAATAAGAGTGATGTCCTGAACACCAATATCTATTTGGGCATTAAAAAAAGGTTGAGAATCATTTTCCAATGCTCTATTGGGTGGCAACTCTGTTGGGTGGCAACTCCATAACACCTGCCTCTTTGAGCCTATTAGTAGATGCCTTCATAGGTTGACTACCAACAATAATTTGGGCTTGATATCTTTTTATTGCAAAGTAGCCAATTTATGAGTTATAGTGAGCTTTTTTCGATCTTATACCCTAAAAGTGAGCCTCTAAGAACCTAACTAGAAATAAGCGTGGCTCTGGTGCACGTCACAACCCGATAAGAAGGAACTTCTCTCTGAAACCTTTTATAGATGAGCGTAAAGTAAAAGCTTCCTTTTATTCCTTATAGTAAAATAATATTCTATCCCATCCTCCCAATTGAACAGGTGAAAAACGTATGTGAAAAGCTTAAGAGACAGATCGGTTCCAAGTGATCTACACAAAGTTTTCAAACATGCAATTATTCTCTATCGATTTGGATTCAGCTGGTTAGATATGATTTTGCAACCTCGAAGAATAGTTTGATCGAACAGATGTAACAAAAATTGTGAACCACACTGTAAACAACCTTGGAAATTGATGAGCCATTTTGAAGGGTTTTTAAAGAGTCCATCTGCCATTGACATGGATACAGGATAAGATAGAATAACTACATCCCCAGAAAACTTGCATCTCTCTCACTTGTGCAACATTTAATTTGCTATGCTTTTTTATAGGGCCCTTAGCCCTATATGACTTATAAGACGAGCTTGAGAATCTGATCGGCACTAAACCCACTCAAATTACAACTTAAAGACATTTTTAAAGAAGAAATAAACAAAAAGAACCCCTAATATGCTCCTAGGAAATAGACCCTAAAATTAAAAGACATCCGAGTAGAGAAAACTTACTTGGCAAGAATTTGTAAAAGTTTGGAGGAACTGAAGAAAATCTTGAAGCTGGAACTTAAAAGCTTGAAGGAACAAAATTCAGAGCTTCAGAGAAAAACATATCTCAAAAAAGCATAGAAAATGATTTTAAACTAACTATTTGTATTTACAAGGGATGGCTACCTTAGCAAGCCAAACACAAGTAATGAAACAATCTAGCCATGTGACAACCTAAGATCGGACCAAACAAAGTACATGGCGCCCAGCTCAAATAGTACCATTAATAAAGCATTACTCATCAGGAAACAAAAAGACAGATTCAGAATGAAGTCAAAGTTCAAAATCAGGAAGCATCCGGAATTCCATCAGGATTCAAAAAACCTAGTCAATAAGACCTTGGCTGAATAAAATAATCACGAATTCTAGGTATTAATCACCTAAAGCCCCTTTTCTCTGGTTCCTTATATTGATCGGAATGGTGTGGGTAACAAATTGAGAAAATAAACTTCATGAAAACACTACCATTTTTGAGATCCCAAACATCAATTGCTTAAGCCCTTCTATCCTTTAACTCGCCTGGCCGATCGGAACATTAAGGGGGGACAAATGATAGTGCTTAACATTATCTTTTGTTGGACTTGAACTAAACTTGGCGTGAAGGACCACCAGACAATAAGGTTAAGTATAGCCTAAGCCTAATGCTTTTGAGGCCTAGCGCATAAGCAATTGGACACTCACAGGAACTAATGGGATAAGGCTATCCCATCGAAAAAGACAAGGCATGCCCTACAATAGTCCACCGACACATGCATCCATCCCATCCACCACTTGCTTTGCATCACATCGCCACAAACCTACTCTGACACCTAGATAGACCACTTAAGTGGTTCTCAATACCTCTATAAATGCGAGATCATCTCACACTTAAACATAAGCATATATATTACACTCTTGAGATTCTCTCTCCAATCTTTCTTTAAGTTTCTTATTGACTTATACTTCAAAGTGCTAATGCCTAGTCCGATCGGGCCAGCCTTCTTACGGGTTCCAAATACTTCCCAATCTGACCGAACCCTACTACTATCCACATTCTAGCACGGCCTTAACTCAACCACCATAACAACCTCTCCCTCTTATAAAATCTTCGAATTTATCAGTAATCAATTTGTCATGCTACTTCATTTTAGTGATTATTTAAATTTGTTACTACATGCAACATGTAATTTATCTGAAAAGGTAAACTAAATAAATTTTAAAAATACTACTAAGAATCAACATATATGTTATGACCCAATTAAAAAAATTTTATAGTTGACATAATTTGCATATAAAATTGATAATTGACAATTTATGTTTTGTATTATTTTTATTTAAATTTAAAAATTTGTTATATACAGTTGATGCATGTATTATAATTTAATAACGAAAAAATACTATTATAAATGTTAATTTCATAAAAGAATATAATTTATTTTAACTTCATCCTATAAAATTACAAAAAAATCAAATAATAAAAATTTTATTTTTATATAACATTTATTTTTGTGAATTTTATCTAAAATTGATAATTGACTATCTATTTTTATGTATATTTTTATATTGATATTAAAAAATTAGGTGTATACAGTTGATGCATGCATTCTAATTTTTGAACGAAACAACAGTATGAAAATAGATAATTTCATAAAATAATATAATATATTTTAACTTCATAAAATAAATTTATAAATAAAATATAAATATTAAAAATTTTATTTTTTATAACATATATTTTTATAAATTTCATATTATAGATGGCGTACACATATTTAGCTATAAAAGCAATGATAAGTGATACTGCAAAGGAAATTGTCGACAAAAAATGGGATGATTTGTACAATAGCCGAATTAAAAAGGAAATAACAATATGCAATCATATTATTAAAATAAGTAAAAAAAATTACAAGATATTATAATGAGAGGATATCTTATGATAGAGACAAAGATGGTGGAAGCTATTTGGATGACATGACCAGTAACTTATTGGAAATCTATTATGAAAATTGGAATATGCCTCATATAACAAAATATGAGGAATTAGTACTCATATTTCTGAAAGATATTGAAATTAGTGAAGATAATTTTTAAAAATTAGAGATAAAATGTCAGTATCTCAAAAAAAATTTGTATGTGGCATAATTATAATAAATGGCCTAAATATTATATTCATTAGGCCTGTATGACTGAAAATATTAGTATATTATGTTTAACTTTATATTTTATGTTCATTTTAAGTGTTTTTTTTATCAATTGCAATGGTTAATTATTTAATGAATTTATGTCATTATTGAATTTTTATTACATAATAATTTATGAAATAAAATATAATATTGATGCAAAAGTTACATAATTATATATTGATGATGAATATATAAAATTATTTAAAATAATTATAACAACACATAAAAAGGTAGAACAATTATATGATATGCAAATAATAAATTTAATGATTCATTGAACATGCATGATGTAAAATTTATTTCAAGTTTTGACATGGATTGTCATATAGGAGTTGCACGAATAAATATGAGTCTTATTAATGGAGAATTGTTGACACTTTAAGGAAGACACCGTTCTGATGTAATATGAAATAATTCAATAATTTTTTAATTATAAATATATATTACATAACAAGTTTATTTTTTAATTTATCTTTTACTATATGGTTTGAATTGTTTTATTTATACTAAAGATTAAGAGGGAAGTGTTGAGGATAAAAAGGAGTAGCGTTGTTGAATACTATACAAATATTGACCCAAAAACTATACCATATATAATATATAAGAGCAGCTGATTTGCTAGGAATTGCCAAAATTGGTGTGATTTATATATATTGAAATTTAATCACATCACTTATTAAAAGGTGGGGATTGGAAATGCCCACATTTCATGTCACATGTGGTGAAATGAGAGTTATACTTCAAGATGTTGGAATTTTAACAGGTTTACCGATTGAGGGTGATCTTGAAACTAGAAGAACAAACCTAGATTGGATGAATAGTTATCATAATCTACTTGGAACAGTTCCTCCTATCACAGATTTGCATAGAGGTAAAGTAAAGTTGACATGGTTGGATGAAACCTTTAATGAAGTGACTGATAATGTAACATCTAAAGTGATACGACAACATACTCATGTATGGATACTGAGATATTTTGGTAGACTGTTATTTGTATCTCATAATGCATCATTAGCCCATTTGATGTTTCTACCTCTTATAGAGGATTTAGAATCGGTTGGCAAATATAGTTAGGAATCAGCCTGTCTTACTTGGTTGTATAGATATCTATGCAAGGCCAATCGTCCTGATGCAAAAGGAGTTGTTGGAAATCTATAATTCCTACAAATGTGGAAATGGGAAAGACTTCCCCAGATTAGGCCTGAACATATACAGCCATATACATTAAACTGAATCCTGCCTTATAGATTCAAGTATCTTTAGCACATTTAATATGCAAATTTAATATGAGGCAATTCGTCAGTATATTTGAAAATTATGTTACATTAGGTGGATAGAACCATTGGATATGCATAACATTCATAGGATGAATATACATACATATTGGAAAATATTAAATACAGAGTCTACTGAACAAATTTATAGTAAAATATAATCCATTTATATATTAACATAAAATATATTTGATAATATACAAATATTAATTTCATTTCCATTTTGTAATATAGTTTGAGCAGGGGCCTTACAACAACATAATCCATATGCTCCCAAATTATTGTAAAAGTGGACAAGCATGTTGGATATCTATTGTACCACTAATCTTGCAACACCCTACGTTTATCAAATTTTTTTCCCATATATTTCATCTATACTTAAGACATCACTCACATACAAACATTCTAGATACACAAAAATGTTAATATTTATAATGCTAAATTCATATACAACTACATCATCAAAAATTGCATAAAGGTTAACTACTTAAATATAAACTGCTCAATCTTGCGATTCTACTGCTCCTTCATGTATATGCCACATCAATACTCTTTCATTGTGCCCTTGATTATCTGTCCCTGTGCACAGTCAACAAACCGCGTGCTAAGAAACATCATTGCTTAGTGGTAGATACAACTACACAGAATTTCATTTAACTAAATTTTTTTTTGTGTTTATTATTTTGAAGTTCTCTATTTAATTTACTAGCTTCGTATTTTAACGTTTTCTTCTCTTTCTATTCAATACCAATTTAAATCTACAACTTTGACCCTACATATTTTCGTGTTTACCTTTGGTCCAAAATCTCTTTCGATTTAGTCATTAATTTACTCCTTTGTACTAGATTCACTCTTTCACCCTTTAATTCTCAATTTTCGATTACTTTACACTTCTACATACTATTCAGTAGATTTATTCCTCCTCCTATTTAATTCAATTAATCACCTTCCGAATTTATTTCTTTTCTTTAAATTCATTTTATACTTCCTTCTCTCTTACTAGATTTATATAACTCCTTAATTAAATATAAATTTTAATTAAACCTTTATACTATTTATCCCCTATCTTTGATCTCGTGTATTTTCTTTCTCATGGCTGTTTGACTTCTTTGTTGGCTTTTAATTTCTTCTTTTCTTCTATTTAATTTCACTTGTCTCTTTATCTAAGTGAAAAATTTCAATTTGATCCTTAGAATTTCCTTTGTCTTATCTTGCCCTAATTAACCTTAACTTTTTAACAGTCTGGCTTCTTTTCACCTTTAATCTTGCTTAATTGATAAACTTGCATGTTAGCCCCTATGTTTATTCTATGTGGCGGCAATTCATGTTTTGGCCTTTAAACTTTCTATTGTATACAATTCTACCCTTCTTGATCTATTTAATCAATTCAATTTTTATAACTCTTATATCAATGCCAACATTTCGATTTTTCCCTACTCCATTTATTTTCATTTTTGTTCTTTTTAAGCTTAATAAATATATTTTCCCCACATTAATATTCTTTTAATAGAATTTATGATTTTCTTTATATTTAATTTACTTTTGAACCTCATCTTCTTCTAATTATCTCAATAATTATTTTTCTTACTTAATTTCAATAATTCTCTTGTTTAAGTGCAAAATTATAATCAAGTCCCTAAAGTTTGACTTTAGGATTGACTTTTCTCAATTTTAACAAGTTTGAGCTCCATTTTGATTCGGTTGACTTTCTTTGACTTTTATTCTAATTTAATTGCATAAATTTCATTTTAGTCCCTATAAATTTTTTCTTAGGTGGAAAATTATAATTTGGTCCCCAAATTTTATTTTATTTATGGTTTTGCCCTTTTTGGTTAATTTGATTATTTTACCCTTTTTAATCATGCCTTTAGTATTGATTGACCATTTTACCCTTAGTTAATTGTATAATTACATTTTTACCCTTTCTATTCATATTAATCTCATTTTCATCTAATATTTATTTTTACTCATATTTATAACATTTGGAATACTGTAATTGCCCCCTTTTTACCCAATTTACATGACAATTCATCATTTTGCCCCTAGTTGTCAACAGTAGGAAACCATGAATCGGATAAGCGGATGAGCGAATCCAGTGTGTGGAAGTAACCGTACAGCTAGGGTACGATACTACCCAATAAATCAGTATAATAAGCTAACTAATAGTATATTCACACTTTTTCAGTACAGTATACAGAACACCACGGGGTGAGTACTCCTGTGGCCAGCCATACTATCCTAGAGTTTTGAATCACCTATTGAACACTAAAGACATTATAACTTATTATATTTTCATACTTTAATTGTTCTCATCACAGTATATCAATCGCATTGTGCCATAAGATATTTCCACGTAAGCTTGATTATTCTCGTCACAATATTTTAATCACATTATACCATAAATTGCTCTCATATAAGCTTGTTACTTAAGAATTCTTCATGTGTATACATTTAATACCATGAAATTCAATTAAACCCTACTATTCCACCTCTAATACCATTCGGCTATAAGACAAATTTCCATGTCCACATTCTTTTTTCTTCCAATTTCATGCTATACATGATTTATAATCATTTTATAACTTAATATAATGAATTACATCAAGCACACGTCAATATCTTTGAGTTACCATGGTTTTCATCATTATGTAACTATTATATAATTGGGGTAAATCCTCATATTTTAATTTAATAAATAAAATTCCATCTTTTATACATTAATTTAGCTAATTAACATTACATACCAAATTATAGGCCATATTACATCAAGGTACCCTTAGGTACCATATTCGACTATCATGGTTCCTCTCACTTATGGTTTAATTTATTCACTTATTTAGGTTTCTAATGACTTATTATAACATTATATCATGTTACCTTGAATTATCCTTTCTATATCTCACATTTGTCTAAGTTAAATAATGTACCCTCTATATGTTTAATTATACATTAGCATGCATCTTCATTAATTATAATTTCAACCATCTCTATCCCATTCATCATATATTATATAATGATTTTATTACTAAATATACCATGATTTATCTACTTAATTTTCAATATTTCTTTCTAATCTATTTGTTCACCATCCCATCTTCCATTTTCAAATAGTTTTCTTCATAAATTTATTTCTAAATCATCTTACATCACCCTTTTAATACATGCTCTTGCATTATTTCTCATGTTTACCTAACTTCATTTAGTTACATAATATAGTTTTCATGCTAACTATTATACTTATGTATCATTTCAAGGTTCCTTTCCAACATAGTATCTTTATTCATTAACATATTACTTAATTTGTGATTTATTTGATGACTATCATCAAAATATCACATTATCTAACCTAGGGTACCATTCGGCCTCCATCACTTTCCTCCCTTATTAATCAATTTCTTCTTAATTATATAGTTATTTTACATCCATTCATCATTTTATTACATAGTCTTGAATTATTTCACATTATTCTTCATATTTGCTTAGTCACATAATGTATAGTTCATACCAAAATTCATAATTTAAATGAAATAAGGTGTAGTTTGTATCCACATACCTTATTTGAGCTAGAATGCATCTAATCTCCCTCTCTCTTGCTTTTCACTTCCTTGATTTTCCTTTTCTTTTATTCTTTTTCTTTAGGCTGAATCCTTTATGGTGACTTTTCACCAATATCTTCCTTCTTTTACACAAAATAGCTACATAAATACACTCTCCATACCTTAATTCACCTATTAGAACCCTTGGATAAATTTAAAAATGCCAAGTACGTATACCTTAATTTTAAGACATAAACATAATCTTATGGTTTCCATCACTTCCCCATTTAGATTGAGCTGTTCAGATCATCATCAATAAAGAGAGGGGCTGAAAATTATCTAGGGAGGTTGAATTTAGCGAGAATTATGGAAGAAAATGAAAGAAAGACATGGGAAGAAGAAGAAGAAAGGCTAGTTCGACCACTAGAGCAAGGAGAACTGAAGAAAATTTTGGATTCTTATTATTTTTTACTTATAGACATTAATATGAATCATATTTAGTAGATCTAGAAACTTTTATAATTTTTAGAACTCATCTACTATTCTTAAAACCTTAGTCAAACTTTGGTCAACCCTTTTTTCTCTATTTCTTGACCTCTTTTTCTGAAACCGATCTTTCAATTGTTAGAATGATTCAAAATGTTATCCCGCATGTAATAAAGTATTCTAGAACATATGATTAAAATTTTAGCCCATTCCAATGCAGTTCCTATATACTTCTAATTTTGGCAACTTGCATAGTCAATCCGAAACCTAAAATTTTAGAATTGTCAAAATTACTATTTTTTAGTTCCTAGAGTATCTTTATGCTATTTATAAGGTGTGTGTAAAATATGAGAGCAATTGGAAGTCTCTAAGCCACTCAAATATTCAGTCAAATTCATGGTCAAACCCTGCATGCAACAGTGAAATTTTTCTTTAGTTGCTCATTTGGAGGCCTATTTGATCTCAATTTCTCCTTGATTTATACCATTGGACTCCGTTTAACATGTACTTTCATAATCTACTCTTAAGTCACACTGCCCGTGTAAAACCCTACTAACATATTGGCTTTTCGTATATGGTGTACTAACGTTGCAAGTTATTATTGCAGTGGGATATTTAAACCAAAGATTCACGTTTTAATTTTAGTTTTTAAATTTCTAACTCGTAATATTGCTAAGTTACTATTCCTTTGGTCAAAATTTTGGTAGCTCAACGGCTTAAAATCCTAGCTACCCAAACCTGCGAAATTGAAAATTTACACTCCTAATAGTCTGTCTCCACCTCCAATACTTCAATCACAAGCATAACACTTCTATATTTGTCCAACAATCAACCACACAACATAACATTCACACGCACATTCTCATCATACGTACAAATATATATATATACAATCATCCCAAAATTTTTTAAACATTTGATACATCAATTAGACTACATGCTACAATGCCTATCATAGGCTAAAACAAAAATAAACACAAAGTCGAACCTAATTGTTTCATCGCATGTACATGCCTTTGACTTCGCCTTCCTCCACTTTCTCTATGTACTTGTCCCTATGCGTAGTCACAAAACCACGCACTAAGCAACCACGTTGCCTAGTGGTGGATACAATTACACAAAATTTTATTTAATAGTATAAATTTTTATTAAATTATCATATTGCCCTTTTTTGTTACATTTTATTAGTTTGGTTCCCATTAATGTGATTAATTCATAAATTAATACCTAAGCCTCATTATATTAAAATTTCTTATTATTTACCACAATTTTCTTACCTAATTGTAAAATTACGATTAGGTCCCTAAACTTTCTATTTGCCCAATTTGACTTCGTTTGACTTCTGTTTTAACTCCTTTGACTTCCCTTGGACTTTTAATTTGCTTTAAATGAAGAATTTCCTGTTTAGTCCTTATGGTGTCCATTAAGTGGATAATTATATTTGAGTCCCTAAACTTTTCATTAATTACAATTTTGCCCCTTTTGTTTAAATTGATCTTTTTACTTCTTTTAACAACCCTTTTTATGCTAAATTATCGTTTTACCCTTAGTAATTACCATTATACCCTTTTTGAACATATAAATTTCATTTTTCACATTATTTCCTATTTATTTCCATTTATGACTTCTTTTATGCAAAATTTACCATTTAGTCCCTGTTTTCTTGCATATTTACCATTTTGTCCATAGTAGTTGCCAGTGAAAATTCTCAAATCGAATATGCAGAACGAGGACTGTATGGATGTATGAGATTACTGGATGACTGTATGGGGGAAGTGACCACAAAATCGTAGTCATTTCTCAATAATAATTTACTGGATGATTCTACCAAGGTATATAGGTCCCTATGGCTAGCCATTATATCCTAGGGTCCTGTATCAACCACTGTATACTAAGGGTAACTATATTTTATACTTTATGTTATGTTCTATTATGTTTCTCAAATTACACCCATTATGTAATATCTCATACATCATTATTTTATTGTAATTATGCATACCATGCATGAATTCATAATATAGGTGAAAAATAACAACTAAATATGATGAAATTATGTCATTTTCACTAAGCATCCCATTCGGCCTCTTATATTCTTCCACCATACCATGTGGTTTCTTACTCCATTTCATTCCATTTATATTTTTATGGTTAAAATATACATATACATATCAGCTAGCATACATTTTACCTTAACAACATTATGTTATCAATATGAATACCATTATGTATACATTACAATTAGCATGTACAAATACTAATTCAAGCTTAAACCATTCCTAACATGTCTATTCATCATTGAATTAACCAATTTAGGTTTAAAACTTCAATTATTATCAATTTAGTTTATGGCACCCTTTAGGGTACCATTCAGCCTCCATGGGTTCTCCATATGAATGCTTGTTTTCTTGCTAATTTCCTACTTATTCTATATTATTTCATCATTCTACAAGGTCCTATCAATTTATTTCTCGTTAATCCTTAGTTTTCATTAGTTACATAATACAATTTTTAAGAGAAAATCCAAAATTAAATGAAATTAGATGTAGAGTGAGTATCCATTAACCTTTATGGTACTAGAGATCACCTAATCTTACCTCATTTGGTCCTCCGCCTCCTCCTTATTCCTTCCTTCCTCTTGTATTCCACCTTTAGGCCAAAATTTAGGGAGAAACATTCATGAGTTTAAAATTTAATTTACAGCAATTAAATACTACTGTATGATCATCCTAGGGATGCTCTACCACCCCATATAAAAATCCCTAATTAAAACCCATTAAAACACCATGGCTTACTTACCAAAGCTTTCTTTCTCTCACTAAATTTCTTGGTTTTATAAGCTTTATTTTGCTACAATAAAGTTTCTAGGATGAAGAAGGTGTCTTGTAGTATCTTTGAGTGAAATTAAGGCTTAATACTTGGTGGGAGGAAAGAGGGAAGAAGAAAAAATGGTAAAGAGGAGAGAAAGAGTGAGGTTTGGATTTTTGAGGGAAGAAGGGAGAAGATGAAAGAGTTTTGGGTTGAATTTTAGAGGAATCTAGACCCCTCTTATTAACCTCAAAGTTCACCAAATCTAAGGCCCAAATTCACTTAAACACTATTCTATTTAATGGCTTATTTTTAATCCATTTGTCATGGTTTCCTTAAGTTCTACCATTTTTTTTACCATACCCTAAATTTATATGATTAATAATTCTTTTATAATGACCTCTATGCCCTTGTATTAAATAATTATTGCCTTTAAGCCTTCCAACAAATTTAACCTCGATTTTTCATCAATTTTCTAAAATCAATGTTTTTCTTTGTCATAATAATATGAAAGTTTTCCCAGCATTCACTTACATATGCAGTAGTATGTGGTTAAAATTTCAAGTCATTTCGACATTGTTTCGGCATATTTCTAGTTCCAGAGGCAAAATCAACCAGTCCGAAATCCAAAATTTTGAAACCGCCAGAAAATTAATTTTTTAGTTCCAAAAGGTAATTTAGGTTATATCTAACATGTCTATGTGTTCAGAAATTTTTTTGGAGGTCTTTAGGGTATTTTACAACTCGGTCAAACTTTTAGTCAACCGAATTTACGGTATCGAATAAAACTTCTCTGTCTGATTTAAGGGCCTATATAAACTCAATTTCTCCTAGAATTGCATCACCATACTCCATTTAACTCCTATTTTCATATTACAACATTGATTCAAGCTGCCCGTTAGATCACCCATCCTCGAATTTTCCTGGCTCGAACATATTTAACCTTTATATACTATCATTTTTACTTTTTTATTCTACACCGATTACCCTAAAAAATGTCATAAGATTACTATTCATACCCTAGAATATGTCATGTATGTCAGATGCAACTTTTGGGGTGTTACAGCCCGTCAAGTCATCTGTCTCGGATTTCCCTGGTCTGAGCACGTTTAAAATTTATACTTTTCCAAATCTCTCAACTCTTTTCAACTTCATTTGTTCTGAAAATTGCCCCGAGATTATCTTTCGTGCTCGTTAACATGCCAAACATGTCAAACACTAGTTTCAGGGTGTTACAAATCTACTTCCATATCATTTAGTGGCACCATCCAAATAAAGTCCTATGTCAATTTGGATATAACTAACCAATTTCTTCTCAACCCCTTATATAAGACAATTTACATATAATAGACTTGCAGGATAAAAACCAATTGGATTGGGTTGTTAAATTTGTAGTATTCATAAATGAGTGAAACAACTGTCACACTCGTGTAGTAGTTGGCCAAGATCCGAGATAGCAATTGAATAATCAATCTGAATACATGCAATGGTATGTCCAATGCATAGACGTTGGATAATCCTAATTGGAGCATCCCTTGCAACAACTGTAAGTATTTCATGAAATTTATTTTACATTATGGAAAAAAATTGGTTTTAAGAATGTATGTATTGTTTTGAGTTTATTTATAAATGTAATTATCTTAGGTTGATAGTGTTCAAAGATTAGTCCATGAATAAGGTGATGTTTTGACCAACAAAGGATAATTGAAAGCATCCTTACTGCAGTGGGTCATAGAGATCGTATATCAACTGATTATCCCAACTATTCGGGTCTAAATCTTATCAATGTCCCACCTATGAAAAGTTAGATTTTAGACTCCTGGACTTGACGACATATGATTTGAATGATTGATAAGTGTGAAAATGCTCTACAGAGGTATTATGATCCAAATGTCATGCAAATTCCAATACCCATGTCATGGCCTTTTCATGAAATAGAAGCTCCTCAAGAACAATGCGCAATGCAAATTCATGGCCAAAATTTTTCATCTTTTGAATTCGGGTCAAGGAGTTATACTCCAGTTGATTTGTGTGGTTCAAGCTACCAAAATCTAGGGGTGTCCCTACCTTTTAATTTACAACAAACACCTTGTGTATACATAGTACTTACATTCAATACTGAGTCTACATCATCTCAAGGTGTGGATCAATGTGATTGATTCCAAATTATATTTGGTACACATCAAGATTCAACCCAGCAAACAAACTATGGATAACCATTATTTTCTGATTTTTATAATGATGTGATTAGTGGTGATGCATGGTCTTTTAAAATGTTCAAGTGACGTTGGATCAATGATTAACCCTCGATTAGGTGGTGAAGGAACGGGTGATGAACAAGTTGATAAATAACAACAAAGATATCCTAATCAAGATAGAAGGCGAACTAGATGTGGGACATAATCACATCTATTTTATTAGGTTTCATGAGGATCATGTGGCTTGTATATTGCGTTATATTTTTAAGAACTACAATTTACATTCAATATATTCTAAAAAAATATAAATTGGTAAAAAATTACATCATATAAAATCGTAATGTTAAATTGGCAAAAAGTAATAATAAAAATAATAAATATTAAAAAATACTAACAACCACATATTTTGCATGATAAATCTTAATTTGTACCAAATATTAAATGGATTAAAGCTAATTTGTGTATTAAAAGTATGTGAAACTACCAAATTCATGGATAGTTTGATGTATACTTTGATGGGCTAGCCAAGTGTGGGCCAATCTTTTTGTTATTGCCCTCATTTTGATAAAGCATACATCATTTAGGCCTGTTGTGGTCTCTTTTGTCCATTTTGTTTCGATATCTAGATATTCACGAGCAGCCCTTTTTTTCTTACAAGCTTAGGGTTTAGACCTAAAGTTGGTTTAATATAAGGCTCCCAATAATCATGGTGTGCAAGTGGTTAGAAAAAAAGACTTGTAGCAGCTCAAGGCCTCTAAGAGCTTATAGCACTTATCAACGTATGTCCACATGTCAACATGTAAATGTATACATATTACTATAATGTGTGACTATGGCATTTTAGTGCCATGAAACTTTTCACATTCATAATGATAACAATCCAAATTAACATCTTGCATGTTATTGCCTTTTCACTTGCATTTTTTTACTTTTCTTCCATATCATGAACATTCCTGTATGTCAATCAAAAATTTCAATTTTATGGCCACTAACTTTTTGAGCATGCTTGGCCGTCTCTTCCATGTATTTTTGAGTGTGTGTATTACCTGCTATTATCTGATCTCGATACATACACCTTTTATCATCAAAAAATTTAACAAGCCGTGCAAATACATGCTCCACTACACTATAAACGACCATCATCCTTACACCTTTTAAAGCACTAGTCACATACTTAGCAATGTTTGTTATAGCATTGTCATATCTATAGCCATTATTATATGATAGTGTCAACTGTTCCAAAGAGTTTTACATGGCCTAATTGTATGAGTCAACATTAAGTTCGTTTATCACTTCTATTTATTTCATAAACTTTTGGGGTTGGAAGTTATTTCCTGTCCAAATAAGGTTTATGGATATTAATAAAGTTTTAAACATGCAATAAATGAACCAGTTTATAATTAATATAAAATAATTACAAGTGAAATACCAACCTTGTATAACATGTCTTTGATTTTAAAATTTTTATGTGCGGTATTGTAGTTGCTGACAAAATGGCGCAGACAATAAAAATGGTAAGTTAATGGCTCCTTCCAACTACTGTTATCATCATAAAATAATGCCATAATACCCGCATGCTGGTCAAAAATAACAGTTAGCCCTAATTGCTAATTAACATACCACCTGATGCATGTCATAAACCAACCCCAACTTGACTTGTGTTCACCTTCAACAATAGCAAATGCTACCTGATATAAGAAATTATTACTATCAATAGTATTTGCAATGAAAAGAGTCTGATGAAACTTTCTTGTCATAAATGTCCCATCAATAAGAAATATTGGTTTACAGTGTGGTAGTTCATCTATACATAGCTTAAACACCCAAAAAAGCCTTTTGAATTGCTGATAATTTGGTTGTAGACTATCGTTAATAATAAATTCCCAGCAAATTCTTGGATTGTATTTCCCCCATAGCTTTTAGATATACTTACAACTTTCCATATAAAGCCTTATAGTTGCCAAATATCTCCTCCAACACCTTAGTCTTTGCATACCAAACCTTATTGTACGATACATTATAGATGAAATGATGCATGATGTTAGCCATTATAACACTAACTTTGAGAGCAAGAGTGACACTAACCATCTCTAAGATGTAATAGCAAATTATTTATGAATCTAATTGTATATGGTGTTAGGATACCAGTAATGCCGTATAGTTGTGGGTTTTCTTGTATACACTGATAATCCAATATGGAGATTTCCTTTTTCTCATAGCTTTTAGTCTCTATGGACAAGTTGTATCTTTGGCACATAAGCAACACATCACCCAATATGAGGGTTGATTCAAAAACTTTATACGAAACATTATTCTAAATCAAAATTTTCTTTACATATGCCTTAATTTCATCATTTAATGTGAATGTCAAATATTCGCATAACTCAGAAACACCATCCCATCTTAGCATTGGCAAATCATTAGACATGTTAATCTCAACTTTATCAAAATTAACATTTGTGTGGTGCACTAATGGAAAGTGAAAGTGTGAAATATTAGATTATCCACCAATATGATCTCAAACATTGTGCATATCCAAATTTTGAAAGCCTTTTGTCACATAGATGGAACTACTCGAAACAAAAGGATCATATCTTCCAATAGAAATTTCTTCACCAACATCATTCAAGTCTATCTCTTCATCTTCCTTATCTAGATCAAAATTCAGAGAAATTTACCCATTATTGACAACATCATCATCATCTCGTAGCATATCATCACATGCAACATCTCTACATCCAAAACTAAAACATGAAGCAAAATTTATTTGGTTTTACCCCCTAAACTCTCTAATAGGACTTGTTTTTATTGTTTCCAAATCATCAAGACCTTCACATTGTAGTGGACCCTCAAACTGTGTATGAAAATCGGACCTACTTCCTCTTGCAAAATATGAATTGTCACCAAATACATTTCTTTCATCAACCATCGATATAAAATCTCTGTCTACATCATTATTCATCTTATTAACATTATTCAATGCATTTTGTTCATTTTCAATTAAAATTTTTTTAGTATCAACAATTAGCTCTGCAATAGTGTATCCAGGAAATGTCTTAAAATTTTCATAAATTTGATCAATGTCATCATCATCTATTTAATCCATAAGTGCCCAAGGAATTGACCCCTAATTTTTTATAGGACACTTATATATCACTCTACTAATCCTTACATTCGCAACTAAATCCAATTTATCTGATATCTTATGAACAAGTTCTGCAAAAGTCAATTTGCTTATAATTCTTCAATTTTCTCAATCTTGCAGAGGAACTTAAAGTTTCATATTGGTAATTGGCTATGTCCTAGACTATTTTTTCTTTGGTATGAATCATAAATGTTGCTGGAATCAATATTTTCTAATTCTTACATTATTTTTACATATTTTTATAATTAATGCATCAATTAACTGTTTTCTTCAAAAAAAGATTTATCCAAAAAAATTTAAACTCATATATAAATTTCTAACACATTACAACACACGTTAAAAAATGAATGTTTAAACCTATACTAACTAATAAATTTTATCATTTTATGCAACAATTTTTTTAATTTTTTATTCTTTTTCCTAAACCCTAAAAAACATATATAAATTGTTGGGATAACTATAAAAAAAATCCCTAAATTTGGGACAATTTACAATCAAACCCTACCATTTAAAATATAACAATTGGATTCCCAACATTTATAGGCATTTCAATAAAATCCTTGATACCATGCATTACATCATAGTTATCTAGGCTAGTTGTGTTACTTTTTTTTAGTTTTGTACATGTATTTGTTTAATTTTATTATGTTATTTTTCACTTTTGATTTATTTATGTTTGTAGGTTTCTTTTTTTTTAAATGTATATTTTGGAAGTGCAATTGGATGTTTTGAATTGAAGGATTGAAGATTAAAGAGTAAAAGAGAAATTTTAGGGCTATGCCGACTAGTTACAAAGCCTTATCATGTCGACTCATGGCATGCTGTGTCAAATCATGATAGAAGCATTTTGTGCCGACTCGTTCCCTTTATGTTGACTCATGACAGAGGCACACCCTTCCGACTTAACCCCAAGTCGACACACTGGTGTCGAGTCATCACCACATCCAATCAACACAACTCTTTATGGCACCTTTTCATATTTACATTATTTGGTAAGAGGCTTATAAATACATACAGTTGACTCTATTTGGGGCATGAAAAAAACTACCAAGAAACTAACAATACAATTTAAAAGATTATAAAGAAAAGACAGTATAAGGAAAAATAAGAATACCAAGAGGTCATTTGAACATTAAGTAACTTCCTGAAGAGCATTAAGGAGTCATCAACAACATTCTATTCTCTTTTTTTTTTTTTTGCTTTGCTTGATGTTTTGAACACTTTCTTGTTATTGTTTACTTTAAATACAATGTATTTAGGCTAAGACTTTGTTTATTAGGATTGTAAGGATGAATTGATTCTATAACTATATCTTTATTAATGCATGAATGATTTA
Organism: Excoecaria agallocha; assembly: GCA_037975025.1. Lineage (NCBI taxonomy): Eukaryota > Viridiplantae > Streptophyta > Magnoliopsida > Malpighiales > Euphorbiaceae > Excoecaria > Excoecaria agallocha. The sequence continues at coordinate 27,203,416 of CM075816.1, forward strand.
AATTCAATTAAGGATTGTAATGTATTATGTATGCTTGATCACCGTATAAAATTGTTAATCAAAATGTTCACCATAAGAATTGGGGCACTTTTGTGAAAATATGATTGAATTTACTTAAGGATTAGGAAATTACTTAAGACAAAAATTTCACTTTAAGGGATTAAAGAACTGGCATATAGGACTTTATGATTTTCTTTTATCTCCATAATGATACGAGAGTGCTTGTGGAATCTAAATATGAATGCCTTTAATTGACAACAACTGTTGCTCTTCGAGATTGTAGGCCATATTCTTTAATCATTACATGCATTTGTGTATACATTAACAAATATAATACTTGATTAATTCTCCTTCGTAATTCTAATAACATTGTTTAAATTATATTTGTTCATTTAGAATAACTTTAGTATTCTATAATTTTGAGTAATCTTAGGAAAGTTAGTACAATCAACTTTATTTTATTATGTTTGTCTATCCATCTTAGTACTTATTCGATTAATACAAAATCACTTTGAAATTCACCAGTGTTCGATACCTTACTTACTCTATACTTAGTCTTAGAGATTAAGGTAAGAAAATTTACACCACAGCAATCCCTTCTTCTATAACTCCATTAAAACTAATCGAAAAATATTTTTTAATTTAAAAAATAATTTTTAAATTTTGTATTCAATAATTAAATTCATTCAAAATTAATAATATATTTTTATTATCTTTAATAATTAAATTGGGCGGCACTGATTACATTTTGCAACTAAAAAGAAAATCATAATCTATAAATGTCTAATTAAAATTTTAAATTAACAAATAAAAATCTTAAGAATATAAAAATATTTTGCAATATGTTTAAATATTATACACAAACTTAGTCATATTTTATTACATTAATTTTGATCTTTTAAAAAATTATTTTTTAAAAATTCATATAATATTTTAAAATATATTATTTTTTTGTATTTAAGATGAATTCAATATTTTTCAACTATAATTTTATTTTGATCTAATTTGTTAGATTGGATAAATTAATAGTTGATTGCAAATATAAAAATAGTTTAGTTTTATAATAAACTATTTCAAATTAAAATTTGTTATTTATTTTTGATAGAGTTTGGATGCATCCACGACTCTACAATAATTATCCTATTTAGTTTAGGATAATCGATTCCTAATTAAAAATTGGAATAAGAGTTAAACTAGGTTTTTAACTCTACATACCCTCTATAAATAGGGGTTTAAAAAACCTTACTGGGGTTACACTCTATACACTCTCTACGAAAATATTACTCTCCATTCATATTTCTCAAATATCTCTCCAAAGGGATTTTAGACCATGGATTAGTCGCTTTCTTCTCGATGTTCATACTCGTAGTCAAAAGCTCATGCCAGTGACATAAAAGTAAAGATCCCTTGCTTTCGCTCATCCCAAAAGATTTTGCGCTACAAGACGTAAACGTGTTTACCCACATTATTGTATTTATGCTTTTTTTGGGTGCATAAATGCTTTTATTGGTATCAGAGCTTGATTTTTGTGTTCTGACATATTATAATTTTAGATCTAAATTTACATGAAATTTGGTAGATCTAAATAGGTAGCATGAACACCTAAATTTTAATTTTTATATGCTTTTCATGCTATTTTTGGAATTTAATTTTTATGTGTAGTGTACACTAAAAATTGTGTAAAAAGCCTATAATCGTAAATTAAAAAATGATATTTTAAAATTTGACCTTACCATTATGTTCCTGAACCCTAAAAACCCCCCACCAAATGAAATTAAAATGCCAAAATCGACCTCTAAGGCTGCATGTGGCGTGCACATGCCACCTACACAAGAAGCGTGCCTAAGGGCGCGTAAGGGCCATTGATAGAGTGATAAGTTACTCTGACATATGGCCCAATTAAGGCACGACATATGAACCACTATGGTGGTGCCACGAATCACCACATGTAAGGATGATTTGTCATTCTAACACGTGGGCCACTATGGTGATGCCACATGTCACCACATGTTATAGAGGCTTAACACATAGACCATTAGGGGGCTAACATATGGCATATTGTGATGTTGCCACGTGTCATGCTTATATGTCATTGGTGATATGTGGTCATGCCACGTGATACCTATCAATCCACTTGGATGCCATGTGGCATCCACGTGGACTAATAAGTGGTTGCCATGTGTTAGACAGAGGTCTGATATGGTGACACATAGCCTAGTGGGGATCATACCATGTGGCAGCTTACCTCAGCTGGCACGTGGTGAGTTTGTCATGCGTATGGCTTACTCTCACCAGTGCAAGGGGTGCGTGAGCCTTCCTTTGACCGCCAAATCAACTCTAAAAAAATTTTAACTGATTTTCTCAATTTTTATGATTTTTTAGTCATTTTTTGAAAATTTTTTAAGGACCAAAAAATAATTTTTGGATTTTTTCAAATAAAAATTATTATAAAAATTGATGAAAATATTTTTTTAATGTATTCTACCTTTTAAAATTTTCAAATTTGTTTGAAAAATATATTATGTGGATTTGTCCTTATTTTTGATTGAAATGAGTTTCAATCATATACGTTTGTTTTGTGTAATTACATAAATGATGATGATAAGGACTACCTATTGTCCACGGACTCCTCAGGACATTGCTGAAGCTAATGCAAAAGTGCAAAAGGTTAGCAATATGAGGATGAATAAGAAGGCTTGAGCTAATGTTATAGATGTACTAGTCCATCACATAATATACATGCATAAACAAATGCAATAGTGCATTTGGGTAGGTGGCTTGAATAGAGCATATAATGATAGGACCTTAATTAAGGTGATGAAAAACTCTCTTGGTCACCATCTAGATCTGAGAAACTTAATGGTGGATGCATAAAAATTAAAGAATGGAAATTATAGAAGATCGACTATCCATTTTTTGCTTAAGGTATCCAAGAGAGTAGTGTTGAGAAGCAACATTAAATCTGAGATGGTGCTTAGGAGTGGACACTTTGTGTATCATTTATGGTTATATGACCGAGTTCATGGCATTCTTTATCAGTTATAGGGATGGTAAAAGATTCATTTTCAGTTACGAGGCTAGTTCTGAGACGTATTGGTCTCCCTAAGTAGTTGACATATGTGTCACATTTGTTGGTTACAAATTTTTGAGATAAGATTTATATTTCTTATTATTATTTTAAGACAAGTGTGTCTTATTTTAATTTATTTCCTGTTGGGGATTGTTGGATGTTTAATTATTGATTAGATAAATGTGTTTATTTATTTTTAGATATTATATCGGAATTTAATATTTATTATAAATGTGTTTGTTTAATTGTTAATTGTTTTGCAATATCTTATGAGTAAAATGATTGCATGATAATTGAGTTGAGACTTAGATTATCTAGTGTATAATATCCTTTAATTAAGTTTAAGAACTTAATATCCAGCAATTAAAATTTATTATGCATGAAATTTTAACCTATAAGATTAGACATTAGTAATTAGAGGATAATTGGATACTATAAGTAGCCTTTTTGAATTTGGGCCTAATAGATAGCTTTATTTAGTTATAGTTCTAATTGCATAGTAAATAGCATGTATTGCCTTGTCTCCTTTAGTTATGTGTAATAATTATTCCATTAGTGATCAAAGGATCCAAATGGATACTGTTTTCTGGATCTGGAGTATGAAAATTCAATATGTGCTTAAAAAATAGGAGGCTCTATAAACCTTAAGTTCAATTATGATTGAACCTAAGAATGGCACCATAGCCTAGCATAAGTAGGACTGAGATGTCTATATGGCATGGAAAAAAGAGATATTCCACTACTTGCATCATATTGCTAAGTGCAAATGGATAATGACATCACTAAGCAATTTTGCAAGTATCAAAATGTAATAGATCTGCAGATTGCTTTGTAGGAAAAATTCAGAGATTTGTCTCTGATTAAGTTTTAATCATTAGTGATCAAGTTTGATACTTATTAGAAAAGTCTGATCATAAAATACAGAAACATGTAAGAGAGATGGAAAACATGATATGTGAGCTTAGTGAAGCTGGTCATAAGTTGATTAATGAGCAGTAGGTCCAAGTTGTTATCTATTCCTTACCTAAGAGTTGGAAGCATATGAAGATGTAACCAACTAATAAAGATTGTATAAAAATATTTGAGGATGTTGCTTCATATTTAAAGCTTGAAGAAAACCATCTGACATTGATTAAGGTCAATGCCGAAATACATGTGGCATAGTCACATTCTGATAGAATAAGTTCTAACCAAAACAAGAAAAAGAAGTTTCAGTAGGAAGGATAAAGAAAAGGCTCAAAAGCCCAAAAGGCAAAAGATGAAATAGAATTACAAAAGGTCCAAAGGCAAGAAAAGGATAAACATTTCAAAAGTGAAATATTTCTTCAACTGCTAACAGAATTGACACTATGTAAAAGATTGCATTGTGTCTAAATAAGTACACGATTCTAACTCAAGAGTTAGTAAAATTTGTGTATCTAGTTTTGTGTTTCTTACTGAATTTTATGCTTTGTGGGTGATAGATTCAGGAGTAATGGACCACGTGACAAAGGATTGAGATACTTTTGTGTAGTTAGTTTCTATTTTTATTTTGATGAAACTTGGTTTCATTTACATTTCAAGGATAACAATGTACGCTTATGTTTAGATGATGCTCAATATGGTTCTAGTTTTATTTCGAACAATTTCATTGTTATGGATATTGATCCTGATTATTTAAATAATACTATTTTTTTTTAATTTCTTCTTCTGTTTCACATAGTTATGAGAATAATATGAAATTATGGCACGCTAGGTTAAATCATATTGGGCAACACTGAATGAGTAAGTTAGCCAAAGTAGGTTTATTAGGTAACCTCAATAAAATTGATTTACCTATTTGTGAATATTGCCTAAAAGGAAAACTAGTTAGGAAACAATTCAAAAAAGAACCTAAGGCCAAATTTTCATTGTAGTTAATTCATTCTGATGTTTGTGGTCCAATAAATGTGAGGGTAAGGCATGGGCCCTACTATTTCATTATATTTATAGATAATTATACGAGATATGATCATATCTACTTGATTTCTCACAAACCAGAAGCATTGAGTTGCTTCAAAAAGTTATATGAACTTAGTTGAAAATTAATTAAACAGAAAGATCAAAGCTTTAAGAATTGACAAAGGTTAGGAATATCTTTTTTATGAATTTAAAGCTTTATTTGATGAAAAAGGAATTAAACATCAGTTGTCAATTCCTAGAACTTCACAACAAAATGGTATTGCAGAAAAAAGAAATAGGACTCTCCTCGATATGGTAAGATCTATGATTGTTGAGGCAAATTTGCCAATCTCCTATTGGGGAGATGCTCTATTAACAACCACATATGTTCTTAATCGAGTGCCTTCTAAATCTGTGAGATCCACTCCTTATGAGTTATGGATTGGTCGACAACCTGACCTAAGCCACTTATGACATTGGGGTCATACTACTTGTGTCCATGATACCTCAAACAAATTTGGTGAATTAGGACCAAGAGGCAAAAAGAGTATCTTTGTGAGATATTCTGAAGTATCAAAAGGATACATGTTCATGGGTGGGCAAGAAAATGGCATAGTGATAGAATTTGAATCACGAGATGTCATTTTCCTAGAAAATGAATTTCAAAAGTTAGGCAAAGTGAGTCAAGACTTCACTTTCTATGAAACTCAAGAAGAAGAACCATCAGGATCACTTCATCCGAGTAGGAGGAAATTTGAAGAAGAAGACCAATACCCTCTTTCCAATAATATGGAAGTTTGAGATCCTTACTCTAGTAGGAGTATTCCTAGCTCTAGTGCGAGCATGAAAAGTCAATACCTTTGCTTGAGGGAGTATTCCTAGCTCCAGTAGGAGCATAGATCTCAATCCTAATGGGAGCATTCTGAACTACGATGAATATATGCGATATGTTTATCAAGAATCAAAACTATGAAAATCTAAAAGGAAAAGTGTTTTATGTAGACAATTTGAGATTGAAGGCTCAAATGAAACCCTTTTAATCACCTTATAAGATGAAGAAGAGCCTAAAAATATTCAATAAGCTCTTTCAAGCCCAGCTAAAGATAAATGGATTAAGGCAATGGAAGATAAAATGGCATTTATAAGATTGAATCATGTTTGGGAACTGGTTAATCTACCCAAAAGATGCAAACCAATTGGAAATAAGTGGATTCTTGAGATAAAGCAAAAAGTCGATGGAAGCATCAAAAGATATAAAGCTCAGTTAGTCGCTAAGGGGTTTATACAATAGGAAGGTATTGATTATGAGGAGACTTTCTCACCTGTTGTAAGATTTACATCTATAAGGTTAATTTTGGCCTTAGTGGCTAGTTTAGACTTAAAGCTGCATCAAATGGATGTAAAGACTTTTTTCCTGAATAGAGGATTAGATGACGAAAACTACATGAAATAATCTCTAGGTAAAATTGAAAAAGACAGCAAATATAAAATTTGCCGATTGAAAAGATCAATATATGGCCTTAAACAGTCTTTAAGATAATGGTATTTGAGATTTCATAAGACAACCATGTTGAATGGGTTCAACATGATTGATGAAGACTATTGTACTTATCACAAAAGCTCTAAAGACAAATTTTTCATTTTGACTTTATATGTAAAAGACATACTAATAGTAGGAAATGACATAGAGTACGTAATGAAATCAAAGGTTGGTTGTCCTCCAACTTTGAAATGAAATATATGGGTCAAGCGGACTATATTCTTGGAATTAAGATTTTAAGAGATCGTTCGAGAAAGTTATTGTCTCTCTCATAAGAGACATATATCAACAAAGTCCTTAAACGATTCAACATGAAAAATTGCAAATCCATTGGTAACCCTATTGCTAAGAATCAATTTCTTAGCAAGAGTATATGTCTTGAGATGCTAGACGAAATATAACGCATGATGAATGTTCCATATGCTGCCATTGTGGATAGTATAATGTATGTAATGTTGTGTATAAGACCTGAGATATGTTATGCAGTGGGCATAGTAAGTAGATATCAGTCCAACCCAAGCGAAGCACATTGGAAAGTAGTGAAGTGGATACTTAGATACCTCAAAGGTACCGGAGACCATTCTCTCTATATTCAAGGTAAGGATCTACGATTGAGAGGATACACATATACTAACTAGGGAAGAGATGTGAATGAGAGAAAATCACCCCAGGTTATGTATTATTGCTTGGCAAGGGTTCCATCTCGTGGAGTAGCAAGAAAAAAACTGTGTAGCCCCATTAATAACGGAAGTTGAATTTGTCGCTTCCTCTATCGTAGTACAAGAGGCAGTTTGGCTAAAATGGTTTGTGACCCATTTAAGAGTAACTACCTTAAATGTACTAGTGATAGTCTATAGTGACAATCAGTTATCGATGGATGTATCAACATTAAGTGTCAATACACCAAATATATTTTTACATAAGGAGAAGTGAACTTACAGTACATTTCCTTGCCGGATATGATTGCAAATCCATTAACAAAACCTGTATCAATAGATGTGTTTTGAGCGACACGTTAGATCTCAGGGTTTACATAGGATTTGTGTTGTATTATTTTATTGTGTAATCCCTTAACATTATTATTTATGAATAATAATAAAGTTCATTATTTGACAATACACGAGTGTAAATATTTATATATGAACATTTATTGTTATTTATTATATGATTGAGCATGTTAGAAAGAGATGTAGCACATTCACATGGGTGTTTAACTTAGTTTTGACAACGAGTTAACAAAGACTAAGATGAGGCAATTTTTGAATATATGGTAAACTCAAGAGCCTGTTCAACATAAAAGTGTCATTTTGCAGAAAATACAATATTAGTCTTGTTAAGGTGCAAAATAAAGACACACATAAGTTTGTATGCTTTGGATTGAGATCCAAATTGGATTAAGTATAATCCCATGATAAGTTAAATGTAACTATTATATTCTATCTTTAAAGCCAGAAGTAGTCCTAAAATGGAAGGACTAAAGTTGGATGTTTTGATGCATCGTAACCTTATACTTATGTATGGTGTTAAAATACATTTTGTAAGATATGCACTCCTCAAAAGGAAGGAAAGAGCACCACAATATATGTTTCATACCAATTTGTGCTTATGTGGCCGAAAGATGGGAATTTTATAAGTGAATTATCTTAACTTTTCCTAGTGTGAGACTCTGTTGAATAACAACACTTAGAACCCTTAACTTATTCCTAAAGTGTGGTTCAATGTGTTGGCCTGGCAAGTCTAATTAGAAAAATGAGTTGAATCATGATGGATGGTATAGAGTAAGAGGGAAAGATAGCTTTTCATCACATTTAATAGTTTCGTGGTTCACCGGCATGCCTATTATAGTCTTTATGAGTAGAGATATAATAGTGAACACGAAAATTATTTTATGAGATCATGAGTTAAAACAGTAAATGTGAGAAGAAAATATGAGATTAAGCATATGTAAAAAAGAAAAGATCTTACTTTCACTTTTCGAGATGTTATATATCCCTAATAAGTGTGTAGCACTAGTGCTCTTGATATATGCTGGTCACACAGTCTATTTGCCTGTATAACTAGAGATATTAACTAAAAAACATTATGTCATGTGCGAGTGGAAGATGATAGAGTTTGGGTGCACCAGTGACTCTACAATAATTATCCTATTTGGTTTAGGATAATCGATTCCTAATTAAAAATTGGGATAAGAGCTAAAGTAGAGTTTTAACTCCATATGCCCTCTATAAAGAGGGGTTTAGAAAACCTTAGTGGGGTTATACTCTACACACTCCCTATGAAAATATTACTCTCTATTCGTATTTCTCAAATATCTCTCCAAAAAGCATTTAGACCATGGATTAGTCATTTTTTTCTTGGTGTGTGTGCTTGTAGTCGAAAGCCCATACCACTAATGTCAAAGTAAAGATCCCTTACTTCCGCTCGTCCCAAAGGATTATGTGCTACAAGAGGTAAACGCGTTTACCCACATTATTGTACATACTTTTTTTGGGTGCATAAATGCTTTCAATTTTTAACTTTTTATTTACTTTTAAAGTTAAGAGTTAAATTTATGTTTTATTTTATATTGAATAAAAATTATTATCATTTATCAACATGAATAATAAACAAATTATTATATATTTGGATACGAGTTGTAAAATTGAAAAAAAAAATCAGTTATTAACAATAAAGACAAACTTATTATTAATTTTTAAACTAAATTAAATATTAAAGAAAAGTTATAAAATTAATTTTTTGAATAAAAATTTAGTATTCCAGTTAGTTTTAATGGAATTATTGAAAGAAGAGTAAAATTGAAATATCCAAAAAAAAAAACGTTAGGAGTCCAATTTTTACATTTTAAAAGGTAGAGTTTTAATTGAAAATTTATTAAAAGGTTGAGATCTTTTCTGTTGTTCCTCTTAAATTCTTCATATTAAATGGTCCACTAATCCTCCAAATTAAAATTTCAATTTACTTCTTAACTCGTGCAATTTATATTTTTTCCATGTTTACAATACCATTTTTTTAAATAACATGTGCATCTCTTCATAAATATTTTAAATTTTTATATTGATTACTCTTTTAATCTTCTTAATTTATATTTTAATTCAGTTCTTAAATTTAACTTTAATTCACTTCTAAAAACTATATATAATAAATTTATATATCAATTTACTTTCATGTATTACTAAATTAGAACATGACAAAATAAAAGTAAAATAATATAAATAGATTTAGATAACTAATTGCTCTGCAAATCTTAACAATTATAATTTATCTAAATAAACCATAAAATAATATGTATGTAAATTAAAATGATTATATTATAAAATTTAAAATAAAAAAAATATTAAATTAACTTACCTCTAATATTATATATACTTATATTTATATTGCAATTAGCTATTTTCAAAATTATTACCCCTACAAAATAAAAATGATATTAACATTAGTAATAATATAAAAATTATTTAACAAAATTGAATCATACAGTATTCACATAATATTAACTTTTCTTCAATTTCGAATATTACTTCAACAATAATTGAATAAAAAACAAAGAAAGAATTGATAAAAGTGAAACAAAATTTAACGCAAAATTTTTAAACAAAGATATTAAATATGAGGGGAAATATTAACAAAAATGGTAATATGAGGGGGAAAGAGAATACAAGAATTGTAAAAAAAAAAAAAGAAACCTGAGTTGATGGAAAGATAGGTTTTATGTTAACTAATATGGGGAATAGGAGGTGGAGTTGCAGGTTTTAAAGATAGTTAAAAAAATCAACAATTTATAAACACATGGCTTGTTATGGGTTGTTAGTACACAATAAACCCAATGCACTTGCAACCTTTTATTTAAAAGATTCTAGAAAACGGCACTATTTGTGGCATTTTGTGTCAGTCCGAACTCCACTCTAATATTCTGCATTCAATCATAAAACAGTGTCATTTTGAAAAGGACTATAATGAAATACTACAAAAGGTGTGCCATCTTCTGACAAAAATTTATATTATGGTGGTGGGTTCCACTCTAACACATAATGGCAACAACTTTGCCATTTTCTAACATAATAAAATTCTAAAATCTTTTATTGTAGCACCATATCCCTAATTACTTATAAAAAGACACCCCAATTCTAAAAAAAAAACTCCAATTTTGCATAGAGCCAAAGGCTTCTACTCCGATATGCTTAAAATCCAAAGAAAAACTTTTTTTTTCACATCAAGGCATAACTTTCGTCTAATATGTGGAAGTGTTTGAATAGAAGCATTCCTAAGTAGTCTCTATTCAAGTTTTTAAAGTTTCTCAAGCTTGGAGTCACGTGGTGTATGCATTCACTATCAATTAGCCATATATGCGAGTCTTGAGCTATTGCATAACATTTTTTTATCAACTTTTGCAACAAATAGGATGTCTCCATTTGCGCTAGAATTTTCTATAGCTTACTAGTAAATATTCTTGGAAATTTAAATGACAAAAAGAGAACAGAGGTAACCAAGAACAAAGATGATATGTTATGTATGTCTAAAAATTTCATTAACAAAAATGTGATTAAATACAATAAAGATAAAACTAAAAAAGAGAAAAAAAAACTAATGAACCATGTCTACATGATCAACATGTTCCTAGGAAATAGCAATAGACTTGACTAAATCAATAAAACATATGACTGAAAACAAACAACTTGAATTTTTTTTTGTGATAGAAGGTGAGCAAAGCTCACAAAAACAAACAACTAGAAAGGATGTTCTAGGCCAATTTCATAACAAAAGCAGTATTGAGCAATAAAGGGTTCTTAAAACCCAAACCTCCATGCAGTTTAGGTTGAGAGATTTTACTCTAGGGAACCAAAGCCAACTTGTGAACATTATCATTACCTCCCCAAACAAAGCGATGGGTAGTCTTCTCAAAATCATGACAGAGAGTAGAAGGGATGACTGAGGCTTGCATCACATAGGAAGGCATGAAGGTGAGAACAACATTAGCTAGAGTTACTCTACCTGTAATGGAGATGTACGAAGAGTTCCAGGCAGTAATCTTGCGCCTCATATGATCCAAAATGTAACTGTAGTGTTTTTGGTCACTTAGGTGTGCAAAAGAGGCATCCCTAAATATTTTCCTAGGTCTATTGTCTTTTTAAATCCTAAATCTTGACTCAGATCACGGCGCTTCTGAGTAGGAACATTTTTAGAGAAAAAAGTACTGGTTTTCTTGGCACTAACTTTGTGACTCGAGCTGGCACAAAAGCTATCAAAGTTTTAATGACTTAAACTTAAGACAAATATGCTTTAGCAAAGAGAATTAGATCATCTACGAAGAATAAGTGGCTCAAGGAAAGACCATCTTTGTTGAGTCTAATTGGGTGCCATAACCCAAGTCTCACAACTTCTAAGATACCATGGCTCAACCTTTCCTCACAAAGCACAAAGAGGTAGGGAGAGAGGGAGCAACCATGCCTTAATCCTCTACTCGGGATAAAGGAATCTGTAAGATTACCATTCCAAAGCAGTTGCATACTGTTGGAAGTGACACAACCCATAATTACCTTAATAAGAGTAGTTGGAAGACCCACATCTAACAACGTGTCTTTGAGAAAAGCCCAACAAATCCGATCATATGCTATTTCGAGATCCACCTTAATAGCCATAAAGCCCAATTTGCCCTTCTTAGATCTCATAATATGAACCACTTATTGGGCAATAATAATATTTTCAATTATGTGCATGCCAGGAACAAAGCTAGTTTGATGAGGCCCAATAAAAGAGGGCATAAGCTCCTTTAATCTATTTGCAATAGTTTTAGAGATGATTTTGTAGATGACTATACAAAGAGAGCTTGGGCGAAAATGAGAGATTCTTAGGGATCTCCATCTCCGGGATAAGGCATAGGAGAGTTTTGTTCATGTTAGGATCCATCTGGCACCCATGTAAGACCCTCTTAACTTTATTGCAAACATAAGAACCAACAACATGCCATTGGGATTGAAAAAAACCTACATGAATACCATCAATGCTAGGGGACTTCCAAGGCTTTATGCCAAAAAGAACCCTTTGAATCTCATCATTAGAGATATCTTGAGAAAGACCTGCAACCCCATCTCCAATAGGAAAGAAATATCCTCTAAAAGGATAAACAGGCCGAGATGTACAATCCTCTGCATACAGACTAGAGAAAAAGTTCATAGCCATAGACCAAAGAGAGGAGGGATTATTTTTCCAATTCCCTTCTTCATCCTGCAAGTACTCAATTCTATTTCTTTTCCTCGTGTGAATAGTTCACTGGTGAAAAAAGGAGGTATTCTTGTCACCCCACATAACCCAATCACTTCGAGATTTTTGGAACCAAAGAAGTTCTTCATGGAAGATGACCTAATCAAGCTTATATTAAGATCTACCTCTAATTTTTCAAGAGAAGAAGAGGATATGTAACCAAGGCTGCGTTGAATTCCAGTAATGCGAGTAAGAAGAGTTTTTTTCATCTTGAAAATGTTCCCAAAAATGTTATGGTTCCAGTGCTGCAGTTTCTTAGCAAAAGTGTCAACCAAGTTCATGAAATTGTCAACCACACACCAATTCTGTTGCATAAAGGGTTGAAAAGTAGAGTGAGAGAGCCAAGCCTGAAGAAATCTAAAAGGGCAGGAACCTATAGGGGGTTGATAGCTGCAAAACCTCAAGAACAGTGGCCAATGATCAAAGAACAACCGGATAAGATGATTAATAGAGCCTTCGGGGAAAGTAGATCTCTAAGCAATATTGTAAATACCTCTATCCAATCTCTCTTAAAGAGTACCCCTCTTCCAAGTGAAATCTGGACCCTTGTACCCAACATCTATGAGAATTGAGATTCAAGGCATTAAACCAATCCAAAAAAGCCTTGCAGATACCAGTTCTGCGAGAAAACCCACCGTTTCTTTCATTAGCATATAAGAGGGAATTAAAATAATCCATTAAAATCCAAGGAGCTATAGTGCAAGAGTTAATCCTTTGAAGTAAAGGCCAAAGCTTATTAAGAGAAGATAAAGAGGGATAAGCATAAATTGTAGTAAAATAATATATAAACTTATTGTTTTCCCAAATACACATATGCACAAATTGAGAATTATTCAAAAGAATATCCACACACCAATCATCCTTGCAAAGGATCCAAATACCTCCACTAAACTTAGTAGCCTCAACTCTGTGGAAGTGAGGGAAGCCAATTTTAGCAATACACCTATCGACTTGAGCTCCACTAATATGAGGTTCAAGAAGAATAACCATGCTGGGATTATGATGTTGCAACAAACACTTAAGAGTACGTAAGAATGAGAGCCTATTGGCACCCTGACAATTCCTTGTAAAGATATACATAAAATAAATGAAATAAATAGACAAAACCAAAGCCAAAAAAATCATTCATCACGCATATAAAGGTTAAGAGGCCTCATAAAATTAGATGAATCCCCTATCATCTTCCTCAGAAGGCTTTCCAATTTTTGCAGAATTATTAGTGTCAACAGACATAAGATCCTTACCTGCAGGAAGCTCGCTATTCAAATCAGTGGCTCTAGAAGAAAAATGTCCCACATCTTGGATTGAAGAGGGCTCAACCTCTAAAGCACTTGAAAGGGGAATGCTAGAAGAGGAAGATTTTCTCATCCGGTCCTTGCCTACCACCGAATGTAGCTCTGGGTTGAGAGAGGTAGGGAGAGACACCAGGTTGTCTTCGGTTTGAGCTTTCTTCTTGAAGTCAAAAAAGTCACCCAATGAGGCTTTCCCTTTACTGGTAGAAGGCGGCAAGTTCTTCGACTGATGGCCACGTGAACTGCTAAATTTTAATGTGCCTCCTCTGCCATGGGAGTAAGAACTTATGCTTCGAGATGTGAAGACACCCACTTGTTCTTGAGTTTTATCAATAAGTAAAGTATTATACTGGTTTGAAATATTTTAGTTGTCTGCTAAATAGTCTCCCTGTTTTTGTCCATTATCCTCTTCTAAAACAGAGAACCTAGATCCTTGCCTCAAATTAGTCAATGTCTTTCTCGAATTACCAGCTGTATTTTTGACATTCCTTCGACATTTTTCCATAACCATCCACGCCCCAAATTGACCAGGATCATCTTCTGAAATAATCTCTGATGACTCCCCACCATGTTGAGCATCCACTTCTCTACTTTTCTTGTAAGGACAATGGTTCTCAAAGTGACCAAACCTACCACAGTGGAAACAAATTTCAAGTAGATTTTCATACTCAACCTTTTGCATTTTGCCATCTATTTGAATCAAAAAGACAAGGGGTTGTTTGAGATTAACAGAGACTGCTACATGGGCAAAACGTCCCCTATTGAATTCACTAGTATTGTAGTCAATTTTTTCCACAAGACCAATGGCTTCAATAATGGCGGCAAGAACATTAACTGAATAATACTGTAATGGCAATTCAAGTAAACAAATATACACTATTCTCTACGGACCCATTGGAAACTCTAAACTTAGAATTCCATTTTTCAACTAACAAGTAAGCCCCATTAACAACCCTTGGTCCTTCATACAATGCTTGCTTATAGTCCTGTTCAGTAGAGAATTGAACAAAAAAAAACCTCTTCCTATATCCAGTATTCTAGCATCAGCAAGATTCCAAAGAGAAATAAGTCTAGTACTCAAGGCTTTATAACTTATTGTCCTCCCTAGCAAACTCACAATAACAACCTTTCCAAGAGTATTTGATAGTTTATCTTTTAGTTCATTAGAGAAACTTACCACTGGGAAAGAGCCAGATCTGTCAATGGCAATATCGCCGGCATCTAGATTCACATCCATAGAATTGAAGACATCCTCCATGGTTGATTCGATGACAGCCTTATTGAGAAGACATTCTTTGTAGGCTGAGGAACTAGGCACCTCTATTCTCAACTTCACCATTTTTGTAGCCCGATCTTCATCTGCTAGGGAGAAAGGAGAGCGCTCGCTTCCAGAAAGGGCCATCAGAGGCAGGAAACAATGCCGGCAAGCAAAGATGGCGGCGTTGCAATTGGAAAGCACGATGACGGTGGTGTCTCTGTACAAACAACTTGAATTTTAGTCAGCTATATAAACCAATAGCAGCTAAAGCACAACTTCGACACCCATCCTTACTTTTGATGTTGTAAATCCCAAGTCTTTCTCAAAGGAATTCAAACTTACTCCTTGCCAAGGGTTTGGTGAATATATCTGCCAGCTGCAAATCTGTTTTGCAATATGTCAATTTGACAGATCCTTCTTTTTGCACTTCTTTGAGGAATAATAGCTTGATATTGAAATGTTTGGTTTTCCCATGAAACAAAGGATTATTAGAAATGGCAATGGCTATTTGGTTATCAGCAAACACCTCTGTGCTTACTTCTTGCTTCAAATTCAAATCAAACAATAGCTTTCTGAGCCACAAAGCCTAATTTGCAATTGTTGTTGTTGCAATAAATTATGCTTTAGCAGTAGATTATGCAATAATCTCTTGCTTTTTGGAAAACCATGAGAAAATACCAAAACCAAATGTGAAATAGAATTCAGAGGTGCTCTTCATATCATTAAAAACACCCCAATCACTATTATAATACCCTTGCAAAGCATCCTCCTGACTAGCACAAAACTTAATTCCATAATCCAGTGTTCCTTTCATATATTTAAAAACCCTTTTAGCGGTAGTAAAATGAGTTTCAGTAGCATAGTTTGTAAATCTAGACAATAGACTTACAGCATGCAAGATGTTAGGTCTTGTAGCTGTTAGATACATTAGGCATCCTATTAAACTTTTGTAAATTTTTCCATCTATTTTCTTAGCTTCGTCTTCCTTGCTCAGCTTCTCCTTTTGACACATTGGAGTTTTTACACTCTTGCACTCTTCTATTCTTAATTTTTTCAGAAACTCTTTAGCATATTTCTTTTGACAGGTGAAAATTTCACCTTTGTTCTGCTTAACTTTCATGTCAAGAAAAAAGGCCATTTCTCCCAAATTAGTAATTTCAAAGGTTTGCTTCATGTGTGCTTTGAACTTGTTAACAAGTTCCTCATTGTTTACTGTCACTAGCAAATCATCCATATACACAAAGACCACAAAAAAATTAGCTTCACCACATTTGATGTAGAGTGTTGCTTCACTGAGGCTTTTCTTGAAGCCAAGCTCTATTAAATGCTAATTGATTCTACTATACCAGGCTTTTAGAGCCTATTTCAGTCTATACAAAGCTTTCTTGAGCAGATAAATATCATTTTCTTGCCTTTTCACAGCAAACCCCTCAGACTCCTTAATATAAATATCTTCCTCAAAAAAACCATTTAAGAAGGCTAACTTTACATCAAGTTGATACACTTTCCAACCTCTTTAAGCAGCAATTGCTAATAACAACATGATTGTATCAAGTCTGGCAACAGGAGCAAAAGTGTCAGAAAAATCAAATTTAAAGATTTAAGCATACCCTTTCACAATAAGCCTGGCTTTATCTTGTTGATTGAGCCATCAGGATTCAATTTTGTTTTAAAGACCCACTTCACTCCTATCACTTTTCTATCAGTAGGCCTCTTTACAAGCTTCTAAGTCTGGTTATTCTCAATCATATGGAGTTCTTCCTTCATTGCTGCAACCAATTTGGAGTCTTCTTTGCTTCCCAATAATTTGTAGGTTTAAAAATTGCTACATTGCACCTGTGATGGATGTCAGAAAGCAACCTTATACCCCTCATAGGAACATCATCTACTAATTCATCATCATTAAGCTGTAATTTAAGATCCTGGTCCAAAAATAGAGCTAGTTGTTCTCTTTTCCAGTTCAACTTGTCATCCTCCATAAAGTGAACATCACTGCTTATAAGAATTTTCCTTGTATAGGGCTAAAAAAGTCTGTAAGCTTTTGAAACCAGGCTATACCCCCACAAAGATTTCAGGTTCAGCCTTTTTATTTAGCTTATCTCTTTTGATCTATGGCATATAAGTAAAGCATAAGCATCCAAACACTTTGAGGTTTTTTTTAGAAAGGGTTTGAAACCATACTAAGCTTCAAAAGGAGTTTTTCCATTTACAACTTTGGTGGGCTTCCTATTCAGGAGAAAAATAGAAGTGTTTACAGCCTCTGCCTAGTACTCATTTGGCAAGTCTTTCTCATGAAGCTTGCATCTAGCCATCTCCATTATGGTATGATTCTTTCTCTCACTGACTCTATTTTGCTGAGAAGTATATGGACCAGTGAGTTGGTGTTCAATTCCAGCCTCCTCACAAAATTGATTGAACTGATCTGATGTATACTCTTTCCCGTTGTCTGGTCTTAAGACTTGGATTTTACAACCACTTTGATTTTCAATCCACTACTTAAATTTCCAAAAAGTTCCAGCCACCTTTAACTTAAACCTAAAAAAGTAAACCCAATACATTCTCGTAAAGTCATCAATAAAAGCAATATAGTACGTATTCCTTTTAAAGAAGGAGTTTTAGGACCAGATATATTAGTGTGAATAAGTTGTAATTTCCTAATAGCTCTCCAGGTTGCTTGCTTGATGAAAAGTCTTGTTAACTTCCCAAATTGACATGCCTTGTAATCTGGAAACTCAACTTCTAAGTGAGGTAGGCCATAAACCAATTTCTTCTTCTGCATGTTCAATACTGCTGCATGATGAAATTGGCCAAGTCTCTTATGCCACAGTTCTACGTTGGTCTTTGTATTTGAATGTGCTGCTTGCTCTTCCTTTAAAGAACTAGAGTAAAGCTCTTTCCTTTCATATTTACTACGAATATATCTTCACTTCCTGAATATTTGATCAAGCACTGATTGTGTTCAAAAATGACTTTAAAGCCCCTTTCAAGTAGTTGGCCAATACTCAATAAATTTTGGTTTATTTTAGGTATAAATAAGACACCTTTGATCAGTTTTGTACATGAAAATCTTTCAATTGCCATAATTTTTCCTTTGACAGCAATATATTCTCCATTCCCAATCTTAACTTTGGAAGTCACTGATGTGTTCATCTCCTTGAAAAAATCACGATCAAACATCATATGATTGGTACAACCACTGTCTATAAGCTATTTGTCACTATAACTATTTGTTGTAAAACAAGTTGCCATAAGGAGTTGCTCCTCCTCTTCCTGGTTAGCAATCTAAGCAATATTCTTCTACTGCAGATTTGCTTGTTGTTGAGTGTTGTTCCTACAAATTCTTTAATGATGCCCTATCTTCTGGCACTTCTCACATTACTGGTCTAGCCTTCTCCAGCATTTGGAAGGTGGATGACCCTTCCTTCCACAGTGATTACAAAGAGGAAAATTAGATTTTGTTCCCCGATTGGGATTAGAAAAATTAGAACCTACGTTTGCCTTCTTGTTCTTCTCATACTTCTTCCCTTTTCCTCCTTGACTGGACTGAGCTTTTATAGCTAATGCACCTTTCACAAATTCTTCAGACCTTATAAGCCTCCTCTGTTCTTGTGCTTGCAAAGCATGTATCAATTATGCCAAACTAACTTTTGATAGATCTTTTGTGTTTTCCAGCCAGGGAGTGGTTGCTTTAAACCTTTCAGGAAAGTTACAAGGATTTGTTGAACTAATTTAGAATTAGAAAATTTAGAACCAAGTAACCTTACTTTGTTTGCAACCTCGAGCAATGTGTCAGAGTAATCCTTCACTGTCTCAGAATCCTTCATCTTTTGAACCTCAAACTCTCTAATCAGGTGCAAAATCTGCATCCCTTTAATTCTCTCATCTCCTTCATACTCCTTCACGAAATTTCAAACTTCAAAAGCTGATTTCATTGTCATGATTCTAACAAAGATTTTAGGGGAGACCATAGCAAATAACGTAGCTCTTGTCTTTGATTTTCTTGATTTCTTCTCCTGTGATTCTTAATCTGTGCCATAGTTAGATTCACAGGTAATGGAGGAACTTTGTAGTCCTCTTCCACAGCTTTTCAGAGATCATTTGCCTCCAAATAAGCCTCCATCCTTGTTGCCCAAACATGATAACCTTCACCATTAAAGGCTAGAGGTGCTACTGCGGTGAAAGGAATTTCTGAATCCATGGAAGAAAAAATTAAGCAGAGACACAAAAAAAGTTTCTCTCAATCACAGGTCCCTCAAGAAGAGGGCTCTGATACCAATTTATTGAAAATTTAAATGAGAAAGAGAGAACAAAGGTAAGCAAGAACAAAGATGATATGCTATGCAAGTCTAAAATTTTCATCAACAAAAATGTGATTAAATACAATAAAAATAAAACAGAAAAAGAGAAAAAGAAGCAACTAATGGACCATGTCGACACGATCAACATGTTCCTGGAAAATAGCAACAGACTTGACTAAATCAATAAAAAATATGACCGAAAACAAACAACTTGAATTTTAATCAGTTGTATAAACCAACAGCAGCTAAAGCACAACTTCAACAAATATGTTAGCTTTTAGTGTCCAACAGTTTAATAAGAATAAGTCAACTTAAACAAATATATCAATAGAAGTGATCACAACATAATTAGACAAAACTAAAACACTTAACACTCTTCAATAACATATAATTTAATCCTTTGTTGGGTTTCAATTAATCCGACTTAACCCTTTTTTCGAATTAATTAGGCCTGCATGATTTAGAAATGACTTAACTTTTGGAAATAATTATAAAGTAGCAAAATGCCCATGCAATACATGGGTTACATATAATTTTTGTTTTAATATTATTTTCATCCATCCCAAAAGGGGGGGAAAACACTAATGTGATTTTAAATATCAATTCAAGATCCAACCTATAGATCACTATCTTTATTTAATATTGGTACAGTGCACACTCTCCTATTTAAAAAAGATAAAGAGGAGGTTAACCAATCACATCAGATGTATAGATAATTATATTTGTGAAGCACATGCACTGTATCTAAAACCAAATCTACTGCCACTTTAAAGTGAAACAAAAAGGAAAAACAATCTGACTTATTTTTTTATTAGATTACATACAATAATCATGTCTTCTGATTCTTTTTATATATAAGCAAAGAAACAGTACAAAGATTGAAGTGAAATTTGATTCTTTAAGGCACTTGAAACATTTAACAAAATGCTTAATTAAGATCTTATATATATGTTTATAGTAATAATAATAATACCCAGCTGAATAAATCTCTCTTTTTCTCTCTTGTTTCATTGTCTTGTATTCTCTTTGATCATCCCTTATTGTATTTCCATGGGATCAGAAGACAACCAGAAAACTCATTTCGTGTTGTTTCCATTGATGGCTCCAGGCCATATGGTTCCTATGATAGACATTGCTAGACTATTAGCACAGCATGGCATCATTGTGACCATTGTCACTACACCCATCAATGCTGCTAGATTTAAACCAATAATTGATCGAGCCACAAAATCTGGCCTCAAGATTCGAGTTTTCGAGCTTCAATTTCCATTCCAAAAAAGAGGATTACCACAAGGGTGTGAGAATTGCGACATGCTGCCTTCACTGGACAAGGTTATCGACTTTTTAACAGCAGCTTGTGAGCTTGAGCAGCCAGTAGGCCAACTGTTTGAAGAGCTAAATCCCAGGCCAAGCTGCATAATATCCGATATGAGTTTGCCATGGACGAATAACATAGCAAAAAAGTGGGAGATTCCAAGGATTTCTTTCATTGGTTTGTCCTGTTTGTGCATGTTGTGTATGCACAATGCAAAGGTTTCAAAGGTTTTAGATATCATTACATCTGACACAAAATACTTTGAAGTTCCTGGATTGCCTGAAAACATCCAATTCACTAAACCCCAGTTTCCAGGTCCTATGGACGACACGGGAGAGTTCAACAATCTTATTGTTGAAGCAGAAAAGGACAGCTATGGATTAATCATAAACACATTTGAAGAGTTGGAGTCTGCATATGTTAAGGAATACAAGAAAGCAATGGGGAGTAAACAAGTTTGGTGCATTGGTCCTGTTTCGTTATACAATAAAGACACGTTGGACAAAGCTGAAAGAGGTAACAGAGCATCTCTTAATCAACAGGAATGCCTCAACTGGCTTGATTCTTTGCAGACAGGATCTGTAATTTATGCCTGTCTAGGAAGCCTCAACAATCTTACAGCTCCACAAATGGTAGAGCTTGGCCTAGGCTTAGAGGCATCCAACAGACCCTTTATTTGGGTTTTAAGAGCAGGTAATGCATCAAAAGAGGTAGAGAATTGGATTTATGAGAGTGGGTTTGCGGATAGAACCAAGGGAAGGGGCCTTGTGATTCGCGGTTGGGCACCTCAAGTACTGATATTATCACACCCTTCCACTGGAATTTTCTTGACGCATTGTGGTTGGAATTCAACCATAGAAGCAGCAAGTGCTGGCTTGCCTATGGTTACTTGGCCACTTTTGGCAGACCAATTTTGTAACGAAAAGTTAGTTGTTCAAGTATTAAGAATTGGAGTGAGTATTGGAGTGGAGGTTCCTCAGAAAGTAGGGGAAGAAGAGCAGGTGGGTGTACTGGTGAAAAAGGATGATGTTGTTGTAGCTGTGAATAAACTTATGGAAGAAGGAGAAGAAAGGGAAGAGAGAAGAAAAAGAGCCAAACAACTTGGGGAAATGGCAAAGAAGGCAACAGAGGAAGGAGGGTCTTCTTATCTCAATATCAAACTTCTAATCAAAGATATCATTCAGCAACAACCAAATCATTAGCATTAAGATCTCTTTGATTCAATGTGGTTTATCTTTGATATCACTGAACAAAATTCCATCCATGTTATTTAGCATTTACTGTTCAAATAGATGCTGATATGCTAATATATGAATATATATTGTGTGCGCACGTGATGCATAGCATTATTTATGTAATAGAAATAGAATTACTCAAATGCATTTCTAAATCAGAGGACAAATTATTTGTATTTTAATTATATATATAGGTAGAATAGAAACTCTAAATCATTTTTGTTTTGTGTAATAATTATCCGTTCATGAAATTCCATCATCAAGTCAGAAATAGCCTTCTTTCTATTGCTTCCTTTTTTCATTGTCCTGTATTCTCCTTGATCATCCCTTGTTATTTCCATGGAGTCTGAAGACAACCAGCAAATTCACTTCGTGTTGATTCCATTTATGGCTCCAGGCCATTTGGTTCCTATGATAGACATTGCTAGACTATTAGCACAGCATGGCATCATTGTCAGCATTGTCACTACACCCCTCAATGCTGCTAAATTTAAACCAATTCTTGGTCGAGCCACAAAATCCGGCCTCAAGATTCGAGTTTTCGAGCTTCAATTTCCATTCCAAAAAAGAGGATTACCACAAGGTTGTGAGAATTGCGACATGCTGCCTTCAATGGACAAGCTTATCGACATTTTAACAGCAGCTTGTGAGCTCGAGAAGCCAGTAGACCAACTGTTTCAAGAGCTAAATCCTAAGCCCAACTGCATAATCTCCGATATGGCTTTGCCATGGACAAATACCATAGCCAAAAAGTGGGAGATTCCAAGAATTTCTTTCGGTGGTTTGTCTTGCTTGTGCACGTTGTGTATGCACAGTGCAATGGTTTCAAACGTTTTAGAGGCCACAAAATCTGACAGAGTACTTTGAAGTTCCTGGATTGCCTGGAAATATCCAATTCACTAGACCCCAGTTTCCAGGTCCTATGGAGTATGGACGGAATGGAAGAGTTCAGCAATCTTATTTTTGAAGCAGAAAAGGATAGATATGGATTAATCATAAACACATTTGAAGAGATGGAGTCTGCATATCTTAAGGAATACAAGAAAGCAATGGGGAGTAAACAAGTTTGGTGCATTGGTCCTGTTTCATTATGTAACAAAGACATGTTGGACAAAGCTGAAAGAAGTAACGAGGCATCCTTTAATCATCAGGAATGCCTCAATTGGCTTGATTCTTGGCAGACAGGATCGGTGATTTATGCCTGTCTAGGAAGCGTTAACAATCTTACTGCCCCACAAACGGTAGAGCTTGGCCTAGGCTTAGAGGCATTCAACAGACCCTTTATTTGGGTTTTAAGGACATGTAATGCATCAAAACACGTAGAGGATTGGATTTGTGAGAGTGGATTTGACGAGAGAACCAGAGATAGAGGCCTTGTGATGTGATTCGCGGTTGGGCACCTCCAGTACTGATATTGTCACACCCTGCCATCGGAGGTTTCTTGACGCATTGTGGTTGGAATTCCACATTAGAAGCAATAAGTGCTGGTTTGCCAATAGTTACTTGGCCACTTTTTGGAGACCAATTTTGTAATGAGAAGTTAGTTATTCAAGTGTTAGGAACTGGTGTGAGTATTGGGGTGGAGATTCCACAGAAACTCGGGGAAGAAGAGCAGGTCAATCTGCTGGTGAAAAAGGATGATGTTGCTCGAGCTGTGAATGAGCTTATGGAAGAAGGAGAAGAAGGAGAAGAGAGAAGAAAAAGAGCTAAACTGGGGGAAATGGCAAAGAGGGCAACAGAGGAAGGTGGGTCTTCTTATCTCAACCTCAAACTTCTAATCAAAGATATCATTCAACAGGCAGCAAAACATTAGCATTGATCTCATTGTTTCAATGCGGTTTATCGTTGATATCATTCAGCAAAGTTCGACCCATGTCAGTATTTACAGTTCAACTACTGTCTTAATATATAATGTTAAGATATCAGTACAAGTAGAAAAAAAAAACAAAAATAAAAACAAAAACAAATATTCTTGAATTACATAATAATTTATCATCCATCCCAAAAAAAATTAAAAATAAAAACCTCAAGATACAGAAGAAAATGCTAATGTATCACCATTATGAATTTAATTGTGAAATTTATGAAACCAGAAACAGCACCAGACTTCACAAGAGCTTTTGTGCTTGCCATCACAACATACAGGACACTGACCAAAAGAGCTTGTTTCACACAGAACATTTTTCTTTCCACCCCCTATCCCTGTATGCACCCCCTATCTATCAGAACTAATAGCTTTATTTGAAAAAACTTGTCCAATAGAAGCAAATTCTGCTGCAAACTTCAGCATTTTCTAAAAGCCGAGCAAAGTATTGTACCAAATGAGTACGTTTCAAGTTCTACATAGAGCTTACAAGGAAAATGCTTTTATATTTGTAGGGATGATACAGTGAAACAAAGCACAGCTAAAACTAACTTTATTGGATGTACTCCCAATGTTCTGCGAGTTCAGACTTTGGCCGAACAAGGACTCACATAGCTCAATGAAGATATAAATAAAAGAAAACTCTGCAACTTTATTGAACGGATCAAGTTATACAGTTCACTTCTTTAATAGCAGCGCACTACATTGTGCCATTATCTTTGATGCCCTGGTGATGGAATCAGTCATGTAAAAATTCTCTATGGCAGCCTTGAAAGGTGTCGAACTTATCTTCTGGGTACACTCGGGCTTCAGTGAAGCACCAAATGTAGCTACCTGTCTCTCATCTACAGTCAAAAGGTTTGGAGCCACAGTCCTAATTCGAGATCGGATTGCCCCAAGTGTATCATAAGGCAAGCGTGCCCCTGCCACTTCAGAGAGAGCACGGATTATCTTCCAGTCATCCCTGGCATCACCCACCGTTGGGACTGCAGGTAAAGTCTGTTGGGCACACCCTTCTGTATTCACATAAGTCCCTTCCTTTTCACTGAATGCTGCTGCTGGCAAAATGACATTGGCACGATACACACCACTGTCCCCATGGTGCCCTTGATAAACCACAAAGGCATCTTTTGGCACCTTGTCCAAGTTCACATCATCAGCCCCCATCAAATAAACAAACTTGGCAGACTCAATGCTCTCACTTGATTCTGGTACAAGTCCAAGGTCAAGGGATGCAGCTTGGGCAGCATTGAGGAGCAATACATTGAACCCATTCCAGTCAGGTCTCACAACATTGCCCTTTTTGGCAATGGTCTCGACAGCAGAAAAAATTGCATCCTTGTCTGCTCTCTCAAAGATTCCAGCGCCAACAATGATGGCTGGGTTTTTGGCACTCAAGATTGCAGAGGAAAAGGGATGGCCACCCTCTGCAATTTGAAGAAGAGTTTGTGGGCCAGTGCCAAGATGCTCACACTCATAGTTGAATTCAGTTGGGGGTCCAATATAACCAACTTTTGCATTTGCTGCACGAACCGTCTTGCGAATTCTGGCGTTCACCATGGCAGCTTCTACCCTTGGCTGGCAATTCATTAGACAAATTGAGATAATGTGTCCAATTACAAGCTTAATATCCAGAATCATAAAAATAATATATGTATAACTATCAGACTACTTTCCACTATTCTGTCTTAAGTTTTCAAATAGAATCCCCTGGAAATGGGCCTCATACAATTAGCAGATTCCTAATTGAGAGCTAAAAGTATTCCAATATAAAAAGATAAGCTACATATAACCCATGTGTTTGAGATAAAGAAGTAATAAAGGAAAATTGAACATGTTGGCATATTACCTGGGTACCAACCAAGAGAAATACATCTGCCTTTTCAAGACCACTAATGCCGCTATTCATGATATATCCAGATCGTAGATCGGCATTTGGGCTAGGGCCATTTCCTTCACACCCCACATTATTTGACCCCATTCTATTCAAGAAATCTTTCAAGGCCATCATGGACTCAGCATCAGACAACTTTCCAGCAACTCCAACAATTTCCTCTGGTTTAATCTGATGCATCACTTCTGCAACTATAGCTAAGGCATCATTCCAGCTCACAGCCTTAAAGCGCCCATCAGCTCCACGAACCATAGGATCATTTAACCTCTGCCTCTTCAAACCATCGTAACAAAACCGAGTCTTATCAGATATCCATTCTTCATTTATGTCCTGAAGAAGGCCAATCCACGGATGAGAATACAAAACTTGTCCTGAAGACACTTAAGAGAATAACATAATAACAAAATCATCAAATATTTGTAACTTTCATCCTATTAATTCATTCCAATCCTATATGAACACAAAAGTCGGTACTCTCATATTCAAGAGCTGTTCCAAATATACTTTAAGAAAAGTAAACACTAACATTTGAATAGTACATGCTTTAAGAAAAGCATTAAATTTTGGGAAAGAAGTATTGAGCGTAAAAGCTTCTATTCAACATACTCAACACTATACCATAAAACAGCACTTCCCTCTAAATGATATTTCTTCTCTTTGAACGCACAAATCAACAGAAAGTTTGTTAATGCTATAGCAAGCCATATAAAATTGAAGGATATCTTGCTTCCTTCCTCTAGAAAAAAATTTGTAAGCCCAATTAATTATATGCAGATTATCACAGTATTATCATTCGAAAAGGTACAACAATAACTGGTCCTCAATGGCCTGGTGCTTTCATGAGTTGAAACATCCATGCAATAATTTGATAATAGACTAGACAACAAACCATTCAATTTTCTTAAATGGGAGAGAATCAATACCCCTGTTTTGAATCTTCTATTCTAGAGTGTACAAAAGGCATACAGCATTATACAGCAATGATTTGCTGCTTTGACCAGAAAAACCAAGAAACAAAGCTAGAAATTACAAAATCATTAAAAAATGAAGACTATCAAAATATACCTCATTTAACCGTGGAAGAATGCGCATGACCTCTGGACCTCTGCTATCTATCCGGATGTTAGATCCGACTGCATCTGTTACATCAATACTCTCTGTTCCTTTCAACTCCCAATTTCGGGCTTTAAATGCAAAAGGTTTTGAGGTAAGGGCTCCAACAGGACAGATATCTATAACATTTCCAGATAGCTCACTTGTCATTAGCTTTTCGACATAGGTCCCAATTTCTTCCCCACTGCCACGACCTAACATACCAAGATCCTGGACGCCAGCAATTTCTGTTGCAAACCTAACACACCTGTTGGAACCAAAATAGACAAATAAACAAGTAAGTTTAAGTCCAAAGCTTGTTACATGCATTAACAGACTATACTAACAAATTCACTGCTTAAATCAAAATCACAACTCTTAGTAGTAGCCTGGAGTAAAAAATGCTATCAGCATATTAGATGTGTGCTGAAAAACTTATCATAAAATT
Source organism: Excoecaria agallocha (assembly GCA_037975025.1). Lineage (NCBI taxonomy): Eukaryota > Viridiplantae > Streptophyta > Magnoliopsida > Malpighiales > Euphorbiaceae > Excoecaria > Excoecaria agallocha. The sequence goes on from CM075816.1 coordinate 27,230,900, forward strand.
TCCACACGAGTGCCATCCTAAAGTTCCTCTCAAGAAATGCAAGAGGTTGATCACATAACATGTGAACGAAGGAAATAGGAGGGTAATTGAACCTCAGTCAAACTTACAAATGAAATCATAATTTTATCTCTATGTACATAACATGGGGCAGGATCCTATTTGACAACTCCAAGGCAAAGCAAACAAATCCACTCCTCCCTAACAAATCAAAAATCAGAAGCAAACCTAAAATCTAAGTGGAATAACCAAGCAATCAAATCCGCGATGAGATGGTAGAAATAATAGAGATAATAACAACAAATTTGAAAGAGGAAGCAAGAAATGGTGAAGAAAGAAAAGGGCTATAATTCAAAATAACAGATTTCTGATTGAGTTAGACCAATTAGAGGAATCAAAACAGCATCTGCAGCTTCTTTGAGCCAGAATAAATAAGAATCAAGATAAGAATATATAGAAGTAGTGATGCACAAAGCTAAATTTGAATCTCATAAAAGAAAAGAATGGGCAATGAAACTGAAAATACATTCAAAAAAATTAGTTACTTGGTTACCAAGAAGTATGCCTAAGTTAATGCATTTAACCTAATCGAAAAGGCAACCCCAGAATCCAAGCACACAAACAAAAGAGCTTAAAATTGCCCTTAAAGAAGAGCAAGTACTACATTTCTGCAAGCTACTTTGTTGAGGGAAAAAAAAAAATCCAATCTTTGCGTAACATTGGACAAAACATAATCATCTAATATATTCATTCATAGAATTATATACCCAATAACAAGATCAACCACATAAGCAGTCCCATGAATTTCATTACGAAACATCCATTCAAAATCACATGAATGTTAAAACAGGGATGAGAATGCAAACCATCTTCTCTATAATTGCTAGTAACTACTATTCTTATGGCCCATGTTCTATTCTTGCTTGAGATTAGCTGAGTTCTAAGATTTTTACTGAAGGAGATGCTAAAGGATACTGTAATAAAACAATTCCAAAACCAAAAGTTGCCGAAAAAGATTGGTAATTGGTTCAGCATGTGGCATACTGATTTCACATAAAGATACATTTGCACTCTGCCTAAAACAAAATTTTGCTCTCAAACATCAGATTCATATCTAAGAGATGAAAAAAAAAAAAAAAGTCCACAACACATCCAAACCTTGTGCACTGAATACACCGAGTCATCACAGTCTTCACCAGGGGACCAAGATTCTTATCAACCACTGACCGCTTCATTTCGGTAAACCTGCCACGGTCAGATCCAAAAGCCATAGACTGATCCTGAAGATCACACTCTCCACCTTGATCACAAATTGGACAGTCTAATGGATGATTCATGAGCAAAAACTCCATCACACCTTCCCGCGCCTTTTTTGCCACAGGTGTATCTGTCTTAATCTTCATCCCTAAAATGTAAAGCTCTCATAGATTAGCATACAGGAAAAAACAAGAAAAAAAGGGGAGAACTACTTGAAATACAGAGAATATAAAGATTCTTACATTGGAGAACCTTAAAACGTAAATTGGCAAATCATAGACCACATCAGATTGGGTCCAAAATTAGAAAGTAAATTGGGAAATCACAAACTATACCATGGATAAAAATTATAAAACAGATTAAAAAGAATGGTGGAAAAATTAAGAATATATTAAATTTTTAAAATAAAATGGTTGCCAAATAAAGCTTAACGACAAGTTATAATACTCAAAAAGGCTACCCTTAAACAGAAGACATGGAATTAAACCTGAGACAAATGTACAATATATCCAGAGCTTTTTGTTTAAAGTAGCAACTGATCAAAACTCTCCAAAATGCTAAAGTATTCACTCCCAAATCCTAATCCCAAAAAAATAAAAAATACAAAACAGTAATAAACCATAATCAAACAAAGCCACAAAAAATAATACTCACCGGCAAGGCCTCAAGGCATCATATCAATTTAGGAAGGAGCATAATATTGAATCAAGATGTGAAAATTCAAAAAGAAACTCTAATAGTCAAAGAAAAAAAATGTATACATACCATAAGAAAATGTGATTTTCACACTTAAAAAATCAAATAAAATGAAACCACCAACAACACGAACAACAGATGGAAACCATAATAAGAAATATCAACTTAAAATAATCAATAGAAAACCCTAACCAGGAAGAGAAGGCATGGCACAAGAGGCGACAGGCTTAGGAGACTTCTCGACCTCAACGAGGCACATACGGCAGTTGCCGGCGATGGAGAGACGACTGTGGTAACAGAACCGAGGAATGTCGACACCGGCGACTTCACATGCTTGCAAAACCGTAAATCCCTTGGGGATTTTGACAGGATAGCCATCGACAAAGACCTCGATGGCATCATCGGGATTGGGAAAGTGAACACGAGCACCGGCCAGAGGTGTTCGAGGAGGAAGATCTGGAGTGGGCTCAGGTGCGGCAGCGGAAGCCTCAGGAGACTGAAGCTCGGGCTTGGTTACGATTGAGCGAAGAAGGCAGAGGTTTCTAGGGCTAGTGTAGGGTCTGATGACCCTTGAAGCTAATAACCCCAGCCCCATTTTTTTTTAGCTCAGTCTTTCAATAGGATTATTGAAGAGCTCTGTGTCACTCTTGTGAAATCTGAAGAAGATGACCCAGTCTGTGGTGAAGCTGTGACCAGTAGAGGACAGAAATGAATTGCAGGCGTGCGTTCGTATTACGCCCCTCAACGAGGATCCACGGGAGGTTGATTTTCGGTTTGACCGACCCGGTTGTTGTCGGTTTTTATGCGCCGACCCGGTTTTCTTTGGTAAATATTTTTTTGTGAGGATTTTCTTGAAATTTAGCATGTGATTGCAAAATCTCCATAATGTATTTAATTTTAGTGTTTAAAAGAAAAGAAAAGAAAAACTTAATACACAAAATTATGTCTGAATTTAAAAAAAAATTGTACTTAGATTTTTTAAATATTTATACTATACTTGAAATGAATAAATTTCATAAAATTTTATAGAATTTATTTGTAATTTCAATTTTTTATTTTTAAAATGCAAAAAAATAAAAATTAAATTTTATGAAATTCATTATATTTTCACTAAATTCTATCAAAATAAGTAAAATTTACAAATGAATTTTTTATTTTTAAGAAATCAAATTTTGAAAAATCATAAAATTTTTATTATATTATAAATATGTATTATGTATTTTTAATGTTTTTTTCTTCCTTCTTCTTTAATTTCTCAATTAAATTTTTATTTTTTGAATGTTTCTTGCTCTCTTAATTCTCAATTTCTCAATCAATTTTACCTTATCAATTTTTTCCTTTTATAGTTTGTAAATTGAATTTTTTTTGTATAAAATTAAAAAAAATTAATTTAATAAATTTACTCATGTTGATTGAATTATTGTTTGATTAATCATATATTCATTAAATTTTCACTAAATTATATCTTTTTTATATGTACTGAACTGATATTAAGGATATTTAAGAAAATAAATTAGAAATAAATTTTTTTATTCATTTATTTTAAACATAGAATTAAGAAATTTATTTTCAATTTTATACATTATACATTGATTGTTTTATTTTAAACATAAAAATTTATTTGTACATGAATTTCATAATTCCAATTTTTTGGTTCCAAACATGCCCTTAATTTAACACTGACAATTTTATAAAATTTTATAGATATTTTAAACGACAGTTGAATAAAAATTGCAAAAATGTATTATAAACGCCTTGCTGAACGAAGAACCCATGATGAGATTAATTGCATAGCAAAGACTGCTTGGCGGCATAAGAAAAGTCCAGTTCATTTTCTAAGGAATTTCGTTGCTCTCAACTCTCTACTTCTTTCCAACTAGAAAAATTAAGAAACTGCAGAAAATTGAATCCTTTGATGGGGTTTTGCAAGATTTCTTTTAGATTTTGGTTTAGGTTTGAAAATCAGTCTATTGAAATTTGAAATCAGTGAAAGAGTGTTGATTTTGCTCGCCACTAGGGCACTGTGAGGGCAGTGGCAGTTCAATATCGGATTACATGCAACTTCTTTCTGGCATTGGCAATAGATACTGCTAATCCGTGAAGGCAAGTGAACTTTTGCCTTTTGTTCTTAAGGCAATATGATTTCAATTTTTTACAAATTTGGAGAGAAATTTCTCCCCAACTAGAATAGGATTAAGAAATTGACTGAAAACCAATTTTTAGAATAAATCGATCATCCTTAGTATTTAATTATCCAATCGAACTGAAAACAGCTGAATTGAAGTTCATCTATAAACATCTAGGGAGGATAGTGTTTCTTATCAATTTTCACCAATTGAATTTCTTTCTTAAATCATTCACATCATCCATATGTTGCTTTTAATAAATTTTGAATTTTTGTCTACTCAGATAATCTATATCTTAATACAAACACTTTCTTAAATAACGCTTAATAAAAATAGAATAGTTAAGAGTTGCATTTGATATCTATAGAACGATAGTTTGTGGCCACTTTACTACTTGACAGTATATTTAATAACCTCAAGACGTCCAGAAAGTTATCGAATTGAATGATCCAAATCCTTTAAATCTTTTTTGGACGAGGAGAACCTTAGAAGAAAAATCTGGCAGAAGACGAACTAAGCACACATTCAATAAAAATCTAATAAACTGTACGTCTCTGAGTATCATACCAAAAATCATTTCTTCATGTCCATTTCAAATGCGAATCAACGGTCACCATTTCAAATATTACCTTCCAATCAGGTAACATCCTAACACGTAGTTCAAAATCGCATATTGAATCATGCAACCAATATTGCCATGGTATTTCTTACCGTTTCTGTACGGTATATTCATAACTTTAACAAGAATCAAAGCTTTTCAATCCCGTTTCAAGGCCTTTGCTATAAAAGATCTTGTAATTACTATTGCAATATAAGCAATGATAGTGACGGCAATACCTCCGAGCAGGACAAGATTATCAAAAGTAGCATCCTGAACTTTGTATACCCGAAGCCCAATTACATCCCAATTGCTCTCGGTCCATAAAGGGTCCACCATCCCCATGGGATCGGAAGAATTCAAAGGCAGAACCACCCATGTTCCAGATTCATACTTCAGTCGGGTTGAATACGCAGGCACATACCTGGGATCAGTAACAAAAAGATCACTGGAAATTTCAACATGTAATTAGATGTGCACAGAATCTCCATGCTAGTAATCTATTAGTTTCATCATGTTCAGCATCAAATCATGTTTGATAAAGGCTTGCAGGGTTGGTTTCACCATTTACAAGAAATTACACCGCAAAGATGAAATTGCAGATTAGGTAGGTAGCCTTAAGGACTAACCAGACTGAAGAAACAAAATGAAATTTTACCTAAGCTATTCCCAATTGAAGCTAGAGTTACATGTTGCACTTCATACACAGAAGCAAACAATCTAGCTGACTGCCATATGAAAACCTTTGCACATGAGTTACAGTTCCAAGCAACCCAAATGCCTGCCACAAGGCGACGCAATAAATCCACCAACCCAAACTGATGACCACCTCTACTATGCACTGAAGCACAAAGGTAAAATGGGATCGAGGCCAATTTCATGCTTGAGAATGTCAAGCATTTAATCCTGTCTTTTAAGTTGATATATTAAATATGCTTATTCAGGGTATTGTACTGAATATATCCATATTTAGAAGCTTCTAGCGTTATATTACCTTGTAGTAGAAATAACGCAAACTCCTTTCCCTTTTGTTTCTGCTCTAATGCAGACTCCACCATTTTTGCCACAATCACTTGAGCAAGTGGACTTATTATTCTCCTTTGAAATAGATGTTTTGTCAGCCAAAAAGCTCCATATAAATCTGGAAATATCACCAACATAGCCAACATTCGGAGTTGATGAAGGTTCATCGATAATAACACCAACATAATGACTCGGGCATGTAGCAGTTGGTGATATGTAGTTTCTCACTAGCTCACAAGATAGACCCGGGTCACAGTCCAGCAAACAACCCATCAGTTCTTCAACTAGCGAGGCATTCACATTAATAGCACTTAAAGCTGAATTGCTTAAATTTTTGCTGCCACTGGCTAGGATGTATAGGCTGCGGGCAACAAGAGAAGCAGCTGCCACAATAGCTGAAGAGTTTATATTTGCTGCACTTAACACGTCCAAATTAAAAATGGTGCATGCGACCCAGATATATTAGATATTTTCTCCATGAAAAGAAGGACAAGGGGAGGGAGAGGAAGTCAGCAAATATATGAATGAACTCACACATATCATCAAGGTGGCTATGGTAGAACTTGTTGGTGAAAGCAGCATCAAAATCTTCCAATACAATCCCAGTAGCTGATGAGTTCTGCTAAGAGAAAATATATTATAGTATTAAACTTTTCTAAAAGCAATATATGTCTTCATTATTCTGGCATCATAAAACAGGCTTTCAAATTCACAATACAACAAAAAGAAAAAAAAAATGTAAGGCTCAGGCAATTATGAAATATGGCACCAACCTGTTTTTGAAAGCCAAAACTTACATGGCTTAAGTTCTAACTCTATGCTGAGAAAGGGGAAGAATCCACTAGGCAGAACAGGTATTTTGAATTTATTCATCAACATTTTTATTGTATATTCAATAAAACTTTCTTTAGCAAAAATGTGTCAGTACAAGCAGTAGGATATCAAAGTAACAGAAACATACAAATTAAATTAAACCTACGTAAGAAAGATCAGGGAAATAAATGATAGTAAGATAGAGACAAAGAGACGGGGGAAAAAACTGCAGTGGTGGACAAGTTTAAGCTAAAAAACTGCAGCTCCACTCCTCGAGTATCTATCTACATCCAAATGCCCCCACATCAAAAGCAATGGAAATGGCTTCAGAAATAAAATTTTACAGTTTACTAATACTCTCCTTCCAATACCTGATAACTCAAATCAAGACGTTGGAACCATCTCCAAGTCTCAAGTAACAAAAAATTTAATAGCCATATTTATTTGCTATTCCACAATGCAATAGAAGATCCTGAAGCATCTCATTGTTCTATTAGATATTGAACTATTTATTATTTCTGTTTACCAGATCACCAATATTCCAAATCTGCCTGTGAAACTCAAAACGGAGAGAGCAATCAAAAGGAGTTTCTTCCACTTCATATACACTTCCAAGGAACATTGCCCAAAATGCCTTACAATCTCATATGATAAAAGCTTCGATAACACTTAACATCCATAATTCCCTTGCACAATTAAAGCAAGTGCAGTGGTCGACATTACAATATACAACATGGTCACCTCTGTTTTTTTTTTTTTTTTTTCGCAACGTTCTTTCACATACAACACCAAATAATCATAAAAAGACAATAAACTGAGCCTTAACCATGCAAATTAGAAATAAGACACTATATAGAGCAGTACCCAATCAAAAATTGAGAGAACACTTCAAATTTCTGCCACTAACCTTTCTCAGAAATGACATGAAAGATGACGGGGGAATCCCAGGATTTGAAGTGCTTGCCATTGTGACTGTAACGTTATTTGATTCAAGTGATTGTTGAGCACGTTTGAAGGCATTCAGTATTTCATTTGTGGCTGAAGAAACCTACACTAATGCACATTAAAGTTACATAAGCTGGAAACTAACAACCTAGGATGAGTATCAGTTCATTATATGAGAGGTCAAATAGTTGTAAACGCATTTAGAAGGTTAAGCATCTAGGAACAAAGAAATAAATTATTACTCCATCTGTCCTAAGATAATAGTCCCACTTTCCTTTTTAGTTTATCTCAAAATACAGCCAACTTCCTCTTTCTATTCTATAGTTAACATGAGAATTACCTATAGAGCCTTATTTAATTTCTTGGTAATCATCATATTTTCATTCAATTTTTATACCATTTTCCAATTAGTCACTGCTATTAAAGGCCTAAAATAAGATTTTTGTCTCACTTGTCAAGTTGATTTATGCCGATTTGCATTCCCAATATGTTACACTAATATTAATCACCATAAATGAGGCATAATAGGTAAATCATAGGTAAAATTATGGCTTAAAATAATAAAACCCAACCTTTCTTAAATTGTGTAAAAATAAAAGTGGGACTATTATTTTGGAACCAAGGGAATTTAATTTAAGGAAAGGAACAGATGTAAAATTCAATTCCACAATAGTTTAAGAAAAAAAGACCACCATATTTGAACCTTTGATAATAAGATCCAGAATATGACGATATACCAATACTAGCATCTGAGTTCAAGCAAGAGAACTGAAAACATATCACATTTGATAAATTTAGTCCTGTTAAATGCCAGTCTTAATTAGTATGGCTACTATATCATGTGGTCATCCAACCAAGATTTTGAATCTCAAACCAATAAATTGAATAACCAATTTAATAGTTATTAGGATCTAAATTCACCTTTAACTTTTAATTGAATATTGATTCCTGGATGTAAATCATAGTCATTAAAGGCTCAAGGTGTAAGCGCACACCTGATAGAGGAGAGGTACAAAAAGAAGTTCCGAACTTTGTAATATAAGATAGCTAAGGTTATAATAAAATTATAACACTCATAATAAGCATAAGCTTAGCATAAATGTTTTCCAAATACAAAATAATAAAGACTAAAATAAGATGCTGAATAAACTTGAAAACGTTACCTACTCTTGCTGTATAATGTTAATCCCTAAAACAATTGCAATCTTCTTCATTATCATTATCATCACATTCAAATTGATGACTTTCAATATCTTCATCTTCTCAATAGTCTTCTTGAGAATCCAATATATTCCTCATCTATAAGTGCTATAGTATCAGCGTTCATCATCAGAAGATATTTGGTGGACATGACAATTTTTTTAAAAAACTAGTTTAGTATTGTCAGCCTTCTCTTTCAATCCACTAGCTCTAGAAAACTTATCAAATGCCAAATACTAGACAAACCAATTTCATCTTTTCTTTTTTCTTTTTTAGTTTTCCCTTTTTTTTTCCTTTTTTGTTTTATCAGTTGATATCATGTGGATGGAAGCACGGTAAGCTCTTTTGTTTTTTCGTTCAAATCAATCACATAGATGGCTCAACAAACTATAAAATATAAGCCTTAATTCCATGCTAGATGGCTTGACAAACTATTTATAAGAAATTAATAGAACAGAAGAAAATGTCAACAAGACACTCTCTGCCGTGCATCGAACTGCGGTGTAGGCATTAAGAACTAGGTGCATGCCTTTTGCAAGATGATCCACTGAGGCTAGATCCTATAGAGCCTTGATCCTAAGGCACACCTTTAACAACTATGATTATATTACATAATAGGATCCTAATACTTCTAACAAGATAATTTCGATCTACTACTATCATTAAATTGCAGTACTATTAGGATAATGAGCTTGTGTAAAAAGAGCCTCTCACAAAATTCCCGTATGACAGTTGCTCCTCTTAATAGTTTGCATCATCTCTTGTGAAATATTTAATTGATTAGTAATATTATACATTAAAATCTGGATTGCTAATTTCTGCAGCCACCATAACCATTATGCCTTTGTTTGAATGGGAGTTAATGGGAGTAAGTGAGAGGAGAATAATTGAAAGCAAATGGAGATAGAGTAAATTGAACTTACTCTCATTTACTTTCCATTGTTTGGTAGGTTTAAAGTAAAGAGAGAGTAATTGAGAGTAAATTATTTATAATTTAGAAAAGAAATATATATATATATATATATAGAGAGAGAGAGAGAGAGAGTAAATTGGGAGTTACTCCCATCTACCTCCAAATTGGGAGTAACTAGTTACTCTTACTTATTCTACTCTACTCTACTCTCAGTTACTCTGCATTTTTTACAAAACAAACAGAATAACTCAATTACTCTCACTTACTCTACTCTCATTTACTCCCATTAAGCTCCATCCAAACAAAGGCTAATTCTGCCAGCAAACTCAAGCATAATTTACCAATAAAACCAGCAATCAATGCTCTTCATATATTCAAGACATATGGTAAACAGTAGTCATGTTCCTAAGAGAAAACATATCAATTAGGTTTAGGTCAAACTAAAATTTACAGAAAGAGACATTAAAAAGAAAAACAAAAAAAAGAGTAATTTGAATGCAATGAGTGGAAGGGTATACAAGGAATTCGCACCCCAGCTGTATGAGCGAAAAAAGTCTTATTCCCTCCATTGAAGCCCTTTCCAACAGATCCAATTTAAATTACCTAAGCAGAATCATTTAGTAAAAACTCTTCAGATATTAAGCCATAAATTAAAATTGATTAAGCTCTATATGTTCAAGACAAAACCAATAATCTACTCCAGATGAGAGTGAAAGCCAACATTACTGTACCACCTCAATAAAACTCCTTTTGACAATAGTGTTTTTAGTTATTTCATATGTGTGTGTGTGTGCGCCTGAATAAAAATAACTGCAATATGATAGCAATCGTTTTCCAGAAACAATTGCAAAGAACAGAGGAATACCCTCTCAATCAGAGAGTCAGTAAGGCCAGTAACAGCTTCTGACTGTAAATCTAATTCAAGCAAAAACCTCCTGCTACCAAGATAGCCCCATGCCTCTCCCGTGAAAACTGAAAAAACAAGCTGTGCCAACATTATGAAACTATCAGCAAACTTCTTCAAGGCATAGCAAATACAAACTGCCAACAACAAATAGACAAGTAAATAAAGCAAACATAGTTGCCAAACTGTGAAATTGAAATCAACCTATAATTATTCCTCAGGGGACGATGAGAACTAATCTGCACTTATCTAAACTTTTTATTGCCATTTTTAAATATTTCAAGGTATGGTAATACATATTATTAGTATATTTAACTGCAAGGGCTTGCACACTGAACTTCTCTCTAGCTCTACATTTGGTTGTCCTAAAATGGTAAAGATTCAGATATCACACAATGTAGAAAATTAAGCATTTATTTTGTCTTATCATGACATTGCTGTGGTGGCACATGACTACAAAGGTTTACCGCAAATAAGTATTAGTATCAAATTCTTATGAGGTGCAGCATTGCCTGTTTCAGAAATGCTTCCAAAGAAATTTGGTTTTTAACATCCAATGGGGCTATGGTTAGAAATCATAAAGCAAGAATCTTGATTCTCTCTTACAAAACACCCTTAGTCCAGCAACCATGGTATGCCAAAAATGGAAAAAGGGATGAATAGAAAATTACCAAATAAGGGAAACAATAAACAGCCCATGACACAAGAAAGCAATTTTATTTTGTGCTTAAAGATCTCCATCAAATGTCCTCAAGCTTGTTTTTAATGTGAGCTGAAATTTCCACTTTTCAATGAGAAAATTAAAACAAATAGTATAACAAATCCAGATAATCATTTCAAAAACAGCTTAACAGCTCCATGAATGGCAATCCAAGTTTTGAGAGAGCCTTCTCAGTAGAATGAGACTCATATGTGAGTAAATCAACAAACATAATTCTCTGATCAAAGAGTAAAGATCCCATAAGCACCTGGTTGCTAAGACCATCCAAACCATCCAAGCGAGAAAGCGAATCCACTGCTGCCAGCAGGGAAATCAGCCCCTAAAAGTGCTCCAAAAAATATTTTGCGCATCGGTTACGGATGATGAAAAAATATCAAGAATATAACATTAAGAATGATCAAATATGCACCAAGGGCTTGGACTTACAGAAATGGGAGATTCTGCACCTAAGCTTTTATCACGGAAAAATGAAGCAGAATCCATTGATGCCACAGTTAATATGATAGGCTTGGATTGATTTGAGCGTGAATTATTAACTGGTGGGAGTGATGACCAAACACTGCCCTTCACAATGAACATATAAAACTAAATTAAAGCTGAAAATTTTAAGTTGAAAACTCAATTCTATTTGCAGCAGAAAGACAATTGTCAGTAAGCCACTGGCTGCCAAATCTTAAGTTGTATAAACTTAGCATAAAAAAAAAAAAATCACTTTGAAACCACTAAACATGTAAACTATATAGCTGAAGTATGGATCAAACAAATCAAGAATGACCTCAAGCTCATGAGAATTTCAAGTCAAACACAAGCTGACATGAGCAGGGTACAACAAAGTTCACTATTAAGGGGACATAATTCTTAAAAGCGCCATTGAATTGGAGATGGTATCTTTTTGTTGGAAATACTATATCTCATACAAACATATAAGAACACAAGTCCCATGCTAATGAAAAGTGGAACATCCCATTTATCTTATAAAACTTCATCCAACCATGCCCAAAACATGCCCAATTCCAGACAAAACTAATGATTCCAGAACCAACAAAAGTCAGCAACTGAACTACTGAAGAGCATTAAGACACAAGAATATTGACATAACCTACCTGTATCCACCTAATGGAAGACAAGCCCCTTCTCTCAAACAAGATTCTGAATCATGAATCCCAGACTTTGTTGTCTAATGAAAAAGACAAACACCTCAAAAAATAATAATAATAAGCATATAATCTGGTTCAAATGTTTAAAGAACAAAGAAGATCACACACTGGACCTTCACAACAAAATACCTGCATCACCAAATCAAACTCAGCAACGTTTGAATAGTAAGCTTTTTTTTCCTTCTCATTCTTCATGGCAACCTGCATGAATCATGAGATAGTTTTGCATTAACTTAAATCAAGCCTGCAATGTCTTCCTTAGAAAAAATGAAACCCCATATATCCAATACAGATCATATAATTACAAAAGGTTATTGTAAGTTTAGAGAAAGTTACTTGGGAAGAAATATTTCATATGTCATTATAGAAGCATACATTGCTTTGAAGAGCCTGGGTATCTCACAAAACCATGTGCAGGTGTCAAAAATGCACCAAATTAAAATAAAAATTTGATTTGAGGGTTCTCAGTTCAATCTCCAAAAATTATTCCAAGGAAAATATCACATGAAGTTGACATAAATCAGTCAGCCCATAGAAGCAACCCAATAACATGGTGAATCAATATGTAAATAAACTCTCAAGACAACCAACCATATTTTCAGTAAGAATTTTAAAAAATTACAGTGATCCTCAGCTATATATCAGGAAATGCTCTTGCTTCTCAGGATGCAGTGATGTGACCACCAGACTTAGCATAATTAATACCAAGCAATGCAGAACATTTATTCTGACTAAAAACTATATGTTTTACCTCCTGCATGGCCTGACTTCCCTCCTCAGAGAGTAAGAAAACAGGAAAATTATAAGCTTTCCACGTAAGACCAGAACCCTGCAAATAGAAAGTGACGTGACTTCAGTTAGCAAGCAGATACAACAAAAGATATTAGTTTACACTACTATTTGCCAGAATGGAATTCAGTTCAGCTTGCCTAAATCTTTCAAAAAATGCAGTTCACTTAAAAAAGTTATCCATGGCATGAAGGAACCCATCCAAAGATACAGCATCTGCTTCATTTTTCCATTGTCCCCAAAAAAACGAACTTTACATTTTAACTACTACTTTATCAATCATTAAAAATAGCCAAAACTGTCACAATATTTTAGACATAAAATGATTATAAATATGTGGCTTCAAAATTTTCTTATGCAAATCTTTACAAAGAGGTAAGATATCAAGAACCTGACCAATATTAGAATAATAACCTTAAACTCGAAGAAACATGTGGATTATAAATTCAGACCGTACCATGGGGTTCCATTGATAGCTGACATTTTCATAAGGTGCAAATTCAACTTCTGGGAATTTTTGAGCAGGAGAGAATCCTGAAATAGAAAGAAGTCCAGTTTTTGCACTTAGAGGTGTCTAGTGTAACATGTTCCACAATATATACTCAACATGGATAGACAAAGAGGTTAACAAATGGTAGAAACCTGCAGTTACCTGTTAATTTATTTCGAGTGTTGGTCCTAGAATCAACTAAGACACCACCAACATGCTCAGCAAAACTTGGATCATTTGATATTCTGAAGCAGAAACAGAAATCATTATGATTATTAAGGAAATGTGTTTTCAATAAATAAGAAAATAGATTATGCTTAGTAACATTCAGCATAAGCCAAAACAACCTAGATTCTCCTTTTTCAGATTGTTGTGGTGATAAGAAACATTGAAGCCACAGGTAAACTTCCCTCCAACTAAGAGATTATTAGTTCTTGGAAATGAACAATCAATTAATCATTTTAATAAACATAAAAAATACCATAGTATCAGTCTACACACATCTGCACTGACATTCTACAGCTTTTATTCAATTCTAGTTCTTTTCCTATAAGCATCGATGCTCTTGAAAGTTATATATAGAATTTTCTTAAGGCTGTATTACCTACCAAGAACTCAACATAATTCATGATTTTCCTAATTGAAAATTATAAAGCATGCATAAGAAATTCATCCCTTGCCACTTCTAGCAAGCTACTTTAATGTCTAACTTCAAAGCTCATCATACGTTATCAATAAACGGATATACATGCCTGTCAAAAAGTTCTTGAAATTCATCTAATGATACCAAAATGGCCGATGAATAAGCCAGCTCGCTAGCATTCCTAAATCTTACAACAGGAGCAACAATCTTGTCTCGACCAGGATCTAGAGAGAAAAATGAAAAGAATGGTGCACAAAACATGTATTACAAAAATAGCTCATCTGAGGTAAATTATGAGAAAAAAAGGCAAGCTTTAGAAGCATCTTACTAGCACAACCAATCTCTCCAGAAAGATTCAGTAATCGAACACAAGGATATCCATCAATGACCATATACATAGACTGCTGGAGATCAGGAACGGACTGCATAGATTTTGAGTCATCTGAAATTCCTCAAGCAACAATAAAGGAAAAATTAACTCCCCATAACAAGAAAGGAAATAATGAATCATAATTTTGGGCCGAGGTGCAACAACGTAAAACAAAATATGCACAAGAAAGGAATAACGATTAGCAAATTCAATATTCAGCCATCAGCATTGATCAAAACAATAATTTAAATGAAAATACTGGCTCCAATAACAATAGCACCGAAAATAGATTCTTGTTATTTGCATTTGCAAGCAATTAGGCAAACAAACTAACCCTAGTTAACAAATTCAACTCACAGAAAGTACAACACCAACTAAGAAACGGAAAGACATTCCTCAACTCTGCAAAACTGAGCAAAAGTATAGGGAAAAGAACAACAGATATCAGTGAACAAATGAAATTCAAAGAACATTTTTAATTTCCGTGATTCTAAAAGGAAAACTTATCTTTGAAATCAACCAAGCCCGAACAGAAAAGCCAATTATAAAGATTGAGGCGTTAGGGTTAAGAGCTGTTGGCAGAGAACTCACCAGAGAATGAAAGACGTAACTGAAAAGTGAAAAGCAAAAGCAGAACATGAAGAGAAAGCAGCTTCCTGGCCATGGTGGAAATCAATTGATGATTCCTTTGGTTGAGAAACAGCACAGCAAACCCTAAGCCATAGTAATAGTGAAATTAAAGCCACAAGGCACCATATTTCTTTCAACTTGTTTAATTGTGTTAGCAATTTGGAAGAACATATTACAGGTTTGACTAGAGAATCAAGTCCTAGTTATGATTTTGATATTTGCCAAATGGGAATTGATTGGATAGGAAACTAGGAACGAGATGGGTCCGGCGAGAGCTGGGCATTGTTGTCTGGGTGGGTAACTGGGCTAATAATCGAACAAAACAAGAAAAAAAAAAAGGAAAAAGCTTAATTACATAAATCCCCCTACATTTTACCTATATTTCAATTAGATCCCAATCTAAAAATTAAAACAAATCAAACCCTAACATATCATTAGCGTTTTAATTAAGCCCCTCAATTTGGCATCTAAACTTCAGGATATGTGAAAAAAATCGAAAAACTGATAAATTGTAAATTGTAAAACTGATTCGAAATTATACCAAAATTTTCAATTAACCGTCCATCAATTTTATTTTCAGATTATAAATTTTATATTATTAATTTTTGCAGTTAATTCTTAAATAACTGTTCACCAGTTATTATTATTATTATTATTATTATTATTATTATTATTATTATTATTATTATTATTATTACACTAAAACAAACTTTCTCTTTCCAAAATTTATATGATATTTAATATATTAAGTATATTTTTTATTTCACTCTCCAAAAATTTTATTTAGATAATGTTTAAGTATGACATACATATTTTTTTATATATATTATTGGCACTTTTTGTCATATCTTTATTCAGAATATGAATGAATAATAGAATATAACTTGTTATATATTTTTGAAAATTATTTTTTAGTTTAATTTAAATAAGTATTTGTACTTTGTAGTTTATTTAATTTATATATTTTATTTTAAATTTTAAATGGTACTTTATATTATAAGAAATAAAATAAACTAAATATGCTTATTAACCTGGGTTAATTACATTCGTGGTTATTAAATTTTACGACTTATAACCAAATGATCATAATAAAATAATTTGCAACACAAAAATCATCAAAATTCTGTTTTGTTTATATTAAAGTAAAAATAATCTAAAAATTAATTTTTATATCACCAAAGCATGGTTATTAAAATCGGACCGGACGGTCGAACCGGTTTAACCGCGAACCGTTGGCTGATCCGATTGGTTCAATGAATGAAAACCGGATTGAATAAAAATCGGAAAATACTGTTTCAAACAGTCAAAAAAACCGTTTGAACCGGGATAAAACCGGAACAAACCGGATTAAATGATAAAAACCGGTTTGATTTTAGAAAAACCAACTTTTTGTCCAAAATATTTATACAATATTATTTTTTCTGGAAAAAAATAAAATAAAATTATAAATACAAAATAATTAAAATTCAAACAATTTAATGAATTTTTATAAATAAAATAAAATTTTATAATTTATATTTGAAGAATTTCTTTAAAAATTTACAATTTTTTACTATATTTATCTTAAATTTTTATTATAAATGTTGAATGACTTGAAAATATAGTCCTATTGTTAATGTTTGATGATAAATATATTTTTCTAAACTATTTTTAATTTTTTATATAGTGATATTCTTATAATATTTATATAAAACTTAAAAAATAATATATTTTTTAAAAAATGAAAAAAATTCGGTTGAATCCCAAAGAACCGATCGAACCACGAATCCTTAAGCTCTCCGGTTCATTATCCGGTCCGATTTTAATAACATTACACCAAAGTGACAATTAAATAGATCACATATAATTGTCATGTCATTTTAACACCAATTAACTCTACAATAGATTATGATTATTTTACCACCAATTAACTCTACAATAGATTATGATCAGTTACTTGAATTTTTTTTGCTTTCTGTATATGTCATTTTTTCATATTTACATAATGACGTGAAATATTTTAATGATGTGATAATCATACATGACGTGTTTAATTATTACTCAAATAATATAAAAAATTGATTTTTAAGTCATTTTTACTTTAATTAAAATAAAATAAAATTTTAATAATTTTTACGTTATAAATTATTTTATTATAATAATTTAATTATAAATTCAAAAATTCGATGATCATGAATTTAATTAACCCTTATAAACCTCATAGCATACATATCAAATGCCGAAAAAATAAAAATCGATTACCTCCCTCATTGTTACCTCGTCTCAATGATTTCAACAGAATCTTGATAATTTTGACTCTAATACTTCCAAATCCAATGATCTTTTTATTGAGGTTATATCCAATGATCTGTCTGATGGTGGATCTTTTTAAATGGCAAGTGAATACCCTTTATATAACATCTTTCATCAAACCGCTACAAATAATTTATGTCGTATCAATTACAAAAGCACTTATCAGCTTTTATGGATAATTTATGTCGTGTCAGTTACAAAATCATTTATGACACATTGATTATCAATATAATACTTATGTGGATTTATATATATTCTCAAAATTTATATTAATTAAAAATTATAATTAAATATATATTAATTAAAAATTATTATCAAACTGTAAAATTAAAATCCAAATCAGTATTTACTATGTTTCTCAATTTAAATTTGTCTCCTCAAATATAAAATTACCTCATTCAAAACTTTTCGACACCGATTGTTGATTGAAAGCCATATAAAATGCTGACAGCAATAAATCTTTGGATGATTTGCATTCATAATTCCCTTCAACTTCAATTTATTATCCAAAATTAAATCAACTTCATATTACATTTTTGAAATGCCCCAAACCTAATTGTTGTGGATAGAATTGTGCACCATTTAAACTACTTGGTTTGATTATCCATATTTCAATTTTTGATACGTCTCATTTTCTTCAATTCCATCAAAATTCCAAGCCAGTTATCATTCAAACAAACCACAAACTGTAACCATTCATAATTAATCAAACTAAGCTATTAACCAATCGTCTGTCTCTATGACAGAAGTCTTTTGTCTTGTTGTTTAACAAGGGTTTCTCTGTCGTTTTTCAGTTCTTTTTCTTCTCTTTTGGTTTCTTTATGGCAACTGATCAAGAGATTCTGGATGAACTTAATCAACAGTGTGACTCGCTGACGGTAAACGATGATGACAATAATGGAATCATTATTGAAGAGGATGATGTTCATACTCAAGGTATTGATTTACGATGGAGTTTAGTGGGTCGTTTTCTCACTACAAAGGTGATAAATGTCCATGCCATGAAGCAAACCTTGGCTGCTCTATGGCAACCTGGAATGGGCGTTTTGTATTAAGGAGATTAATGCTAATCGGTTCATTTTTCAATTTTTTCATGAGTTGGATGTTCAACGTGCTATTGTGGGGGACCGTGGACCTTTGATAACCAGCTTTTGCTGGTGAATCGTATTCAGGAGAGTGAGCAAATTGAGTAAATCTCACTTGATTGGATGAGCATCTGGGTGCAGGTCTATAAACTACCAGTTGGGTTTATGTTTGTTAAAGCGGCACAGAGTATTGGTAAGTATATTGGGAAGTTCATTACTGCGGATCCAAAGAACTTGGAAGACACATGGAGAAACTATATGAGGATTCGTACGGCAATTGATGTCAATAAACCTCTTAAACATGAGATGAAAATCAAAAAGGCAGGAGGCGACTGGATTAGCATTTGTTTCAAGTATGAAAGGCTTCCTTCTATTTGTTTCTTGTGCAGGATGTTAGGCCACAATGAAAGACAATGTCCTAAGTTGTATTAAAATGCTGCAAATACCCTTACTTGACAATTCGATGATTCTATTCATGCCAATACTAGAAGACAAATCTCATCCTTTCGAGAACAATGGCTGCGTGAAGCTCCACCTTCCAAACAAGGGATTTCAGTAGCAAGCTACTGCACCGATGAAGCCATGGCAGTTGGTTCAAGATCTGATCATGTTGGGATTTAAGGCTGTAATAGAGGACGTGATTCCATGGGAAGTGGCGAAAAAGAAGGGATTCCTCCTAATGTTGAAATGAAGGGAAATAAAAAAAGGTTAGGAGGTTATGGATTGCGAAAATAATGGAGATGATGGGATTTTATCTGATTTCCTAGGTAAGGATGCTTTGGTTATAACTGATGTTAAACGGCGTCGTAGAGATGAAGTGTGTATGTATAAAGACGTTTCTAATGGGCCTGAGTCTAGCCCAACAGTTTCTATTGAATTGGACTCAAAAAAAGTATTAGAGGCAGGTCTTGTGGAGCAGGCCCGCCTATTGTCATGAGTTGCCTTAGCTGGAATTGCCGTGGGATGGGCAATCCACAGGAAATTCGGGTAGTCAAAGACCTTGTTATGTTGAAAAAGCCCATGTTGCTTTTTCTTATTGAAATAATTTGTAGTAGAGACAAACTTGAGAGAATAAAAATGAATTTGGGTTATTATGGCTTATTTTGTGTGGATCCTTTGGGTCTTAGTGGGGGCTTGGCCCTACTCTAGAAAAACAAGAATGATGTTCGTCTTCTGGGCTTTCCAAAGAATCACATTAATGTCCAAGTGGAGATACAAGGCTTGAATTGTTGGAGGCTCACTGGGTTCTATGGTGAGCCCCATAGAGACCTAAGGCTTCACACATGGAATCTTCTTCGTTCTCTTTCCAACAAGTCGAATCTGCCATGGTGTGTATTAGGTGATTTCAATGATATTCTTGACCATAGAGAAAAGAGAGGTGGATGTCGCCAGCCTAATCGGCTTATGATGTGTTCAAGGCAGCTGTTATCGACTCTAATTTGATTGATCTTGGCATGAATGGTTGCCAAGTCACGTGGTTCAGGGGTAGTAACGAAAATGGCTGGGTTGAAGAGCGCTTGGATAGGGTTTTGGCGAATAGCAATTGGATTTCTTTTTTCCTGATGTTTAAAGTTCATAATCTGTATATTACTTCATCTAACCAGACACCGATCTTCATTGATCCTGCCCCAATTTCTACTAGACGTGCTATCAAAAGATTCAAGTTTGAAAATGCGTTGCTGAAGGAATCACAACTGCTGTGGAGATAGTGCGTAATTCTTGGGTCTCTAACCACATGGCTCCTTTCGCGGTTAAAATCTAAAAATGCAGTGATGATCTTGAAGTCTGGGATTGGGAAATTACTGGTAATTTCAGAGAGAAACTGGCTGCAAGAAGATTGAAATTGAAGCAAATCAGGGTGGGTTCGTTCAGTACTAATACAGAGGATTATGTAGAGGTCCAAAAACAATACTTAAATACCCTTCGACAACAAGAAATCTTTTGGCGATAGCGGGCTAAACTCTTCTGGCTCAAGGATGGGGATAGCAATTCCAAATATTTTCATGCTGTGGCTTCCAAGAGAAAAAGGAAGAATAATTTCGCTATGCTTAAAGATCCCACTAGTCGGTTATGTCATTGGAATGATGGTCTAGAAGAAGTCGTGGTAGACTATTTCCATAATATCTTTACAGCCACTTGAATGAGTACCGATGTTACTGTTGATGGGATTAAATCTCGTGTTTCTGAAGCTCAGAATGCTATGCTTCAGCAAGACTTCTCTGAGGATGATGTGAAAATGGCTCTCTTCAGTATGCATCTAGATAAATCTCCTGGCCTTGATGGGATGAATGCAGCCTTCTACCAAAAATGTTGGTCTATAGTCGGTAAGGACATTTCTTCTAAATGTCTTAGCATATTTCAAAATTGTCAAATGCCTGCTGAGTTATCTAAAACTGCTATAGTGCTTATTCCTAAAAAGCAAGCTGTTGAATGTATAGCTGATCTTCGTCCTATAGCTCTTTGCAGTGTTATTTACAAAGTTATAGATGTTAACTATGAGATTGAATCTATTCTGCCTTCTCTAGTGTCTATGAATCAAAGTGCTTTTGTCTTTAATCGACTTATATCAGATAATTTTTTGGTGGCCTTTGAGGTGATGCATTACTTGAAACGTAAAACCCAGGGGAAAGAGGGTATAGCTGCCCTTAACCTTGACATGAGCAAAGCTTATGACCGATTAGAATGGCACTTCTTAGAAGTAGTTTTGCTGAAAATGGGTTTTAATCTGACTTGGGTGGATTTGCTTAAAATGTGTGTTGAATCAGTGTGTTACTATGTATCATGCTCGGACAAATTATTGGGTCCTATTATGCCTAGTAGGGGGTTGAGACAAGGAGATCCTCTGTCTCCTTACTTATTTATTCTTTGTGTAAAAGGTCTCTTCGCTCTGCTTAATCAGAATGAAGTTCAGGGTAAAATTCATAGTTGTAAAGTAACTAAGAAAGCTCCACCTATTACTCATCTTTTCTTTGCAGAAGATAGCTTCATCTTTTTCAAGGCAAATTCAGAGGAAGCTCATTCTGTTAAGCACATTTTGGATATCTATGCAGCTGATTCTGGTCAATTAATTAATTTTAACAAGTCTTGCTTGAAGTTTAGCTCTAATAATTCTCCCAGCTATAGACAAGATGTTTGTTCTATCTTATCTATTAATCTGAATGCCTCTTATGAAGCCTATCTTGGCTTACCGTCTTTGGTGGGTAAAGATAAGAAAGAG
Organism: Excoecaria agallocha; assembly: GCA_037975025.1. Taxonomy (NCBI): domain Eukaryota; kingdom Viridiplantae; phylum Streptophyta; class Magnoliopsida; order Malpighiales; family Euphorbiaceae; genus Excoecaria; species Excoecaria agallocha. The sequence goes on from CM075816.1 coordinate 27,252,766, forward strand.
ATCTTTTCTTACATTGAGCACAGGATCTGGAAAAGGATTAGAGGTTGGAATCGCTCTTTTTTTTTTTTTTTTTATCTCATACAGGTAAATAAATTCTCATCAAATCGATAGCTCAGTCTTTGCCAACTTATAATATGAGCATTTTCTTACTACCTTTGGGTCTATGTCAAAAGTTAGAGCGGATGCTTGACTCTTTTTGGTGGGGTATGAAAAAGATATCGCAGAGCGGGACCGCATGGATGTCTTGGGAAAAGCTGTCTCGTCCAAAACAGTTTGGGGGACAAGGCTTTCGTGCATTTAGGGAGTTTAATCTGGCTTTATTGGGAAACCAGGCTTAGCGATTATTATTGGATGGCACTTCTCTAATGTTTCAAATCCTTAAAGCTTGCTATTTTCGAAATTGCAGCTTTCAAAAGGCATGTCTAGGCTCAAATTTGAGTTTCACTTGGTGTAGTATTTTGGCGGCTAGGGATGCTGTTATTGGAGGTTGTAGATGGAGAGTGGGTGATGGAGCCAAGATTAATGCTTTATTTGATTCATGGCTGCCTGACATATCTAATCCCTATATTTCTTCACAGCTAGATGATTCGTGGTCAACTCTGAAAGTGCAAGAACTGATACACAGTGGGAGGCATAACTGAAATCTCTATCTCATTTTTCTATCTTCAATCAGAGGGACAGTCAGTTGATCTCTAGTATCCCTCTGGGTTGGCATAACAAACAAGATATATGGCAATGGGGTTAGAACGAAATGGAGTGTACTCTGTTAAATCGACTTATAGATTTATTTGCAAAGATGCAACTATACCTTCTACTTTATCTTCTTTATCTAAGTCAAATTGTACGAAATTCTGGAATCTCCTTATCCCATCAAAAATCAAGCATTTCTTCTGGAGAGCTCTTCAATCTTGCCTTGTTGTGAGATCTATTTTGGCGATGAAAGGTGTGGAGCTAAACCAGGTTTGTCCTTTTTGTGGTATTGCTGATGAAACTATATTTCATATACTGGTGGATTGTGTCTTTGCTAGAGAAGTTTGGTTTAAGTCTCCTATGGGTTTTGTTAGGGGAAATTGTTCATATATTTCTTCTTGGTTTCGGCTGATTTTTGGGTGTCTTGATGTTGATAACTGTGGCTTAGCAATTTCTATTTGTTGGGCTATTTGGAAAGCAAGGAATGAATTAATTTGGCAGGGAGTAAAGTATTGTCTAGTTCTATTTTGTACATTGCCTCAACTATGGTTCGGGATTGGCTGCTGGTTAGGAGTTCCGATGAAAAAGTTCATCCTAGCTTTATTTCTTTTCCCGCTTCATGGAGCCCGCCTCTTTTGGGCTGGTTAAAGATTAACACAGATGCTGCTCTTTTCTCTAACAACCAATATGCAAGTCTGGCATTTATTGTTCGTGATCACCATCGGTCGTTTATAGCTGCTGGCTATGTGTGTCTTCATGGTATTTCAGATCCCTCCCAAGTTGAAGCAATGGCAATGCGTGAAGCTCTTAGTTGGCTGAAATCTTATTCCTTCTCGAAAGCTATTATAAAAATTTGATTTGCCTTTCAATTGCGTCTTTACACTGCAATTCTCGTTTTAGGCAGTATTCATGATCAATTAAGGAGAAAATATCAAATAGACTGAGGAGAAATATGTAAATCAACCATGGAGAATTTATAAAATCGACTAAAGGGAATGCTTCCTGAATTTCAATATGTTTTTCAAGCATTGCAATACATAATTCTTTATGATCGATAATCACTTAATCCGATTGGATGTAAAAGATAGACTATTTAGTCGAGAATTGTAACTTAGATTTATTGCATCAGGCGCAATAGATGACTTTTCAGTCTTTCATTCGATTGAAGTATCGTTCGAGCAAATATTATTTGAGAGAGATAATTAACTCAGTTGTCGAATTTCGCATCTTGGATTCAGGATTGACGTTGAATCTAGTGAATTAATCGATGGAGATTAAATGGGCGCGCTTCACATCTTGGGCTCGGGGTAAACATCAAGCCTAGCGAAGGTACTTATCTTGCTGATGAATGGACTCCAACTTTCGCATCTTTAGCTATATCAGGCCTAGCAGATAAGTTGTGTCGAACGAGAAATTTTGACCTTAAAAGGTTTAAGAGAGTTACCAGCTTATAGAGAGTTACCCGTCTGGATAATCTCGGTCAGGATATCTGTATCGATCGACCTAAATTAAGTTGGCAATTCTAGGCTTACTTATAGATTTCGCATTTTGGGTTCAGGATAGACATCAAACCTAGCGAATGAGTTGATGGAGATCAAATGGAGGCATCTTACATTTTCGGTTCGGGAATAACATCGAACCTAGCAGATGAACTTATGACAAAGAAAAGCTTTCGCATTTCGGGTTTGGGATAGACATCGAGCCTAACGAGGGAGCTGCGCTAGTCAAGCATTTGGACAGAGTTTCAAACTTTCAAAATGATCTCCGATCGGTATTGTCATCAATCGAGATTAATTACTTCGATCGAAATTTTCATCGAACAAAATTCTAGAAAATCGATCCACGTTTAGAGCGGTGGAATTATTCTGACTAATCAGGGAGAGGTCTACAGGCGTCAGGGCCCTCATCTCGTCTCCCGATGATAGGAAATATTCATTCAATTCGCATTGAGGTGGTTGAAAAATAGTGACCGATCGGGGTGAGGTATACAGGCTTCAGGGGCCCTCATCTCAAACTCTCTACGGTAAGATGATCAGATCCGAAAACCAGTTTACTGGAGATGGAGTTAATAAATCTGATTTAAACGACAAGTATTAAATTTATGAGTTTGGACACGTACTTACTTGTCTTTAAGTTATTTTTTACTTTGTGGAGACACTTATTTTTTGTGCATCATGGTATGCTAGAACTTTCAACAGCTTTTGCGTGTTGCAGCCTTTTTTATTACTGTCTCTTTAAGAACTCAAAGATGGATCTTTAACAGCAAAACAAGTAATATCAAGATGGGCTGGCAGTCCAACGTTTATTACAGGGAACTGAAAAAACATTTAAATTTAGTGCAATACATTACAAATCACTCAAATTATAATAATTGCACCTGATGTTGCCGTTATTTGTTGGCCTTGACAGTTTGCCTGTGTTAGTTTGGTTTTCATGCTTGTAATTTTTGTTTGAGTCAGTCGCCTCTTTCCCATCGCTGGACCACTTACAGGAGCTTTCCCGTTCGTTGGTTCGAGTGCCCGATAGCTTTGTGTAATTTATGACTTTTGTTGCGGTCTCTATTGTTTCTCCTCTTATTTGGATGCTTTGGGCCGGTTAGCTTTCCTGCATTTTTCCTTAGTACCCATTAATATTTAGGCGGGATCGGCGTTGAGTGGAGTGGAAGTCCCAGCCAATCGATCATTGTAGCGATCGAATTTACTCCACTCAATCTCCCTGTCCCTTTTCGTAATCCTTGAGAAGATCGACTTGTTAGGATTTCTTTCTAATCTATCAGATAGGGAGGTTCTGTTGAAGGGCTGACCGTCTGGATATTGTGGTCTGTCCATGACATTGGTCTTCTTTATTCTATTGGATTTGATAGCATCATTCAGCTAGATGTGTTGTCTAGCCCTTTCCATAAGGTCGGAGAAGCTAATCGATGGCTTCATTGTCAATGATTCAGAAAGTGGGTGATCTGCGATGCCCCCTGCCAAATCATTTGATGTCATTCCTTCGCTTAAATCCCTTACTTCCGACATTGTGACCTGGAAGCGATTGATGTAGTCTTTAAGACTTTCATCGGCTCTTTGATAAAGGTTGCACAGGTCACTAACTGATTTTGGTGCACGCGTTTGCACAACGAACCGCATGGTAAACAACTCTTTGAGTTGTCTGAAAGAGGCGATTGATTCTTGAGGTGAGTCTGAGGAATCATTTCAAAGCATCTCCTCCTAGGGTGGTTGGAAAGACTCTACAGGCAATTCTTTTATCGTAGGTGCAGACATACACTTTAGTCAAATATTTCGTAAGGTGAGTAGTGGGATCAGTTTTACTTGTATATTTATCTATCACCACATCCCTTCACCTGGGAGGCAGCTTATATTTTGTAATTTCCCTGCAAAAAGGGGGAGATAGTGTTGTTGCTGGTGTTCCCTCTAAACACATCTTTTTTGGGTTCTATCAAACCAAATTGCTAGAGTTTTTGTTTGAACCATTCGTCCTCCTTGCTCATTGCCGTAAAAGTGAATTCTTCTTTTGTTATTTGGAAGCAACTGCAATTTGGCGCGTGCTTGGAGGATGAATCATTGATCAAGGATGGGATGTATGATCTATTGGGGATGTAAGGAGCATCTCTACTCGAGGACATTGTCTCCTTTCCCTTATCGTATCTGTTTGTGATTCTGGCACCCACTCTTCTACCACATGAGCACTTGGCTAGTTGAGGAAAATCTCCTTGTTCCTCCTTCTTTCAAAGTCTTCGGCAATGAAATTCATTTCCTGACCTTTTTCGATAGTTTTGAGTATTTTACCCCTTTTCAGAGTTTGGACTATGCTCTTAGTGAGGTCACTAAGAATGGCGCGCATATCTCCGATGGTAACAGAAGCATCCTTCAACTATCGCATCACCACATCATCGAGATCTGGGTGGGGGTTACCCCCGGCAGGCGATCTAAGAGATCTCTCTCTAATCTCGGAGGGCTTAAATCTGTCTTGGAAGTTGCGATTATGTTCTCTAGGAGCTACGCGGTTGTTGGATCTTGAATCTACCATGACTCTCAACGAAAGCACTAAATGATAAAGCAAGATTTGTCTTTATCCGTAAGGAGAGTTGACAGCTGATGATCCAATCGGATGATGGAGCCTACAAGAAGGGGTGCTCGATCGGACCCGAGCATTAGCACTCGGAAGTTTAAGTTAGTAGCTTTTAGAGAGAGAGTCTCATATAGTCAATACTTGTAGCTCTTGTGTTTTAGGCTATTTATAGGAGTTTTTTGGAGGGGTACTCGAGTACCTTGGGGCGTGATAATCGACAGTTAGAGCAGGTGGAGAGCATGGACGTTGTCTTGTGTCAGTGGGTTGACAGGACGTGTTGTCCCATCAGTTCGATCGGACATCACGCCTTTCCGTCTTGTTTTCCAGCTCACGTTTTGCCTTTTTATTACTGGGCTTGAGCCATACCAAACGTTGTTGGGCCAACCTGATTGGGCCTTTTGAAATATATTTTTCATAGTTATCAATATTGAAAAAGGTTAAAAAATAATTTTTTAGCAAAATTTACGGTGTAAACTATGCATTATGATTATATATATATATATATATATATATATATATATATATATATATATATATATATATATATATATATATATATATATATATTAGTTCTTAACATTAAGTAATTGTATTTATTCCATTACTATTCAATTTCTATTTTTGTAATTTTTTTATTGGTTAGAGATATGTGCATGTATCACCCACCTCTAAAAGTACATATAAATATTAAATATAATTTTCTATGTTTTTTTTTTGAGAAATCATTTTCTATGGATTTGATTTACTTTATCAACGTTTGTGTGCAACTATTTTCTATGTATTTAATTCTTTTTTGCCTTTCATAATTCAAAATGTAATAATTTATGTAATTTTCAAATAATATGAATTCTCGATTGATTTTATTTAAATTAGAGTAACTTATAAATTAATTTTTTTTATTTTAAATGTAACTTGTAAATTCACAATTAAAAGTTAATCATATACTGAACATTTACCTACCCCATCGAATTATGGGGAAGGACATAGGGATGATCACGGGACGAGAATTCTCCGCCTCAGCGGGGACTATCCCCTTACGGGGCGGAGAATCTCCGAAATTTCCTCTCGTGGGGACGGGGACAGGAAAAAAAAAATTCGTCCTAGAATCGGGAGCGGGGACGGCGAATTGGAGTATCCGTCCTGCGGGGATCCTCACCCCGCAAAAAATAATTTTTTATTTTAAAATATAATATTTTATAAATAATTAAATTAAAATATAACTTAATTTTATAATTATTAAGTTTTAAATTATACTTAATTTTAAATTATTATTGATTTTAAATGTAATTTTTAGATTTGTGGCGGGGGCGGGAAAATTTCCTTCCCGATATTGTGGCGGGGGTAGGGGCGGAGAATCCTCACCACTGGCAGAGGAATGAGTGGGGGAGAATTTTTCGGTTCCGTTCCGTGATCACCCCTAGAAGGACAGAGATGAAAGCAATGTGTATGTAAAGGTAAATTTGACAAAGTGAAACCTAGAGAGAGAGAAAAAAAATTTATTGGTGATGCTAAAATGCTAAAATTACCTAAATAGAAGAATCTGTTATTTAAAAAAAACGTTGATTGAGGATATAAATGTTAGAAAGATAGAAAATTTAGGGATTTAATTATATTACACAGAAATACAGTGGCTTAGTGTTAAAGTACAAAATTAAGGGTTCAATTTTTAAAAAATTAAAGACAGGAACCAAATTGAAAAAAAAAACGAACCGGGTCTAGGATGCAAACAACAAAACAGGTGTGGGTTTGGCGCCCTACCCTGCCCTGCATATGCTTCGCTCTCTCTTGTTGGAAACTGTTGGAAGGAGGGAAAGGATGATTTTTTGACAGTAAGAAACAAGGGAAATTTGAAACAAAAATTGGAGGAGAAAAAGAAGAAGAAGATGATGATGATGATTAAGGAGAAGAAGAAGACTAGCTCGGAGATCTTTCAAAAGGGTATCACTTACTTAAATTTTGTACCTTTCAATTGTTTTTATCCAAAACTCCTGGTCCTTTTTGCCTTTCGCATGGTCCTTGTCATTTTTATTGATCTTTGAGTTAAAATTTCATAGGTGAGTCTTGCTTTCAGCTCTTAGCTTTTGGTTAATTTTTCAATCTCCTGGGTTAGAAAACTATGGCATTGATTGCATTATTTTGAGTACATTCACTAAGTTTTTTGTCCTCTCTGTTTTGACTGGTTTTGTACTGGAAGAACGAAATCAGTTGCAAAAAATACAATGGAAATTGAGCTGATGCAAATCAAAATTCGAAGACAGAACAAGACAAGAAAGGCAATCTGCAATTCAACTTATGCAAGTAAGCAAAAACAGTAAGCATCATAAAAATCCTACAGAAGCAAAAGCTGTACATAGTTTTGTGGAAGCTTATCTGTGCTTCAAAGGTATAAATATAGATAAATCAGGACAATGACATCTGATGAGTAATGCAGTATTTCTGCAAATTTCTAAAGTTGGAAATATGTTATAGGCACTTCAAATGTACAGCATAATAGTCACAACTACACAATGAAGCAAAGTTCATTAGGTCTCAAATATAAGTTATAGAACTAATGAATCAAACTAACAAAATTTCATATCTAGCCTCCAGAGAGCACACAGGAATCAGTGCGTTTTCATCAAGACTATCAGTGTGTGTAGCCACTATCTTACTGTTCTGAGATAGTTCCCTAATTCTGTTCACCTGTAAAATTCACAATCAAATGCTTAAACATTTATATATATCTGCAAAATGATGAAGAATGACGACAATTAAGTTAGATAACTTATGTAGTTAATTAAATTTTCATATGGAAGAAAACATCAGCAACAAAACAGATATAACTAGAAGGTAAATTGCAGACAGAAAAATCCAAGAGAGATGGATAAATATATTGATAGACACAAAGAACTGAAGATTCCACAATTGAAAGTAAAAAATAACCTTATAAATCTTCATTAAGGCAGCAAGAATTAAATGGAAGACCTTATCCCTTGGACATGAATCACATGATTATATTAGTTTTTGGAAATGAGAAGGCCAAAAGCCTATAATATAAGACCTTAGCTTAATTCAAACAAGAAATTCTACTACGTATTTAAAGATCCGACACCAATTTATGTCATTTTAACAACAACTTTAACAGCATGGTGGAATATTACTTCTTTTTTATGAGAGTTGCATCAGTAACCACTTCCAAGACAGCCAGATCCCTTTTGGAGTATTTCCTGATTTTCACATTGGTCACTTTTTACCAAAATTTTTATATTAATACAAGTTCACTGAATTGATAATATAAGAATCAATAAATTCACTTGAATCTATAAATATTAAGAAGAGAGGTACGTTGCCCGGATGTATAGTTGTTTATATTTTCTTACAAAGGGAGAACGTGCTTCTTCATTGAACTGTCAGATCAAGTAAACAAAGGAAGCCACATTTGATTAGTATAACCATGAATAAGGAAGGGGAAATGCAACGATTGTCCAGTGTGATATTACTTGCGATATGTGCTCTGTAGCTACAACCTTGGTGTTACAGACTGTCATTCAACAGTCTGTCATTGTTCAACATTTGTGGCTAACGTGATTGAGTAGTGATTGTAGTAGTGATTGTAGGAGTAGATGTAGGAGGTGATTTAGTTGACTTTCTAACAAAGATTTTATGTATAAATACAATATAATTATTGAGAAATCAATACAGAAAAAGAAAATATTTGTTCTCTTTCATGGTATCAGAGCTAGCGATGTGGGCCACCATGTGTGGATTCAACCTCTGAGTGCATCCTTAAGGCGCAGGTGTGCCTGCGTTTAAGGAGGAGAGTATGATGCGGGAGCATGTGTTGCAAGGCATCCTCTGAGTCACCAGTCCCACATCGAAAGATCTTGTGCTGGTTGATATGAGCTTGAAAATCTCATAAATATTGTGTTTTAATGTGTAGTTTTGTTAGTATTGTGTTTATTATTTTGGTATTTTATCTATATTTTGTTGCTTTTATGTGTTTGGTGTGTTTATGGTTGTTTTATTTGTTTTGTAGGAGAAAGAAAATGATTTGAGGTTTAAAGGAGTTAATTGGAAGAAAAAGGAGAGGAATGAGAGCTACAAGGGCATTGTCGCGAGCGCGACAATGCAAGAGAGCTCGCGACAGCAAGCGAGGAAGAAAGCCAGGCCAACAGAAGAAGCGTGTATTGTCGCGAGGGCGACAATGAAGGAAAGGTCTCGACAGCTAGCGGAGCCAGCCAAAGCATGGGCGTTGTCTTGTCGCGAGCGCAATATAGGACGGATGAGCAGTTGTATTTTTGAAGAGATGCAATTTTCACCACCAAGTGCAACTTTTATGAAGAGTTATTTTTGAAGAGCCATATCTTTTAGGGAGGTATATATATACCAAGTGAACAGATATTTAGGATGATGAATTTTAGAATTTGATATTGTGATTCTTAAGAACAATAGTTTTCTTGAGTATTTTATTTTTATTTTTCATGACTTGAGAAGGGGACAAAGCAAGGGAGAAGATATCTTTTGTGAATGGAAAAGGGTTGAGAGATCCCCTTCTTCTTTTTCTTAATTTTATTTCTTCCTTGTAAACTTTAAATGAATGTTGTTTCTGCATTTGATTATATATGAACAATTTCCTGTTTTCATTTACTTAATTGATCTTTGAATGTAGAATTTGCTATTAAAAGTTTATTAGTATCATTAGAAGTTAAGGAAAACAACCTTAGATGGCAATTTCTTTTTTGAAATTAACATAATGGTTATAAATAAGAGAGTTAGCGAGAGCAACGTCTTATTGAAAATTAATAGGAAATTCATTATCAAAGCATAGTTTGAGAGATCACATGTGGAGATAATTGCTATAGATTGGTGATTAATCTTAAAATATGTAATTAAAATCAACTAGTTCATTAACGACAGTTGAAAATTAGCACTTTAATTGCATGTCTTAGGCAATCTAATTCATGTGGAGAGAGTGGATTAGAAATTTATTTCAATTTGGCTTACTAAAAAGATTAAAACATATTAATTAAAAGAATGGTATCAAGTGCATGATTATTTATTTCCTTACATTTATTGTCTTCTTGATGATATTTAACTAGGATTTAATTAATTAATGCAATAGAGTAGTTTAGAGTTAATTTTTACTTACGAACATCGTAAACAAGTTTAAAATTGAGTAGTAATAGTGGATAATTTAAATCAACATTTTCTCGTGGGATCGATATCTGAAGTACTATAACCGGTACACCGTATACTTGCGGTATTTAAGCTTCTAGAAAAAGCATGACAAGTTTTTGGCACCGTTGCCGGGGACCATATTTGATTTAATTATTGCATTATGAACCTTGATTTAAGATTTTGATTACGATATTTAATTTGTTTTTGTTTGTTTGTTTTGTTGTGAATTTTCAGGATTTGACAGTTCATGCTGCGTACAAGGAGTTCACAAGAAGAACTTGAACCGTTGAATCTAGAGATAGAGAGATTTCTTTCGAGTAACCGCAAGTCTAATAAGAAGAAGATCGGACTAGAAGATTGACCATGGCTGATGAAGAGAATCCACTGCGTTTGATGGACTTTGCCACGCCGACATTGAGTGGTGCTCAACAAGGGGTGGTAAGACCAATGGTAAACGCGAATCAATTTGAGATTAAACCATCACTTTTACAAATGATTCAAAATAGTATACAGTTTTATGGTTGACAAATGAGGATCCCAATGCTCATTTTGCAAACTTCTTAGAAATCTGTGATACCTTTAAAATTAATGGGGTTTCGGCGGATGCAATTAAGCTTAGGCTTTTCCTTTTACATTGAAGGACAAAGCAAAAGCTTGGTTGAATTTCCTTACTAGGGGTTCTATAACAACTTGGGACCAATTAGCCCAAGCCTTTTTATCAAATATTTTTTCCTAGCAAAAACTGCCAAAATTATAAAGGATATCACCACATTTGTTCAATATGACACTGAATCTTTGTATGAAGCATGGGAGAGATTTAAAGAATTGCAGCAAAGTTGTCCACACCACAATCTTCAAGGGAACTGATGCAAACGTTTTATAATGGTGTGAATCCAACTACATGAGGCACCATTGATGCTGCAGCTGGGGGATCTCTTATGAGGAAGACCACGGAGGCTGCATTCGAGTTATTGGAGGAAATGTCAATGAACAATTGCATGTGGCCAACTGAGAGAGCTAGGGAGTCAATTTCTCAAATGTGAGGGGATTTCATGCAGTAGATTCAGTAGTGGCTTTGCAAGCTCAAGTTGAGCAGTTGACACAGAAAATTAATAGCTTAGTTATGGGAAGTAATCCACCAAGTGGGTGTAATATATGTGGACAATTAGGCCATGGAAGTGAATGGTGTTATTTGGGTATGGCTAGTACGGTAAGAACAAGTTAGTTTCATCCAAGGGCAAGGAAGAGGAAACCCGTACTCAAACACTTACAACCCGGTTGGAGAAACCATCCGAATTTTTCTTGGGGGAATAATAGCAACCAAAATAGGGCTATAGGGAATCAACAACCTTAAGATAGGTTGGTGCCTTGGAAAGTTAAGATGGATAGGTTTTTGGAGGGCATTAATATGAAGTTTAATGCACAAGAGGATGCCCAGAAGAGGATGGAAACTAAGTTTGAACAAATAACCAAGAATCAACTCAATCATAATTTAGAAGTTCAATTGGGACAAATTGCCAAGGCTCTACCGTCGCGATTACAAGGGAATTTATCAAGCAATACGGAAGACAATCCGAGAGAACATTTAAAGGCAATAAATTTGAGGCCAGGAAAATCTTACACTAGTGAATTGGTTACCACTAACAAGTTTGGTAATGTGCAGGAAAGTAAAAGGCAAGATGAGTTGGTTCGCGAGCGCGAAAGGAGAAGGAGCTACCACCATCGCGAGTGAGGCAGCTATCGCGAGCGCTTCAGTTACAGCAGATCAGCCTTCTGTCACGAGCGCGACAGATGTGGGCACAAGGGAAAATTTCTAAGGTTTTTCAACCACGACCATCATTTTTGCAACGATTGAAGCAAGAGACTCAAGATAAGCAATTTCAATCTTTTCTTGATTAAATTAAAGCATGTGCATATAAATTTAAATTTTGTTGAGGTTATAACACAAATTTCAAATTATGCAAAGTTTCTTAAAGATTTAATTGATGAGAAAAGAAGTTGGGGAAGATATTTCAACCATTGAATTAACTAAGGCATGTAGTTCTATTATCTAAATAACTTGCCTACTAAGCTAAAAGATAATGGTAGCTTTACAATTCCATGCATTTTAGGGATGTAGAGTTTTCTAAGTGTTTATGTGATTTGGGGGCTAGCATTAACCTTATGCCGTTTGTCTATTTCAAAAATTTGGGGTTAAATTATGTTAAACCTACTTCCATGGTTTTACAACTAGCTGACCAATCCATTAAAAAACCATATGGCATAGTGGAGGATGTGTTAGTTAAAGTTGATAAATTTATTTTGCCTGCTGATTTTGTTATCCTAGATTTTACTTATGATGTGAAGTGCCCATTGATATTAGGGAGACCTTTCATGAGAACTGACGGGCATTGGTTGATGTCTATGAGGGTTCATTAATTTTGAGAGTGGGGGATGATAGTGTAGAATATCCCATGGATAGGGCATTAAGGTACCCCATGGAGGAAAATATATGCATGAGAATATATGTCATTGATGCTTGTATTGCAATAGTTTTTTAATGAAGCAGGTCAAGATGAAGTGATCATTGAGGAAGAAGTTAGTGGGGAGGAAGAGCAAGAGGGTGTAAGGCCAGAGAGCTTATATCAAAATGATGCACCTATACCACCTTCAATTCCTCGTCCTCCTACGGTAGAATTAAAAGAGCTACCTAGTCATTTCAGGTATGCATTTCTTGGTTTAAATCATACTTTACCTATCATTGTGTCTAGTAAACTTACTAGTGATCAGGAAGCTTTGTTAGTAGAGGTGGTTAGAAAGAGGATAAAAAGTATAGGTTGGCAAATTTCATATTTAAAAGGAATTAGTCCTAATGTTGTCATGCATAGGATTAATATGATAAATGATTGTCAACCTAAGGCAGATAGGCAAAGGAGACTTAACCCGAATATGAAGGAGGTAGTTAAGAAGGAGGTCATTAAAATGTTAGATGCTGGGATTATCTATCCAATTTCGGATAGTGCTTGGGTGAGCCCAATACATTGTATACCTAAGAAAGGAGGTATGACGGTAGTTAGGAATGAGAGTGGGGAATTGATTCCTACTAGAACCACCATGGGTTGGAGTGTTTGTATAGATAATAGAAAGTTAAATTTAGCTACTAGGAAAGATCACTTCCCTTTACCCTTCATTGATCAAATGTTGGAAAGGGTAGCTGGGCATTCTCATTATTGCTTTTTGGATGGGTATTCGAGCTATTTTTAAATTTTTATATACCCTAGTGACCAGGAAAAGACTATCTTTACTTGTCCGTATGGAACTTTTGCATATAGACGTATGCCTTTTGGGTTATGTAATGCACCTGCAACTTTTCAAAGGTACATGACCTCTATCTTTGGGGATATGATTGAGAATATCATGGAAGTTTTTATGGATGATTTTTCTGTCTATGGAGACTCATTTTAGTTATGTTTAAATAATTTAGATAGAGTATTGGCTAGGTGTGAGGAAACTAACCTAGTGCTTAATTGGAAAAAGTGTCACTTTATGGTTGAAGAGGGTATAGTTCTTGGCCATAAGATTTCCAGTAGAGACATTGAAGTGGATAGAGCAAAGGTTGAATTGATTGAAAATTTACCTCTACCCACTATACTTAAGGGCATTAGATCATTCTTAGGACATGCTGGTTTTTATAGACGATTCATTAAGGATTTTTCACTAATAGCTAAGCCTTTAACTAATTTGTTGGTTAAGGAAGTAACTTTTGAATTTTCTGATGAATGTATGCATGCTTTTAATTCTTTAAAGGAAGCCCTTACAAGTGCACCTATAATCACTTTTCCTAATTGGGAGCTACCTTTTGAGATTATGTACGATGTAAGTGACTTAGCTGTGGGTTGTGTACTAGGACAAAGGATTGGAAAGCATTTGCATGTGATTTACTATGCCAGTCATACTTTATCACCGCCTCAAGTGAATTATACTACCACTGAAAAAGAGATGTTGGCTATTGTTTATACATGTGATAAGTTTAGGTCCTATTTGTTGGGATCTAAAGTCATAATTTATACGGATCATGCAGCTTTAAGATATTTGTTTGCTAAAAAAGATGCTAAACCTAGGTTGATTCGTTGGGTTCTTCTATTGCAAGAATTTGATCTAAAAATTAAAGATAAGAAGGGCTCTGAAAATTTAGTAGTTGATCACTTATCTAGGTTAGAAAATGCTGAAGGGCCACTAGGAGATAGTCATGAAATCAGTGAATCTTTTCTGGATGAATCTCTTATGTCAATAAATTATAAGCATGTACCTTGGTTTGCAGATTTTGCTAACTTTCTTACTGCAGGTATTATACCTTATGTATTGATTTGGCAACAGAAAAAGAAATTTTTTAGTGATGCTAAAAATTATCTTTGGGAGGAGCCCTATTTATTTAGGATAAGTGGGGATGGTGTTATAAGAAGGTGTGTGAGTGAGGAGGAAACTATGGATATTTTAGCTCATTGTCATTCATCATTGTATTCGGGTCATAATGGTGGAGCAAAAACTGCTTCTAGGGTGCTAGAGTGTGGTTTTTATTGACCTACCCTTTTTAATGATGCTAGGACTTTTGTAGCTAGATATGATAAGTATCAAAGGGCAGGTAACATAGGGAAGAGAGATGAGATGCCTTTGAATAATATTTTAAAAGTGAAAATTTTTGATGTGTGGGAAATAGACTTTATAGGTCCATTCCCTATATCTTTTAGGAAATCTTATATATTGGTTGGAGTAGATTATGTCTCAAAGTGGGTTGAAGCTGAAGCTTTACCAACCAATGATTCAAAGGTGGTGATTACATTTTTGAAGAAACTCTTTTCATGGTTTGGAGTGCCACGGGCTATCATAAGTGATGGAGGTACGCATTTTATTAATCGGCCTTTTGCATCTTTATTGCATAAATATGGTGTCCATCATAGAGTAGCTACTCCATATCATCCACAAACTAGCGGTCAAGTAGAGGTGTCCAATAGAGAAATTAAATGGATATTAGAAAAATTGTTTCTAGTTCTAGAAAAGATTGGGCACATAAGCTTGATGATGCATTATGGGCATATAGGACTGCTTTCAAAATACCTATTGGAATGACTCCATATAGGTTAGTGTATGGGAAAGCATGTCATCTTCCTATTGAGTTAGAACATAGGGCATATTGGACAATCAAGACTTTGAATTATGATATGAAAGATGCTGATTTAAAACGATGTTTGCAATTAAATGAACTTGATGAATTGCGTCTTCTTGCATATGAAAGTGCACGTTTATATAAGGAAAGATCTAAGAAATGGCATGATGCTATTATTAAGTATAAAAGCTTTAAGAGTGGGGATAATGTTCTACTTTTCAATTCTCGCTTGAAATTATTCCCTGAAAAATTGAGATCTAGATGGAGTGGACCTTTTGAAGTAACTCAAGTTTTCGACCATGGATATCTAGAACTAAAAAATAGTAAAGGAGACTTATTTAAAGTTAATGGGCATCGATGTAAAATATATTTTGATGGAGCATATGAGGGCAAAGAGGTATCTTTTATCTCTTTGAAATTGGCTTAGTGGTTATTCATATTTTTACTTTCTCTCATTTTTATGTGGATAATTTTATTTTTCTTTATTTATTTATTAACTTATTTAGAATACTTACACATTTTTATTTTTATTTTACAGGTATTTATGTATGATTTATTTGTGTTTTCTACTATTTACTGTTTTTCAAAAAAAAAAGTCATGAAGTATTATCCTTGTCGCAAGCGCGACATAGATGTGTGGGACGGATCATAGGGCTCTGTCGCAAGCGCACCCTACTCGCCCTCGCGACCGTTTCCTCATGAATTTTGGCATAGGGTTCTGTTGTGAACGCGACACCATTGCCCTCGTGACTTATGAATAGGGAGATTAGGCATTTAGGATCTATCGCGAGCACGACATGCCTTGCGAGCTCGCTAGGTTCAAATAACGTGTCTTGTCGCGAGGTCGTGATAGGACACATGATTTGAATTTTTGAGGTTTTTAGCTGCCTTTTCACCTTCCCTATAAAATAGCTAAAACCCTAGTTTCAACCATCACCTTCCCACATTCAGCTGCTCTCAAGTTTTCTAAGTTTTTTCTCTCACGATTTTGGGTTTTCTTCTCTTCTTTT
This sequence comes from Excoecaria agallocha, assembly GCA_037975025.1. Classification (NCBI taxonomy): domain Eukaryota; kingdom Viridiplantae; phylum Streptophyta; class Magnoliopsida; order Malpighiales; family Euphorbiaceae; genus Excoecaria; species Excoecaria agallocha. Next base: position 27,268,840 of record CM075816.1, read on the forward strand.
ATTTCTCACTTGATTTTGTGGAGAGTTTTGCTGGGATTCCGTGTTGTTTCTTTTTCTTCCTCATCTATTTTTGTGATTTTAGCTTAGTTTACACAAGATTTTCATCATGGTTCGCACTAAGTCCATAGCCCGCAAGGATAAGCAACCTGTAGCAGAGCCAAGTTCTCTACCCTCGCCTCCTGCTGAGTACCTTCAAGCCAGGTTTGAGTGTCCTTTTCCTATATACTATGAAGAGGAAGGTAGAAAATTTAAATTTTTTGACACCAAAACTTATGTGGGCATGTTACACCTAGACAATGATTTGCTAAAAGATCTATGTCTCACTGCACAATTTGATAAATATGTCAAATATATGAAATGGAAAAACTTCTTTTGTTATGAATTTGCCTATTAGGAAGGCTTGGGCTGTGGAATTTTTTGTCACCTTGGCATATTTAGATAGTAAAAAGACTCATTTTAAATTTAGACATCAAGGTACTGAATTTATTTTTGGTTTTGATGAGATGCAAGCTTGGTTTGATTTTCCTTTGAATGGAAAACGTTTTAATGCCATTTTGTTTGATCACCGGCCTATTTGGACTAAAATAACTGGCTTAAATGAATTCAATAACAAAAATACATCCAATAGACTTATTAAGGATAATGCTTTGTTCTTATTTCATAAATATCTATGCCATGCATTATTTGGATAAGTCAAAAGCACTAAGGTTCAAACTAAAGATTTATTTGTGCTTGATTTGTTGTTATCGCGTAAAATACCACGTTCTATAGATTTTATCTTTGATGGGTTATATCATGCGTCCATTGCTAAAACTAAAACGGTAGGAATGTGTCACATGGTAACCGGCATTATTTTAGGGTCTTTAGGTGACTTGAATAATTTTGTTTTGGATGAAAATGAGCCTGTTACTAAAATGGATATCCGTTATTTGCTTAATTCACATGTTTTAGATAGAGGCGTTTGGCCTCCGCAGTTTCTTTCACGTTTTGCACAGGAAATGGGTCCTCATCGTGCAAAAGGAAAAGGAAAAGCACCTAAATCTTCAACTGTTGCAGCGTCTGGTGATTTGGATGGTGATGATGATGAAGATGAAGCTACCCATGCTGGGGATTCAAGTGTTGGACGCGATGATAGTGGTGAGCCAAGTGTTGGTGTTGAGCAAGAGGAAGTTGTTGGATTGCAGCAAGTTATGTCTTGTTTAGATGGCATTGAAGCTGCAAATCAAAGCATGGAGGCACGGATGGATTCTCTTGAGGCGACTATTCACAAAATGCATAAAAGTCATAAAAGCCTCAGCCGCAAGCTGCTTTCCTTCTTTCGCCATCAGAACATTCTATTTACTCCTCCACCGGGGTCCCCAAATGGACTAGCTGAGTAATGTTCCTCTCTCCTATTTTTAATTTTTCTTATATTTGTGTTTGTTTGTGTTGAGTGCTTGTTTGTGTGGTACGTTTTGTTTTTGTGGCATCTTCCTTACACAATGAAGACATTGTGTCCTTTAAGTGTGGGGAAGTTAGTTGTTAGTTGGTATATAGGATTAGTTTTAAATTTTTATGTTATGTTATGTTATGTTAAGTTGTGTTATAGAGTTTTTCTTTGTGAGGTTATTGCTTGGTGGCATATGTAGGTAATCTTTGCATAGTTAATTATAAGTCTATTGGATACATTTACTAAAATGAAATTAAGGATCTTTTGTTTTAACATGATTATGTTTCTATGGATAGGCATGTTTAGGTAAAGTACTTTGGTATACATTTCTTTTAGACCAAGTTTCTTTAAGTATGTGCTTTGGAATAGTGAGTTTTACATGATGTAGAGTTTTATCATAACCATTGTGAGCTTTTGTGCCTTAACTATATTAATAATTTTTTGTTGAGGGAATTCCTCTTGTATTCATTACTTTAGAACTTGTGTTAGATAATTTTTGAAATCACATTTAGTATATAATATGCATGAAAAATGATAAGGGCATTAGAAATAACCTCTTTTAGCTTGCTTAAATAACTAACCTTTTTGACTTTAGGTAGCCATTTTGAGCCTATAACCATTTGATTCATGAGCCTATTTTTAGCCCTGCACCAATTTCTAATGAATTAAACTTTTCTTTTTGAACCCTTGTGTGGAAAAGGTAGTAATGCCTTGATGAGTAGGATATAGTATTGATATTTTGTAAGCATGAATTATTTATTAATCATTTTTGATCCCTTATGGTCCACTAGTTGACAAAAAAAAGGAAAAGAAATGAAAAAAAAGAAGAAAACTACTACACAAGTTTGCTTTAAAAAAATGAAAACAAAAGTAAGAGAAACAACTAGTAGAAGTTGAGCATGATGTGAAAGTTAGTGAGAATTAAAGAATGTTGTGAGGGGATAAGTAAATCTCATTAGGAAAGATAGATTTCATGCTTTAGTTTTTGCGATACAAAGTCTTACTTGTTTTAGTAATTGCTATATTTTTCCACATAAATGAGTTACTTAACCAAAATTTCTTCCTACCCTAACCTAAGCCAAGCTATAACCCTTTAAATACCCTTTTGATTTTGTGCATATTTTATGCTAGTGATGGAGATTTTTATTTAATACAAGCTTATGGTATGTGGTGGTATAAGAGGAAATACGAGTTAAATACAATTCCTTAAACACTTGAGTGATGTAAGGCAGAAATTATGAAAGAATAACTCTACATTTTGTATTACTTGCTAGGTTAGAGTACATGTTGTAAGGAATAAAGGTTTTTAAGAGCTTTATATAATTGTACTTTGCATTCTCTTGTTTATCTTATTTGAGGACATATGAGTATTAAACCTTATATATCCAAGATTTTGTTTTGGTATTTGTTGACATTGACTCAATAATTAATATGTTAAAGAAACCTTGCATGTGTTAACTTATGAGAATCTCAAGAAGTATGAACTCCATATTTCATGTTTTATGTTTTATTTATATGTTTGAGTTATAATAATTTTCTTGCATTTTGAATTTCTGCTTGAGGATAAGCCAAAGTTCAAGTGTGGGGAATTGATATGAGCTTGAAAAGCTCATAAATATTGTGTTTTAATGTGTAGTTGTGTTTAGTATTGTGTTTATTATTTTGGTATTTTATCTATATTTTGTTGCTTTTATGTGTTTGGTGTGTTTGTGGTTATTTTATTTGTTTTGTAGGAGAAAGAAAATGATTTGAGATTTAAAGGAGTTAATTAGAAGAAGGAGAGGAATGAGAGCTACAAGGGCATTGTCGTGAGCGCGACAATGCAAGAGAGCTCGCGACAGCAAGCGGGGAAGAAAGCCAGGCTAGCAAAAAAAGCATGTATTGTCGCGAGGGCGACAATGAAGAAAAGGTCGCGATAGCTAGCGGAGCCAGCGAAAGCATGGGCGTGTCTTGTCGCGAGCGCGACATAGGACGGATGAGCTGTTGTATTTTTGAAGAGATGCAATTTTTCACCACCAAGTGTAACTTTTGTGAAGAGTTATTTTTGAAGAGCCATATCTTTTAGGGAGGTATATATATACCAAGTGAACAAATATTTAGGATGATGAATTTTAGAATTTGATATTGTGATTCTTAAGAACAATAGTTTTCTTGAGTATTTTATTTTAATTTTTCATGACTTGAAGAAGAAGACAAAGCAAGGGAGAAGATATCTTTTGTGAATGGAAAAGGGTTGAGAGATCCCCTTCTTCTTGTTCTTAATTTTATTTCTTCCTTGTAAACTTTAAATGAATGTTGTTTCTGCATTTGATTATATATGAACAATTTCCTTTTTTTGCCATTTACTTAATTGATCTTTGAATGTAGAATTTGCTATTAAAAGTTTATTAGTATCATTAGAAGTTAAGGAAAACGACCTTAAATGGCAATTCCTTTTCTGAAAATCAACATAATGGTTATAAATAAGAGAGTTAGCGAGAGCAACATCTTATTGAAAATTAATAGGAAATTCATTATCAAAGCATAGTTTGAGAGATTACATGTGGAGATAATTGCTATAGATTGGTGATTAATCTTAAAATGTGTAATTAAAATCAACTAGTTCATTAACGAGAGTTGAGAATTAGCACTTTAATTGCATGTCTCAGGCAATCTAATTCATGTCGAGAGAGTGAATTAGAAATTTATTCCAATTTGGCTTACTAATAAGATTAAAACATATTAATTAAAAGAATGGTTTCAAGTGCGTGATTATTTAATTTCCTTACATTTATTGTCTTCTTTGATGATATTTAACTAGGATTTAATTAATTAATGCAATAGAGTAGTTTAGAGTTAATTTCCACTTACGAACATCGTAAACAAGATTAAAATTGAGTAGTAATATTGGATAATTTAAATCAACATTTCCTCGTGGGATCGATATCTGAAGTATTATAACCGGTACACCATATACTTACGGTATTTAAGCTTCTAGAAAAAGCATGACACTGGTTGAGCAGTATATAGGCGGCGGTTCACCTCCACTTGGCATGACGCGTTTTAAAGCCGTGAGGGCTGACGTGGTGATTCTCTCTTGCTACTTCACTGTTGAGGATTTCTTTATTAGACCTTTGCTGAATATTAGGCTTCCTTTTTCTTCATATATATTGGTGGTGGCAGTATTGTGGAAAATTTTATTTGAGGTCTTAGTTAAGTTGGATTAAAAAAAATTATAAAAATAAAAAAAAATAAAAAAATGGGGGATGATAGTAAATCAGTTGGAGATAAATATGATGTTACTGAAATTATTTCAGCACCCACCAAAATTACTTAGCATAAATTAAATGGGTCTAATTTCTAGAATGGAGTGGGAGAATAAGAATTTATTTAAGAAGTGTTGAGAAAGATGATCATTTAATTGAGAAACCGTCCAATGATAAAACTTGGCTTAGAGATGATGCTCGGTTGATGTTACAAATTACTAATTCTATTAAAAATGATGTGGTAGGATTAATAAATCACTGTGAGTATGTTAAGGAGTTAATGGATTATTTAGCTTTCTTGTATTCGGGTAAAGGAAATGTTACTCACATCTATGATGTATGTAAAGCGTTCTATCATGCTGAAAAAGATGAGACTAAATCCCTCACTGCTCATTTTATGGAGTTCAACAAAGTATATGCAGAGTTGAATGTCTTATTACCTCTCAGCACAGACATTAAGAAGCTACAAACTCAGCGGGAACAAATGGCTATTATGAGTTTTCTTGCCAGTCTTCCTTCAGAATTTGAGACCGCGAAATCTCAAATTTTGTCTAGCCCTGAACTCACCACACTTCAAGATGTTTTTAGCAGATTGTTACGGATAGAGAAGAATGCTCAACCATCTCAATAGCCCAATGTACTAGTTGTTAAAGAAGGATAGGGAAATGAAGCTGGAAGGAACCGTAATAGAGGAGTGAATGCTACCAGAAATAATGACTTCAGCAATATTACTTGCTACTTTTGCAAAGAACCTGGACACACAAAGCGATACTGTAGAAAATTGCATCGCAATCAGAGAACTCAAGCTGCTAACGTTGCTGCATCTAGTTCATCTTCTAAAAGATCTGTCACTATTTTAGCTGAAGAATATGCTAATCTCTTGAAGGAATCCACTCTAATTGATGATTCAAGTAAAACATGCCTTGTTTCTTCCTCAAAACAATGGGTCATTGACTCCAGTGCTACAGATCATATGATAGGTAACCTTCGAACCTTTTTCACCTTCCAGTCTCATAAAGTATCCTCCCCTATAACAATAGCCGACGGATCAACTTATTATGTTGAGGGTTCTGGCATCGTTAAACCCACATCTTCTATCACTTTATCTTCAGTACTAAGTTTGCCTAATCTTTCTTTCAATTTGATGTCTGTAAGCAAGCTTACCAAAGATCTAAAGTGTTGTATCTCATTTTTTCCTAATCATTGTCTATTTCAGGATCTTGTGACGAAGCAGATATTTGGTAGAGGACATGTATCTGATGGTCTTTATGTTCTGAATTCATGGGTACCTCGATCTGTGGCTTGTCCTAGTACTACTTCACCTTTCGAAGCTCATTGTTGGCTGGGACATCCCTCTTTACCAATTTTGAAGCAAATAGATCCACAATTCAATAAAGTTTTATCATTAGATTGTGAGTCTTGTCACTATGCAAAACACCATCGAAGCTCATTAGGACCTAAAATTAATAAACGAGCTGGATTTGCTTTTGAATTAGTTCGCTCAGATGTTTGGGGTCCATGTCTTGTTGTATCAAAAATAGGATTCAAACATTTTGTTACTTTTGTTGATGATTTTTCTAGAATGACTTGGATTTATTTTATGAAAAATTGTTTTGAGGTATTCACTTATTTTTCTACTTTTTGTGCTGAGATTAAAACTCAATTCAATGTTTCTGTGCACATATTACGGAGTGATAATGCTAAGGAATACTTGTCAGAACCATTTCAAACTTATATGACTCAACATGGTATTCTCCATCAATCATCACGTGTTGATACCCCCTCTCAAAATGGAGTGGCTAAAAGGACGAATAGACATCTCCTTGAGACTACTCGTGCCCTGTTGTTTCATATGAAAGTTCCTAAGTATTTTTGGGCTGATGCTGTATCCACAACATGTTTTCTGATTAACCGGATGCCATATACGGTACTTACTGGTAATAGCCCCAATCATGTTCTTTTTCCTTATAAATCATTGTTTCCAATAGAACCAAAAATTTTTGGAAGCACGTGTTATGTTCGTCATGTACGACCCCATATTACAAAACTAGATCCCAAAGCTTTGAAGTGTGAATTCTTGGGATATTCTCGTCTTCAAAAGGGGTATCGATGTTATTCTCCTGATCTCAAAAGATATGTGATTTCTACTGATGAGCATTTTCGAAGCAAACATCATTTTTCTCTACTAAGTCTACTTCTATTAGTCAAAGGAAGGAAGATGAATGTCTCATCTATAAATCTATATCAAGTTCTGAACATTCAGTGGATGATAGTGTTTCTCATGATGTTTCTCCTGTTGATCAGACTTCAGTTCCAGATAAGCCACCTATTGTGCAAGTTTATTCTAGGAGAACAGTGGCCACTGATACATATCCTATGCCAAAATCAACTTCGTCATTGGATCCTCCACCAAACGACCTTGATCTTCCCATCAGCCTTCGCAAAGGTAAACACAGTTGTAAATCTACTTATTCCATTGCTAACGTTATTTCATATTATCACTTATCTCCACCATCTAGTGCTTTCATTACTTCTTTAGACTCCATCTCCGTACCTAAAATAGTTAAAGAAGCTTTATCTCATCCTGACTGGCGCACTGCAATGCGTGAAGAAATTGAAGCTCTAGATGATAGCCAAACTTGGGAGTTAGTCGATTTACCTCACGACAAAAAGGCTATTGGATGCAAATGGGTCTTTGCAGTTAAAGTCAATCCGGATAGATCTATTGCTAGACTTAAAGCTCGGCTTGTAGCCAAAGGATATGCACAGATATATGGAGTAGATTACTCTGACACTTTCTCTCCTATAGCCAAGATGGCTTCTGTTCGTCTCTTCATCTCTCTTGCTGCTTCTCAGCACTGGCCATTACATCAGCTAAATATCAAAAATGCATTTCTTCATGGAGATCTTCAAGAAGAGGTATATATAGAGCAACCACTTGGTTTTGTTGCTCAGGGAGAGTATGGTAAAGTTTATCATTTGAAGAAATCTCTGTATAGACTAAAGCAGAGTCCTCGTGCTTGGTTTGGCAAAATCAGTAAGGTTGTCCAAGAGTTTGGGTTAAGGAAGAGTCAAAGTGATCATTTAGTGTTCTACAGACAATCAACAGTCGGTATTATTCTTCTTGTTGTATATGTTGATGATATTGTAATTACAGGAAGTGATCATGAAGGAATCTCTTCTCTTAAGTCTTTCTTGCATGACAAACACGAAAGACTTAGGCCAGCTGAAATACTTTCTGGGAATAGAAGTTTCAATAAATAAAAAGGGAATTCTTTTGTCTCAAAGAAAGTATGTTCTTGATTTACTTGCAGAAACTAGAAAATTAGGGGCTAAGCCATGCAATACTCCTATAGTCCCAAATGTACAACTCACAAAAGATGATGGCGATCCATTTGATGACCAAGAAAGATATAGGTGGTTAGTTGAAAAATTGAACTATCTTACAGTTACTCGTCCAGATATTGCATTTGCAGTAAGTATTGTTAGCCAGTTTATGACAACCCCAACAGTCAAGCATTGGGAGGCTTTAAAACATATCCTATGCTATTTGAAAGGTGCTCCTGGATTAGATATACTTTACAGTGATCATGGACATAACCACATTGAGTGTTTTGCTGATGCAGATTGGGCAGGATCTAAGACTGATAGAAGATCAACTACAGGCTATTGTATTTTTGTCGGAGAAAACTTAGTGTCTTGGAGAAGCAAGAAACAAACTGTAGTATCCAGGTCAAGTGCAGAATCTGAATATAGAGCAATGTCACAGGCTTCATGTGAAATCTTATGGATTCGTCATTTGCTTGCCGAAATTGGTATGATTTCTCGTCTCCAGCAAAATTTTGGTGTGATACTCAAGCCGCTATCCATATTGCCTCCAATCCAGTGTATCATGAGCGGACCAAACATATTGAAGTTGACTGTCACTTCATTCATGAAAAAATTCAAGATAATGTAATTTCAACTGGGCATGTGAAAACAGCAGAACAATTAGATGATTTATTTACAAAAGCTTTAAATTGGCCACGAGTCGAATATTTATGTAATAAGTTGGGCATGATCAATATTTATGCTCCAGCTTGAGAGGGAGTGTTACAGACTGTCATTCAACAGTCTGTCATTGTTCAACATTTGTGGCTAATGTGATTAGAGCAGTGATTATAGCAGTGATTGTAGGAGTAGATGTAGGAGCTAATTTAGTTGACTTTCTAACAAAGATTTTGTGTATAAATACAATGTAATTACTGAGAAATCAATACAGAAAAAGAAAATATTTGTTCTCTTTCACTTGGGTTTAATAACCTCACAGTTTGCAATGATAAGGGTGAAAAATGTCTGCAATTTTGGTAAAAAAATGTCTAGAGTACAAAGTGAACAATTACTCCTATAATCACTGTTAAAGTTACAATTGTTTCTTGAAATTAAGATGAAAGGAAAAATAAGTATTGAATTATGATTCTTCAGTATTAATTTACTCATTGCCTTTGTCATGTATCTTAAGAACTACAACAAAGGATCTAAGAACTAATATGGTATGATCCTGACACCCGTAAATTCAACCTCTGGAGCTGACACCATTTTCAATGACTATTAACTCTTTGCTTTATTTTCCAAAATAGCAAGACATAATTTCTTTAGCAAGTAATGCAAAAATCAATTCCAACTTCAAAATTAATGCAAAAATCAAGTCTAGCTTCAAAAGCAAATCATATTGCCTGTTTAGAAAGGTAGAGATGCTGACAAGTCTTGTGAGCCTGCTCCAGCTGCGGACCCCATCTATCAGTTAAAAATTTTAAAAATTAAGTATCAATATGCAAACATTTGAAAGTTTAAATACTGCTCATGCATCAATCTCTATCGATATGCACCCTCTCAAATATTTAAAATTAAGGAGACGAAAATCATATCCATGCAAAAATGCTTGTAAAAAGAGATCAATGATATTGTCTAACAAATATAAACAAAATCCATTAAATTTGCGATGGAGCAGGAATCTCATGCATTTACCATATACAATACAATCAGATAAGTACATTTCTGCTCATTAAATATTTTACAGCAGGTCCAATCTCGTCTGAACAGCATGGATCTCACTCAAGCCATCAAGCGACATTTTTCAGAAATCCTAATAGTATGACAACACGAAATGCTACTACCCTCAGTTTTCTGGGGAAGTTATCGAAGCTCTCAAGAACAGTGACATAGTAAACATTCGAAAACCTAATCATTTTTTGACAGAGTTGAAATCGAGGAGTAAAAATGACACGAGAGAATTGAGGTGACTGGTATTAAGAGAACTGAGGACTCAAAAGCTTTCTGTAACTAAGAAGCCATAAGCCACTGCAACAAAGAGATGAATTCTTCACAACCAAGCACACACAAAAGCAATGCGCTGCATAATAAATAAATTAAAAAAAAAGGATCAAGTTAATCAAATAATCAGTTGAATTTGACCTAATACAATGAAGATTTGTAATTCCATTCATACGAAAACTGAGATGAAAATGAAATAACGTGAATTCATAAAGCATAGAATAAGATCACAAGGTCGAAATTTCATCTTCTTCTTACACTAATCGCCAAATGATTCAGAATCCAAAATAAAACACCGCAGGAAAGAATATAAACAAATTTACACAACAAAAAAGCACACGCGTTTCAAAATTACAAATGTAAGAAGAAGAGCTAGACAGCTACTAATAAGCATTTCTCAGAACAAACGAATTAAATAAGAAGAAACCCTAAAAGAACAGAGAGTTGAGCGGAGACCGGCAACAGAGAGAAGGCCATAGAAGGTTGTGATAGGCAAGCCAATTGTAGAGGACAGGAACCAGACACTTCCATTGTTGATACCTATTGTTAGGGATGATCACGGGGAGGGGATTCCCCGGCCCCGGCGGGGACCCGCCCCGAACGGGGCGGGAAATCCCCGAATTTTCCCCCCGCGGGGGCGGGGACGGGGGGAAAAAAATTCCCGTTATAAAATCGGGAACGGGGATGGGGAATGGGGTATTCGCCCTGCGGGGATCCCCGCCCCGCAATTTTTTTTTAATTTTAAAATATAATATTTTATAAATAATTATAATTAAAATTAAAATATAACTTAATTTTATTACTTAATTTTAAATTTATAAATGGTTAAAATTTATATTATGATTAATTTTAAATTTTTTATTTATTAAATGTTATATTTTAATTTTAATTATTTATAAAATATTATATTTTAAAATTAAAAAAATAAAAAATTCGGGGATGGAGATCCCCGCGGGGGACTGGAATCCCCGCGGGGCGGGAGACGGGGGGAATTTTCTCCCCGTTCTAGATTCGGGGGCGGGGACGGGGAATCCCCGACCCCGCGCGGGGCAGGGAGTGGGGATGCAATCCCCGGTCCCGCCCCGCCCCGTGAACATCCCTACCTATCGTCTACAGATCTCTTCTCTGCATCCTTCACTCTCTTTTGCTTTCAGTTATTTTCCCGCTATTCTCTCCGTTTCTGACTTCTGAGTGGTGCGAACCAGTGAGTCGGCTTCTAGAAGGGGGTAGCGATGACCTCACTTCCATGGCAAAGTTGTGGGCTCTAGAAGGGTCAACGTTTGACAATTCCAATTAACTGCACTCTTGATTAAGACAGTCCATAAAGTTTTCATTTTCTGATCAATTTAATTTTAAACAATCAGAATTTTAACAAATAAAATTAAAAGGAGTGTTTTTCAATATTAAAAATTAAAATTACTAAATTAAACAACTAAAATCGCATAAAACTTGCTAGAAAAAAAATTAATGAATGAAAAATTTTAGTTAAAAATATTCGCAGCATAAGATTTAATTTACCGATCACAGATGAGATAATAATTCTAATAAATAGTAGTAATTTTCAATACATCCGAACAGTTCATGCATGCTACAAATGGATTTCAACACTGCAGCTGTTATAACAAACTGTAACATCAGTCTTTTGAAATTTAAATAAGCATCAACCAATATTCCTAGAATGGTATTTCGACCGACCACACAATATTTTCTGAAAGCACTCCATTCTCTCTAAAAGTTCTGAGATTAGGTAGGTAGGCAATCCAAGCTTCTCGAAACCGGAAATAACTGAGTCATTCTAACTACCAACCATTAAAAAAAAAAAAAGAGTTTATGGAAGAAAAAGTATATAAATATGACACAATAAGTATGAAGAAAACAGGACAGTTTCTAAGTGAATGAGTTATTGCCATTAAATTTAAAATCAGCACTCTTCCGTTCTCTATTTCAAGTGAGCTTATAATACATGTTTTGCATACCTTTCATTACTTGCAAGCTGTGAAGAGTGAAGGATTTTTCAAGATGGCTTTGCCTATAAGCATCTCTCCAATTTAACTACACCTTTGGATGAAAGAAGTTGAATATATAACCGAAGCCCTTGGTCAGAGCCTCTTCTTTAAGCTCAGTTGAACTACAAAAGGTCGATTTGCAATGGCTGAGGAGTCTAAACGCTACTTTGTTGGCATAAAAATCCATCACTTGCTATAATATTATCCTCTGAAGTTGATGTCTGAAGCAGCTTTTGCTTCTCTATGATTGGCTTCAAGAGCCGGAACACATCTTCTTTCTAAAATTAAAGGTAACAGATGTTTTAGGTGAAGCAATAAGAGAAAAATAATAAACTAAGCAATTTTTGTTCACATAAGGAAACAATTACATTTGAATCACAGTTTGTTTTTCGTAGAAATTACTATGAAAATATAACTCAAATCTTCTACAGAAGGATCCTCAAATCACTTGCCTTATAACTGCCTTCAACAAATCCAACAGCTATGCTGTTGATCTAATTATGAATAACTATACCAAGATGAAGTTAAAATTGCATAACATAAATAATACCAACTAAATTCTTTGCACATCTCTGCTTCAAGAGAAATTTATCAGCCCACAGAAGATAATATCAAATGGAAACAATTTACCTCCATATTTTGCCACCCTATGCATGCTTTTCTCGTCAATAACAATTCCAAGGAAAATCATTAGAGTTACTCTAATAGAGTATCCCTGCTTCTTTCTTGCTTCACCACCAAGAGAATTGAGCAACCTTTCTTGGTCTAATTAATGTCCCTCGCCTCAGCTACCTGAGCTCGTTAAGGATGGCTTAGAATTATTACATGCAAAAAGGAAATATATATATATATACACACACGATCTGCGATTGGCTTTGGTACAAAACAAAGAACAAAAGAAACAGAATCCTCAGGAGGACTTTACCATTTCTGAATCCTCAGGCGAGAGACAAGTCCAATCAACACAATCAGAGAAAAGCAATTTGGAATGATGTTGAAGCTCAGATGAATGAGGCAGAGACAGAGAGGTTTAAATTTAGATCCGAATTTGACTCTTCCACTGCCTCTTCCTCTTCATCTTCACGTTTTCTCTCTCATGTCCTCTGTTACCTATTGGATGAACACCAACACTTTTAATTTTTAACAAATCTCGGTTGCGAATTTCAAATGTGGCCTCTCTACAGTGGGCAACGCCATGCCAAAGAATCACGTGCTCTAAATTACTATCCAAATCCAGCTCAGTTGAACAGGGCACCCGTTTTCCGCATTTACATGTTAAAGAAGCATATAGCCAAGTTGATTCGCGATGATCACGGACTGCAACAACTACCGCACAAATGATGAACCAACACAAGGAATGTCCATCAGTCCCGAACTCGAAAGCCAAAGAAGAACTGCTATTTCGATGTTCCATCCACTCCGGCACTTTACTCCCCACGATACATAATTTACACTGCAGCAGCAAAATAAAAATAAACATTTAGAAAATCATCAACAATATCTTATTATACTAAAAGAAAATTTTCGGGATTTTGTAAAGCCGGAGGAAAAAGAGAGACCCTCAATCCCTGACGAAATATTAACCAGTATTTTGATTCCTGTAGACGAAATGTTGACCAGTATTTTGATTTCTGTAGACTTTGTCGAATAATTGATGATGCCTCCTCTTTTAATTTCTCACAGTTGCTCAAGTCCAAAAAATCCAGTGATCTAGTCGGAACGGATTTTAGAGACTTGCAGTCTGTTGCAAATAGTTTTTTTAGATTTTGTGGAATATCTGGTAACTCTTCCAGATTCTCACAATTCGAAATATGAAGTGTTTCAAGAGATATCAAATTGCATAGAGAGGATGGCAATTCTTCCATGCTATTCATTGATATATCAAGTTCCTTCAAATATTCTAAATTCCTTAAATCATCTAGCAGTTTGTTGATATTCTCACACTTTGCAATCCTCAGTAACGTAAGAGATTTCAAATTGCATAGAGAGGATGGAAATTCTTTCAAAGCACTTCCAGATGCATCAAGTTCCACCAAAAATTCCAAATTCCCCAAATCCTTGGGAAGCATGCTGAGATTCTTACACTCGGAAACTTTAAGGCACTCAAATTTACAACTCAAATTGCAAATAGTATTTGGAAGACTTGTCAAATTTGAGAAACCGGAGAAATCAAGTTCGTGGGAATATTTACCACTACCCGCTAAAATTAATTGTTCTGTATTGCTCGGAACTTCTGGGAACTCATAAAGACTTTTGCATCGAATTAGATCTAGCCTAATAAGTCTGTCCAATTTTTCCAAAGATGACCCAATGTTAACCAGTCTTTCACAATAGCCCAAGTCTATAATCTCAAGCTTCAGAGCTTCGCCTAAATTGGAGATTTGGATTAGATCACTAGAACTCCGAAGGCAAATGCGTTTTAAATTCCGAGGAGGCTGTAAAGAAAAAAAGAATAGGAACACGTTAGTTTAGACAACTAATATTTAAAAACCTTCAAAACTTTTTTAATTTTAGAAAGAAGCAAATCACAAGGTACCTTATCCCAAACAAGTTCTTTTAGATTGCTATTAGGCATGTCAAGTTCAACAAGCTCGTCTAGAGAAAAATTGGATGGCAAACACCTCGATGGGAAATATTTCCAGCAAAGATACCTCAGACTGTTTGGAAGAAATCCAAGGCCATCAGGAGGGCACGCTACCTTAAAGTCGTAATTATCAAGGGGCAATTTAAATATTTGGAGGAATCTAAGGTTGTGCATATTGTTGAAGGCTTCAGAGTTTATGTTCAAATGACCATCAAGCTCTCCCATATGTAGCTGTATGCCTTCCACATTTGCAGTCCCCTGCGAACCAAAAACAAAGAGAAGAATAAGCTTAAAATTATCAAAAACTTAAATATACTAATAAATTATATTGAAGGATAACAAAGTCTATAGTATATGTAAAATATAAAACGACCAGCCAACATGAGTCAATCTTACCCTATTAGTTCGCAGTACGTATTCGATATCTTTAAGTTTCCATAACCTGCTCTGATTTTCAGTCTTTTGCCCACTTCCCTCAACAACAATCTCTTGGCCCATTTGCTGAATCAAGTCGTGCATTTTTATAAATCCAATTTCTCTATTAATGTAAATTTCAAAAATACTTGTGAGAGATTTATCACAAAGGCTGTTTATTCCTTCTGATGAATGGAAACCAAAGCATTGTAAAATTCTTTCCACTTTTTTGACTTCCACCCCTTCAAAAAAACATGCAATATCAAGAAATATTCTCTTTTCATCTCGATCAAGTCCATCAAAACTTATTTTCAGAATTCTGAAAATGTCTCCAGGGGGAATATCTTCATTTTTTTTCAATTTAGCCATCCAATATTCCACACTTTTCTGTCTAAGACCAGCGCTCAAAACAACAAGAGCTAATGGAAGTCCTCGAGCATACTTTATAACCTTCTCTGAAAGCTCTTTATATTCTTCTTGAGGATAAGATTGACCAAAGACACGCCAACTAAAGAGTTGAAGAGCTTGGCCTTTGTTTAACTGCTCAACTTTGTATATATGTTTTTTTACAAGCACACCTTCAAACACCTTCTTGTCTCTACCTGCTGCAATAATTCTACTCTCCACACAAAGCATGCCTGGAAAACACAAATAACTATCTTCTAGTATAGATTTTAAGTGCGTAGGATCATCCACATCATCTAAAACAATAAGCACTTTTTTATCTTTAAACCTCCTCCAGATGAAATCATCAATTGTATGGGGTGTACTTATCTCTACATCTTTATCCCTTAATAGCTTTTGAATGATCTGATCTATTAAATGTTTGGCCCCCTTCTCTCTCCATCCTTTTACATTCTCAATAAAACAATGACCATCAAATTTATTCTTAATTCTATGGAACACTTTTTCGGCAAGAGTTGTCTTGCCAATACCTCCCATTCCCCAAATTCCCACCATGCTTACACTATTCTCTTTTTTCTCAATTAATTTTTCCACATCCGCGATACGGGAATCAATGTCAAACAAACCGTAGTTAAGCGCATAACTTTTAGACAGAATACTCAATTTCTTGCCAACATTTTTGGCGATTTCATCACATAATTTGGCCTCGGGGCTAAGCGCAAATAACAAAATAAGAAAAGTGTTATAATAATTATCTCAGTGTTTCCATTTCATAAATGCAATAATCAAATTAGATGCCACCACAAAGGAGAAAAATAGCATTAATACAAATTGAATTCTATGAAATACGAATGTGTTGTGGATTATAACTGTGAAGTCCCACTAAATACAAAATTCTAAGCAATTATTATAAATAATCATGTACAACATACATATATAAAAATTGTTTTAAAGAGAAGTTTTGGACGAGCTCAAACAAATATCTAATTGAATGAATTAAAATAAAAATTCGTTAAACTGATTATATATATATATATATATATAGTTTATCAGGGTTGAAAAAACAAGTCATATAATTAGATAATTATATTAAAAAAAAATGAGACATATATGTTTGAATGCCGACTTAGTAAACGGTTTTTTTTTAATTCAGAAACTATGGGCAGACTTAGCAAGAAGCCCGGCCCACTCCACAATAAGCTAGGCAAGCTGATGGAGATCGGTCAGTTCTTTTCTGATCAAGAGCCCGAACCCACCAAACCCTAAATAGCTCGGGCTCATCTATGATTCAGAATTCGAGACGATCCCGCAGAAGCGGTTTCTTCTTCCCCATGTCTCTCCCAAAGTAGGAGAAGTGGGAAAAATGACTGAAGGTAGTGGAATTTCATCCCGGTACTCGCTTAGAATGGAGGTAAAAGCACATAAATAGGAAAAAAAATCAGATAAGAAGGGGATCATGAAAAAACGATTATTCAGATTTCTATTACCAAAATCATTAACTTAACAATCGGAGTCACCCTAATCGGAAACCTTCAACTGGTTCTTCATTTTTTATAGATTATCTTTTGCATTCGCGATTCTCAATCTGTCATCAAAAATTATTCAGATATGCACTTGATTCATGAGATAAATAATATGACTAGCGAAGTGGTTTGTGTGTGTGTATATATAGATATTTATCTGGTAAATTATTTGAAAGAACATGCTGTATATATTGAAATTAAATAAATGGAAACCATGACAAGAGAAAAAGCAAAAAGGCATACGTGTATTGGGGATCTGCTGAATTGAAGCCTGATAAGTCGATAATTTCCGTCAAAGCTTTTCTCCAATTCTCCAGCTTCAGATCTTCGACTTCTCCAGCATGGATAGAAAGTGCATAATTCTGTTGGCGATCTTGAACAAAAGATGGATCTACACCATAGAAAACAGGCACAACCATCTGTTTCTTCTCTTCCACACATTGAAGTATTTTGTGAAGTTCATCAAGACACCATCCCGAATCTGGATAGTTTTTTGAGAAGATGATTATGGAAACATATGATTCCTCAATTGTTTTCAAGAGGGTTGGTGTGATCGGTTTTCCTCTTTCGAGATCAGTGGCATCCACGAAAGCTCTAATTTGTTTTCTTTCCAAAGCACCCAAGAGATGGCTGAGAAAGGTGTTACGAACATCAGCTCCTCTAAAACTGATAAACACATCATAGTTTTTTCCTTGAACGTTGTTGGAAGAAGAAGAAGAAGCCATTGACCGGTTTTTTTTTTTTGGAGTAATTACAGATCATAAAATATGAATCATATATATAAGAAGATAGAAATTATCTTGAAATTTACTGGTTGACTTGACTTAACTAAATTAAACATTTTCTCTTTCTGATAATGCAAGAAAATTCACCTCAATCATAGATCGCATTATTGAATATGCTGACGTCAATACTGTGTCAGGACAGTAAGAAATCACTAAACTGAACTTTTCCAAATGTTGCGGTGGAAAATAAATATATTACAACTAAATATTTTATTTTCCAAATTTCATTTAAATAACGAAGCAAAGATTCAAATAAAATATTCAACACGCAAAATATAATTTTTATAAGGAAAATAAATAATTTAATTTTCACTAAATTATAATATTATGCTAAATTAAATTTTTTATTTTAGCATATATTGAATCTAATTTAAATAAATAAAAATACTATTTTATTCTATTAAATTTATCATTAAATTATACTATTATGCTACATTAGTACACTTATATGAATTTCTTAAATAATCATTTTTTTTATTAAATTTACATTTAGATTTAATTTATACTAAAATAAATATTTAATAATGTAATGTAATTGAAAAAAAATTAAGGCACTTAATAAAAAAGAGATAATCAGAGAACCTCAAATTGACGGGCCCCATCTGGTAGCTTCATTTCATGCGCGATGCACATCCGCGTGCACGCGATTCCCAATTGGCTCTCCTCTTTACAATTCAAAAATTAAGACTTTTATATCTTGTGATCCTCGTTGCCATAGATAAAATCTAAAACTTTTTCGTGGGCTGGATGTTGACGAGACTATATAAATAATAATGTTATTAAAATCGGACCGAATAAAAAACCGATAAAATTAAAGGTTTATGATTCGATCGGTTCAACCGAGTTCAATCAATTTTTTTTAAATATTATAAATTATTATAATTTTATAAATACTATTGTATAAAAATTAAAAAAATATCCATCAAACATTAATATATGTCACAAATATTCTAATAATAAGTTACAAAATATAATTTTAGTTTTATTATTACAAGTAATAAATTATGAATTTTTGAATATTATATATTAGAAATATAAAAATACAACCATATTATGAAAAAAATTCCTTATTAGATGGAGTAAATACATAAAATATTAACGTTGCATATATGAGTATAATTATATTTAATTATAATAAATTCAAATAGATAATAAATATATTAAATTATTAAGTGACATTTTTAGAATTTAAAATACTAATTTTTTCAAATAAATAAATTATGAAAATTTCATATATATATATATATAGGTGAAAAAATACAAAAAAAATATAATTTTTTGCAATTTTTAGCCAAAAATTCGGTTTTATTCGGTTTTTCAGTTCAATTCGATTTTTTAGGTCCAATTCGATTTTTTCAATCCGGTTTTATATAATTGAACCAACCAATTGGCCTGTCGATTCGTATTTAAACCGATTCAACCGTCCGATCCGATTTTAATAACTATAATAAATGATATATAATATTTTAAAATTTAATATATAAAATACGATGTGACTAAAAATAATATTTCAGTAAATATATATTTAATTTTTAAGCGTTACGTATTATCTATACCATTACATTAACGGTCAATTAATGAATAAAATTATTTTAATTTAAAAATATTAAAAATAATATTCTATCGGGTTAAATTTTAAAAATTGAATTACTATTTTTTTTTTTTTTGCCAAATTTTGGATTGCGATTGACACCTCACCTGTTGCTCTAATCTCATCTACCCGTAAAGTTAGAGATGTAATGTCTCAATCAGTCGAGTTCATTTATTTCCCGCTAACCACAAAGAAAATACTGTTAGATGTTGGGAGAGAAAAACTATGAATATGCGTGTGAGTCTTAATCATGGAAATTGGAAGTTACATGGATTATGCGCATTTGTCAGCCTCAGGGATTTTTACAAGCACACAACTCTTTCTGGGACTTTTTTTTAAATTTAGGGTTATTTTAATTTTTATTTTAAAAAAAATAAAACTATTTTTTTTCTATTTAAACAAATAAAATCTGTAAATTTATTTTCGCAATTATTCATTACAAAAATGAAATAGTAAAACCGGCAAGATAATGTAAGCTGCTTATGATGAAATTCGCATTCAATTTCCGCAATACAGTGCTGCATGAATGAAAATTCATGGCTGCTGTTATATTTAAAATGCTATATATTTATAATTTAAATGGATAAAATGTGTCCTCAAATGTATTTAAAAATGCTATATATTTATAATTTAAATATAAGATTTTAATATATATATGATTCTAATATATATATATGATTCCAATCCAATGATGCTATATATATATATATAATTCCAATCCAATGTCAGCATCAATTAGCTTAAGCATATATATGTTGTTTACTATGGCTGCATGTGGACACCCCTTTTCCTTCTCATCATCATTCATGCAAAATTTTATGTTATACTATCACTCTTCAATTCTGCCAATTATTGATTTCTCTTTCTTTAAAGTAACTCTTTAAATTTATTAAATTGACAATTAATTATGCTGCTAATTAATTCATTTTTATTTTATTCAACGACTTAATTTCCAATTTTATCATAATTTTTGCCTCCTCAATCGATTTTCTTTTCTTCTTCTTTTTTTTCCCCCATTTGTGTAGGATTATGATGTGATAGTCTCATAGTATTCGAATATGTTGATTAAATAACTTGATAGGTATCATAGTAGAAACCATTTTTTGACTCTTACACACATATATATTAAGATAATGATTTGATTATTTTAATCTCATAAAAGAATTACTAGATGGTAAAATTAAAAAAAAGTAAAAGTTAATTAATTATTTATGAATTTTATAATGTGAGTGAAACAAAATTATAACGAATTCATTGATTTGAAATGCAGCTGATTGTTGCTTTTTTTAATATAAATATATATAATTTGATAAATGAATAATGAATAAAGTAAAAGATAATTGTTGATGATGAATTTTATAGGATCTATTTACCACCGCAAAAACAACAGCCTTGGTTTCATTTCTGCAGTACTGTGTTGCGGGAATTGAATGTGAATTCCATCATAAGCAGCTTCCATTATTTTATCGGTCTCACCATTCTATTTTCACAATGAATTGTTACGAGAATGAATTAACAGACTTTATTTATTCAAATAGTAAAAAAATAATTCCATTTTTTTAAATAAAAATTAAAACAACTCCAAATTTAATAAAGTTCCACTTTTTCTTGCTCAATTTCTATTCACGTGGTTTAAAATTCGTTCTACACGCCAAAGTAAAATTCAATTTTTCTCATCAAATTCTCCACGGTCCTAATCAATCCTCGCTAGAATACTATATTTTTATATATACAGTACTCCCTCCAATGCCCTTGTCAAATTTTGATCCAATTTGTATGCTTTATATTCAAATTCAATTTAATCCATAAATAATTTACGTTCAAATTTAATTTAATCCATGAATAATTTGTATGCTTTTTATTTAATCCAATTTGTATGCTTTTTATTTTTCCATACTCATTTGCTAAAGTTATTTTTAAACTATGATTCATAATGCCATTTGTTGATTTGTATACTTTGCATACTGCATTGAATTGATGTGTATATATATATATATATTTATTTTGCATACTCATTTACTAAACATATTTTTAAACTATGATTCATAATGCCATTTGTTGATTTTTATACACTGCATATTAAGGTTGATTTTATTCATAGTTACTAAAATTTGACGATTGTAATATTATGGTCATCGTATTACGATTTGTAACAAAAAAATAACTAAATTTTTATTTTATAACAAAAAATCATAAAAATAGGAAAATCAAGAATTCAGCCATAAAAAAAATAACTTAACTTTCATTTTAATTAAGTTAATATTATATAAATAGAGAAGCAGTTTGAATTGATATTTTATAAACTATACCACTAATAAATAAATAAATAAATTGAAATAAAAATTAAATTATTTTTTTCGATGATCAAATTCATGATTTTTTTGTTTTTATGATTTGTCATTTTTTTTATTGTTATAATTTTTTTGTTACAAAATAAAAATTAAATTATTTTTCATTATAAATCAACCACATTACAATAACCAAACATTAATAATCACCGATAAAATTAATCCCTACATTGAATGTTCAATGTATATTGGAAAAATAAGAACAAGTCTATGGAAAAATATGAACCAAGTCTATTTCCAAATTAAATTGACCAACTTTCTTAGTCAAAAAGAGGAAAAGAAAAAAGCCAACCAAAGTAGAATAAAAAATTAGAACAAGATAAGAAAAAATAAATGAGCCTTCCATGAATTTTCAGTACTGTGAAATCCAATCTATTAGGTGTGGAAAATTATCCACCAGTTACGTGTCTCCACCTTCAACTTTCTTCATTATCTCCTATCTAGTTACATGACTTAAATTATTGATTCTTTTTTTTTTCTTATAATTTAAGTTTGTTATTGCTTTTTGTTAAAGATCGACCTTTCACTGTGTTCTTTGGTTAGGAAAGGTTGGCAGGGTTTCTCTCTGCCCGCTTCCACTTGTCTATGCAGTATTCGAGCTTTTCTTTATTTCTTTATTAATAGACTCGCTCATTACCAATTATTGTCTTTGCAAACAAAATTCATAGTTTGACACTACAATGCAAGAAGAATATGATATTATATATTAATACCAAAGGGAGAATTACAAGATTTCAAAGCACAATTACAAGAAAATATTGCCATAGCTAAGCAACAAAGACGCCCCCAAAGCATAACCTCACAGCAGTTTATTCAATTAAACGACGGAAAATGCAAATAACATAATAACGAATTTAAGCACAATTACAAGAAAATATTGCCAACGTCCCTGGCATTGCTAAGCAACAAAGACACTCCCAAAGCATAACCTCACAGCAGTTTATTCAATTAAACGACAGAAAATGCAAACAACATAATAATGAATTTAAACTATATCTCTAACTTCCTCGTCCTTCTCATCCTCGCTCCAACAACATTTAAGTGTCGACCTTGGCGATGCACAGCCTCTGGTTCTCACAAAAGTGTGGTAGATGATGGATCCACCCTTCCCTAGCACCTCATAGTTAGTCCCTCCACAACTATATCCCTTCACTTCCATTGAGAACTTCTTCCCTAGCTCATCATTCCCATTGCTTGAATGCAGTGCAATAGAAAATTCAGTCGGTTCAAAGCATTCCAAGACCCTGTCAAGCAGTTGACCCAAGTTCACCTCCTCGAAATTGTACCCAACAGATTCGAAACCTGCGTAGCTGAAACCATCTTCAGGTGTCACATGAATTGTAGAAATTGCATCGCCTTCAATTGAATTCATGGAATAACCACATGGGTCAAAATCCACATATCTCAGATTGGGGGAGAATTTTTCTTATGCCAGAATCCTTGGTCATCACAGCAGCTGAACTGGACTGTGTTTTGTAGAAAACAGATGCTCTGTCCCTCTCCAGACCCGTCATGCACATTTCCAGGGTGTAAAGAGGGCCTGAACAACGCTCCACGCCAACAGAGGCAGAGTACACATGCCACTTCTGTGTTTTATCAGGACTACCTATCACATATGCCACGCTCTCCAAACCCATTTTGCGGAAATGACCATCAAGGATGGCTACTTCCTCAGAGAAGCTACGGTGTGGGAATGACTGAGCCCCAGGAAAAATGAAGCTCCCACGGCTATACCTCGCAGAACACACAGAGAGAGAGGGTTTCAGCCAGTTTTAGAATTGCTGGGATAGAAAGAAGCAATTTGGTAGTCCCACAAGTCTTGATGATCACTTTGTAAGGGTACACAAAAAGACTGGATTCCGAAAGAACATAGGAATCAACATCATCATTGGAGAGTGAATCCACAATGGTGCATTCAGCAGGCTTGAGAATCTCATCTATCTGAGATTTGAACAGAGAGCGGAGACCCATCCCTCCAGGATCAGCAAAGAAGCGAGGCTCAGAAAAACACACTTCAAGCCTCTTTTCATAGCCTTCAAATCCAATAGCAGAGCTAGGCAAGGCCATCTTGCCTCAAAGGGACAAATAACACCGTAAAAGAGTCCGAGAGAACGAGGAAAGTAGAGACGAAATGCAGAAAAAAGGAACAAAATTGCAGTAGTAAAAGACTAAATAAGCTAAATAAACACTCGGGAAATCTCAGGATGGCTTGCGCACGCACTGCAATACAAAATATGACATGATATCAGTGAGCCAACTACATAGACAACATACACAAAGGCAAAAGAAAGTGTACAAATCAAACTCACGTTGGAATAAGCAGCAGATCTGAACTTCTTGATTCCACCGTGGGGTCGAACGTCTTCAATGCTGTAACCGAGGGGAGCTTCGTAGAATAAGGATTTACTACTACTAGACGACTTCTTGCCACCTTTAGACTCCATTAGATCATTCAGTCTTCCCTGCAACAACACAGAAGAATTATCACCACGACTGCCTATCCAATATTCAGTATAGGATCATGCAACTATAAGTTAAAGCATAATTTCATTAAAAGAACACAACTTGAATTAGTTATGCGACTGAAAGATCATTCTACACACACAAAAAAGAGGGAATTGAAAAAACAATATAAAAAAATTAACAAATGCAGTTTCAGATAAAAAAAAATAAATCATAAAATCAATAATCCATTCACTTGAAACTGTCCTGTTTTCTTCATACTTATTATGTCATATTTACTTACTTTTTCTTCCAAAAACTAATTATAGCATGCATGAACTGTTCGGATGTATTGAAAATTACTATTTATTAGAAAAGTAAACTGTTATGAAAAAATTCGACATTTACACCAAGATCCACTGTTATGAAAAAATTCGACATTTACACCAAGATCCACGTTTGGTATCCGAAGTCCTTAATGTATTTGTCATTCATGGAAACAAAAAGGAAAAAATTGAGATCACATAACTAAGTGACTTGAGACAAATATGTTTAAACAGTCCCACCTCTACTTCAGCATGTAAGAAACTGTGTGCCCTTTAATCAAACCAATTAAGGAAGGCAGTTTTATCATTTCCATATCAACATCCCAATGACTCAGTTATTTCCTGTTTCGAGAAGCTTGCATAGCCTGCCTACCTAATATCAGAACTTTTAGAGAGAATGGAGTGCTTTCAGCAAATATTATGTGGTCGGTTGAAATACCCTTCTTTATTCATGGTTATACTAATCAAATGTGGCTTCCCTTGTTTACTTGATCTGACAGTTCAATGAAGAAGCACGTTCTCCCTTTGTAAGAAAATACAAAACAATTATATATCTGGGCAAGGTACCTCTCTTCTTAATATTTATAGATTCAAGTGAATTTATTGATTCTTATATTATCAATTCAGTGAACTTGTATTAATATAAAAATTTTGGTAAAAAGTGACCAATGTGAAAATCAGGAAATACTCCAAAAGGGATCTGGCTCTCTTGGAAGTGGTTACTGATGCAACTCTCAATACAAAAGAAGTAATATTCCACCATGTTGTTAAAGTTGTTGTTAAAATGACATAAATTGGCGTTGGATCTTTGAATACGTAGCAGAATTTCTTGTTGAATTAAGCTAAGGTCTTATATTATGGGCTTTCTGGCTTTCTCATTTCCAAAAACTAATATAATCATGTGATTCATGTCCAAGGGATAAGGTCTTCCATTTAATTCTTGCTGCTTTAATGAGATTTATAAGGTTATCTTTTACTTCCGGTTGTGGAATCTTTAGTTCTTTTGTCTATCAATATATTTATCTATCCATCTCTCTTGGATTTTTCTGTCTGTAATTTATCTTCTAGTAATATCTATTTTGTTGCTGATATTTTCTTCCATATGAAAATTTACTTAACTACATAAGTTATCTAACTTGATTATCGTCATTCTTCATCATTCTGCAAATATGTATGAATGTTTAAGCATTTGATTGTGAATTTTACTGGTGAACAGAATCAGGAAACTGCCTCAAAACAGTAAGATTGTGGCCACACACACTAATAGTCCTGATGTAAACATTTCTTTTTCACAAGAAGAGAATTTCGAGATCATTAGTTGCTTATAAGGGTCCGCAAATGGTTGGTTTGGTTCGATTTTGGACCAAACCGAAAAAATAGAAAATTAAAGTTTGAAAAATTCAAGAACCAAAAACCAAAAGGATCAAAATAATTTTAGTCGGTTCGGTTCGGATCAATCAATTCTAGATCAAATATGAACTTTTTTTTTTAATTGGACTTTTAACCCAAAGGGGGCCCATATATGCAACAAAATAAAGCCATTTAATGTGCATAAAAGGATCTTTACTATTTGGAGGTTTCGTCTCATTTTAAGTAATGGAAGTTCGAGTCTCATATTGAACAGAGGCCTAAAATCTAAAAGATAAAAATAAATATAACTGATGACTTTTTTTAATCTTTTAAAATCAAAAAGATAAAAATTAAAATAAGTATGCACCATTTTATTGGGACCAAACACTAACAGTGGCATTATAATGGTCGATGGATCGAGTTGTGCATGTGCTGTGGTGGTTTATTTTTAATGTAATCATGCAACTGCTTGATTACTTTAGTGAGATAATCATATCCTTTGATGACTATTTCTTCACACATTGAATCAAAAGACTATTTCTATTAAGTATGCACCATTTTATTCTTCACATATTGATTCAAAAGACTATTTCCAATAAGTATGCACCACTTTAGTGAGATAATCATATCTTTTGATGACTAAAAATAAAAATAAGTATGCACCATTTTATAGGAGAAACGGCAGGCATTACATATTGAATCAAAAGACTATTTCTAATTAGTAGGCATCACCTATTGTTCAAGCTGAAAATTAAAGATCAATGGCTTATAATAGGTGTTTTCGGCTTCTGTTTGAAGCTTAAATTAAAGACTTTAAATGCCAATTTCAATTTCATCAATACAAAGTTGTTAAAATGTGATGAAGAAATAGCAACAAATTAAAGACTTTAAATGCCAATTTCAATTTCTTATAATTGTAGACGTTAACTTAAACAAGATAAGACAGACAAAACACCATTGTAAGCAGAAAACTAAACACAGAAAAATATTTAACAACAATTTTAAATCATAATTTCCCACTTTCATGCCACAAGTTAATTGTAACAATAACATCACATTGTATTTTGAACTTAGGAAAATAGTTCAAGGCTCATAGATCTGATTATGGGGTGGGTTTAAAGAGTGAAGTCAAAATTTATGAGAATCAAAGAGAAGTAGAAATGGCAGAGGCTAATGTAGAGCTTGCGAAGAAGAAAGCAAGGTGGACCAAGCTATTACTAGATGCTAGTAAAAGAACTAGATGTATCCAAGACGGCTTTTCGTGTTGGATGTGACCATTATGAACTCTTGGTCATGTTTTCTGGGTTTGCAAGGCACCAGCCACTTTTATGGGTTTGACAAACAGGATCTTCCACCCTTATTTGGATCCGTTTATGACGGTCTTTATTGATGATATTCTGGTGTATTCTGAGACACTGGAAGAGCACGACAAGTATTTGAGGACTGTTCTGCAGACATGGAAGGAAAAGCAACTGTATGCCAAGTTTAGCAAATGTGATTTTTGGCTGAATGAGGAGTTCTTGAATTTAGCCAGGGTACTATAGGGAAGCTAATGTAGTGATCGATATACTTAGCATAAAAATGTATATATGATAATATGAATGTTCTTAAATGAATATGTTTAAGTGATGAATAAGTGTAAATGGCTAATGATAGTGTTTGCAACTCGTCGAGCTGTGAATGTCAGTTTAAGTCTGACACCCGATGTAACATTGTTAGCTGAAATGTAAGTGAAAGCAGAGCATCAGGTTCCTTCGGGATCGCTTTGACTTACGTTGATATTGGACTAGAAAGGGGACAAAGTAACCATAGATTTTGTTATTGGCTTATCTGTGCTTTAAGAGAACATGATGCTTTATAGGAGATTATTGATAGTCTCCACTTTAGCACAAAATTTTACCCTCAGACTGATGATCAATTAGAACGAGTGACTCAGACATTAGAAGATTTGATGTGATACTGTATACTTGAATTTGGTAATAGTTGAGAAAAGTACTTGTCCTTAGTAAAGTTTGTTGATGACAATAGCTACCAGTTCAACAGAAAGATGGTTCTTTTTGAGGCATTATCTGAAAGAAAATGCAGAATTTCGTTATGTTGGATATAATTGAGTGCACAGAAGTTAATAAGATCTAATTTGATTTATGATTCAAAAGAGGTCCAAATGCAGGTGGATGTGACATGTGAAGAAAAACTAGTGAAGATCCTAATTATAGAGATTAGTCAGCTTAAGAACAAATAGGCTCCATTAGTGAAAATGCTTTAGAACCATCACAATGTGAAAGAATCTTTGATGAGATAACAATATCGTCTGTTCTTTGATACAAGTAAATTTTGAGGATAAAATTTCTTTTAGTAGGGGAGAATTGTAATAGCCTAAATGCCGAGTCAGCCGTAAATAGTATTTTACGATAGTGAATAGTATATTCGGGCTGAAAAGTACACCTAAAAGTGAAAAAATATTTTATTTGGCCGTTAGAAAATATTGGCCATGGTGAGTCTGTGGTTGAAATTTGAAGTGAAATTGAGATCAAATAAGCCTTTAAAAGTCAAAAATACGAAGAAGGCAGCGAGTCAATTTTTATGATAAAAAGGTTGACCTGAATTTGACCGAAATTTTAAAAATAGCAAATAAACTCCAAAATTGCCAAAATTTGCAGATCTTAATGAAATTTCATATAGAATATTTTGGTGATAAAAAGTAAATTTTTCGGTGACACCGGTAGTTATTGAATCGGATAAAAAATTTAAAAATAGCAAACAAACTCCAAAATTGCCAAAATTTACAGATCTTAATGAAATTTCATATAGAATATTTTGGTGATAAAAAATGAATTTTTCGGTGACACCGATAGTTATCAAATCGGACTGATTTGATTGAATCGGATTAAAAATAAACTCCGATTGAGCTGAAATTTTGTGCAGAACCTATTTTTGATGTCATAAGAATGATGAAATCAAAATTGAAGTGATTTGGAGTTGAAAAGTGAGAGAAAATAATTAGAGCTTTTTAATAGATAATTAATAGGCTTTAGGTTAATGGGTTAGGCTCATTAAATTAGCCCAAGATTTGGCCCATGAGAGGAGATATAAAAGGTGGGAAAATCTGTAGAATACCAGAAGTTTCCACCCTCTCCTTCTTTCTCTTCTTGGCCAAATCTTCCATTGGCTCTTTCTCTCTCTAATTTCTTTCATATCACTTGAAATTCACACCAAATCCAAACATAAGAAAGTTAATTCTATCCCTCTAAACCATTATTCAACCCTCTATCATTTGGTTTGAGGAAGGGAAGCAAGAGAAGTCATGTGGAAAATGCTTAGGTATCAAAATGAGGTAAGAGATTTTCAATGTTTTAATTTTGTTCAAGGGTACCTACTAGTAATTTTAGGTACCTAGAGTCCATTTTTTAGGTCAATTTAAGCTAAAAACATTGAAATCATAGTATTTCTTTTGATGAAGATTTTAACCTCTTGGAAGTCTTTGGTTATGGATGAATTGCTAAGGCTTAAGGCATGAAAAAGGTAGTCTAAGGAGATAAAGCAAATGAAAAAGGTATGTGACTATGAAATCCTCCAATTTTCCTTGATTTAGCATAATTTTCCTTTAGGTAAAATAGGAAAAATTATGAAATTATATGTATAATTGAAATTGACTTTATAATAATGTAATTGGATCATAAATAAGCTTATTAGAATGCTTAAATAAATTTTTAAGAACATGTATGTTAGACTTCTCAAAGTTGCCGAATTCTTTCTTAAAGGAAAGTCATGTGTGATTTAGTTATTTTTTATGATTTAAGTCTTAAATTGATAGTAGACAAGAAATATCAAGTCCATAAATTTTTATGAAATTTATGAGAATTATTTGAATATTTTTGGAATAATTAATGGATTATGTAACTTGTGAAAATAATGAATTTTTGGGAAATAATGCATGAAACAAGTAAAATATGTAACCATGAATTTTTATAGAATTTATTTTAATATTTTAGAGAAACAATTTGAATATGTACAAAATAAATGTGTTAAATTATTGAGTTATAATTCATAAATTAAATGAAAAATAATGAATTATATTAATATAATTCATAAACTGTCCAAAGGTAATGAAAAGACTGACCAGCTAATGTATTAAAATAAAAAGACAATATAAAGTATAATATGTAAAATGACCTCGTTGAATTATTGAAAAAATAATTCATAATTCAATAATAAAATGGTGAATTATTGTAAAATAATTCACAAACTGTATAATAGTATTGCAAACTCTGAATGACCATATTTTCGAACAGAAAAAGTAAGAAAACCATTAAAATTTCGAAAGGTGAAATGAATTGTAAAATGAAAATATTGAATTATTAAGAAATAATTCATAAATTGACAAAAAATGATGAATTATAATGATATAATTCACAGTTTGTATAAAAAGTACTGAAAGAATAACTGGCTAATATATCGAAGTGAAAGGATACTGAAAAATAATGTGTAAAATGACCGTGGTGAATTATGATGATATAATTCACAAGCTGTGTATAGAGCACTGAAAATGTGACTGTTAGAATAATAGAAAAAAATTACTGAATAGTCAAAAGTACTGAAAAGAGATTGATTGTCATATGTACTATTTGTAAAAGAAATTAAAATTGTGTAAAAATATGAAAAAATGTTGTGAAAGCAAGCGATTTTGCCCTTAACAATAGTCAGACAGTAAAATTCTTACTCAGGATATGATTGGCTAGCCATAGGCACACCTTATACCGCAGTGTAAGTCATGACGACTTGTTTTGCTGTGGTATGATCTCTGATTTTCATAGTATTTGTCTGTTATAATATTTGATTTATGAGACTTGGTCCCTTGGGATCATTTTTTAGTATGTATGTGGTCCTGTGAGATCCACGTCCTGTATATCCTCTCTGAGAAATTTTTTTCGAGATTATATTAGGGGTATTATAATGAGAATAATTTAATAATGCAAAAAGAAAGCTAAAAGTAAAGTCAAAGGTAAAAAAAGGGTTTAGTTGAAAGAAATAAAAAATTTTGGGTCAAATGATAATTTTTCAAAAAAATGGCATTAATGAGCAAAAGTGATGAGAAAATAATTTGCAAGAGTAAAATGATAAATTAATGACCAAACAGTCCAAAAATAAGCCTTTATAAGGAAAAAGGGCTAAAATATAATTTTACATGAAAAAGTCAAAATGATGACTAATTGATATATTGTATGCCAGTTAATAATTTGAAAGTAAAAAATTAGTGAAATAATACCAATATCGTAATTAAAGTCCAAAAATGACAGTTCTGTAATTAACTGAGAAATTAAGGATAAAAAATGAAATATTGCATAAAAAGTTCAAACAAGAATTGGACATAAATTTTGTAAGCCAAAAGACAAATAAAAAGTAAAATGAGCAGGTTAATGACAATTTTGCAATTAAAAATGTCAATGTGGTAATTTTGCAATAAAAATGTGTAAAAAGAGACATTATATAATAAAATAAAGGATTAAAGACTTAATTGAAAAGTTTACCAAAGTAATGAGATTACTTGGCATCGAATATTAAAAGCATTAATAATTATATTTTGATAAATAATTGATAATGTCAAAGTGAATATAAAGGAATCAATGACAAAATCGTAATTAAAGTGTAAAACGGGTAATTCTATAAGTAAAAAAAAAACTGAGAATTGAATTGAAAATTTGCCATATTAGTGGCAATTGATAGTGTAAAATGTCAAACGAACTGATAATTGTATCCGAATGATTACATAAGAAATTTTGCCTAAAAAGTCAAATTCAAGCCCAATAAATTGCTATATATGCCAAAAGTCAATTAAAGAGCAAAAATAAGAAAAGTAATGGTAATTTTGTAGTTAAATTGCAAAAAAAGGATATTTTTGTAAATAGTTGAAAATTTTAGGACGAAAGTGAAAAGTTTGAAAAAATCTTTGTAATGCCTTAAAAATACTGTTAAAGATATTGAAAAGTGCTTTTGATAAGAAATGAATGAAATTTAGCATAATTACTGTAATTATGCTTATTTGGGAAATTCTTAAATTAATAGTCATCACTGGACATATTTAATACTCAGCATGTAGGATTTACTGTGTGCAGGTACTAATAAGTTGGACCAATTTCACACATGGGATGAAGAATTTTGAAGTAATAGAAGTAAGTTTTGGTATTGGCCTGTATATTTTGTTTATAGTTAAAGTGAAATGAATTGGTCTATAATGGTATAATTTTTGTATATGTAATTATATGTGGTTGACTAGTGTAGAGGGATTGTGTATAATTGTATTAAAAGTGAATTATGTGGTCAATACGTATATTATTTTGAAATGTTGTATCCCTAGGGGACTGTAAAATTGTTTGCATTTTAGGGGGTTAGTCAAATCTATAGTCATTATATTGCCGGATTTTTGTAAAATGAATAGTAAATTTTGGCAGTTATAGGTCCTTGACAAGTTGGATAATGAAGATGTATTAAGGTTAAGAATTGTGCTTATGATTTAATTGGTTAAAAAAATTTCGACTTTTACGGCCTGCTTACCGCTTAATTTCGTATTTGAAAGATTGTTTCAGGAAGGGTATGACAGCCCAAGACTCGAGAGAGATGTGGCCTTGATCTTAGAGTTCTAGATGTGGCAGCAGAGTGGGATGACTAGGATCAGGTAGTAGATGAGGCACCAACAGAGCCTCGGGCCCCACCAGAGCAGCCGCCTTAACAAGATGATCGGGCAGATGAGCCTCGTGAGGCAGAGGAGCCCTAGGGAGTAGGGTTGGATTTTGATTATGTTTTCGACATGAATATTGACCTGCATGACCTTTTGGGCAGGTCACCCCAAACACCAATATGCCCTATATCTCTTTTCGGACACCAGAGGTCACTAATTGTGAGATTCTCTCCTTATAGGCATCTAGGAGCATCATCCTCTACCACTCCTTTACCTTATGGGCATCCGGGGGCATCTACCTTGACTGCACCTCCACCACATATTCCACCATCTCCAGCCCAGGCACCTTTAGCCACTCCTTTGAATGACATCTCCAGGTGGCTGGCAGCATTAGAGGAGACATAGAGGACTCATACCTGTACAGTCTTTGCAGGCACTACCAATAACTTTTCAGACATTACAAACGGAGGTGCGAGGCCTTAGGGTGGATATGCAAGCTGTAAGGCATAGATTTGATGAGTCCCTACAGGTGGTTGATGACTCTTTCACTCAGCTCAGAGATCAAGGTACTCGTATTGAGGCAAAGGTTCTTATGGCTAGACAGACAGTGACAGAAACTGACAAGTAATTAAGGAGGTACATCGAGTACCTAAGATGAGATTTGATGAGGTATCTGGAGAGTCATTCTCGGGCAGTCTTTCAGGTAGGGCAGAGGTCAGAAAGGCTAGTAGATGTGATAGCATAGATCTTGTAGCCTTTGACATCAGTGCTACTAGGCTTCCGATTTGTATTTGAGCAGGTAGGCGAGCAGCCACCTCCAGCACCTCAAGTTATGGCTCTAGCTCGACCTCCTAGGCTACCAGCATTTAAACCACCATCAGTGATTTTTTTTTGTATTTAGGGGGTTTACTTTATTAAATTTTTTATGTATATAAAAATGGAGTTGTGTATAATTTATTTTATCATTGTATGTCTCATTTTATTTGTGCTTTCTCTGCTTGGAAAATAAGTGAATGTGAATGCCATGTAATTAATGAGATAACTTATCAATAACCATGTCATGACACTGCCATGTAATTAACGAGATAACTTGTAAACAACCATGCCATGACAAAACAAAGCAAAAGGAAAGATAATGATAATAACAGGACTAAATAATAGAAATAAGATACAAAAAAAAGAGAAGTCAAATTCAATAAATAGTACACTAATATTTAATATCTTCCACATCAGTATTCACAACCCCACTAAGGGGGCATACGTTTACTTCTTCTAATAATGAGAAATAAAAGTACTCGCCTTCACCACCAAGAATTACCCAAATAAGGGTCTATTCACCAGAACAGCCATCATTGTCCATCGGAGCGTGAGAGGCTTCGATCCCAACACCTCAAAAGCCACAAGGTTGATGTTGAAAATAAAGAATTACTGGACAAAAGACAGCAAGGAGTATGCCAGAATAGATTCCAGCATCTTAGTGTCAACTCATAAAGACATATTTATCAAAATGACTTTAAGCATTTCAATGATTCTCCGGTGGACAGATATATATATTTGCTAGAAACACCCCTAGTGGAGCAGTACTTCAGAAAGAAGTAACCAAATATCTTAAAAAGAGCAACTGACAAGATGATTCTAACATTGATTAAAGTATGACATTTCGTTTCGACTCTGGATGTTGACAAATTGGCATTAGTTGTGATGTCCTTCAGCAATTTAATTTTGCATGCTCCAGGAGCTAATTAGGGAAGACCTTTATTCTTGTCATAATTCTGCATGCCCTAGGTGCTAATTGGACAAGTGGAGACTCGCTGCCTTTAATGGAGTTGGTCTTAAGCTGTCTTGATTCTGCATGCCCCAAATACTAATCAGATGCATTCTAATAACCTTATTTTGTATGCCTCAGGTGCTAATCATAGTTAATTAATCTTTTCCAGTTTTGCATGCCTCAGGTGCTAATCAGAGTTAATTAATCTTTCCTAGTTTTGTATACCCCAGGTGCTAATCGAACAATCAATACATGATTAATACATCGACAAGTTGATGTTAAATATCTGAATTCAGGGTTAAAGCATCGACAAGATGACGATAACTACCCAACCAAGAGACTCACTACCTCAAAAGGTATGTGTTGTAATTACCCTCAAGCTTCGCTGCCTCAGGTACGCATTTTTTTCTTGTACTCTGTATTTTTGCTCACTTTAATACTAGCGCACTGGCTCCCCAAAATTAGGGGCAGCTATAAACACCATAACCTAAGGCAATCTAGATCACGGTTATCCGATGATGAGAAAATAACATATTGCTGACAGCAAGTTCGGATATCGAAGTTTCGATCATTAATTTCTCATTTTCTCTTAAATATTTTTCATGATTTTCTAAATGTTTTCAAATGTTTCCAATTATTTTAGCAAAATATACAAAAAAAAAAACCTGATTTAGACTTTCATTGGTGACAAACGGCAATCTATCACCTGAGAAGTGCTCGTTTATAAACCCCTCTCTCTTATGTAGGGTATTTTTGGGAAAACTAGGGTTAAGTGATAAGGGATGGCTGCCCCTTATTGAGGCATGCCTGTCCTCGGCTCAAAACCTAGATTTCCCACATTTTCCTGAATTTTCAAAGGAGGAAGCTTATCTCAAAAAGATCTATTCCGAATTTAGGGGATTTTTATCTTTAGATTTGAGGATTTTTGAGTTCAAATTGGACTAAAACTCTTCCTTAGATATAAAAACTAAAATCTTAGGTTTTTATAGAGAGAGGAATAATTATTTTGGGAGCCACCATTAGAGAAGAATAAAATTAATTTTTTTTCTCTCTTTAAGGTATTTTACTCCAACAATTCTTGTTCAAACACACACTTATTCAAAATGAATTTCATACATTCTTTTGAGAATCAAAGAGCATGATTCGGAGTAGAGATTTGGACTACAAAATTTATAAAGTTAGAATATCTCTTAAGGGTAATATTCTAGGCTCATTCCCACTTTCTCTCTTTACAATTCATTCACACGATCTCATGACTATTGAACATTTATTTGATTCATTTTAATTGTTATATCTAAATAATATACATGTTTTATTAGAGTATAATTCATTTCTAATTCATCTAAATATGCTAGAGGCATGATAAATTTATTGAGGTTCCTCCATTTGTGTGCATGTAAAGCTTTTGCCTTTATTTGTATATGCTATAATTTGGTGATTTTAATATAGTTAATGCATGATTAGGAATGTTAATGCATTTTGGCATGATTTAGCATTTAATATCACATGTTTAGAGCTATGAAATCGATTTGTATGATTTTTCTATATTTTTTTGTCAAATTTTACATTTTCTGGTTCTGTCCAGAGGTGATAGACAGAAAGATGGGCTGAAGGATGGTTGTCCCTCATTTAATAAATGGGACATCTTAGTCCCATCTTCCTGTCCATGTCTTGCTCCTTCAGTGGCCATCCCTGAGGGTATTTTGTGGTATTTTTGCATGTATTTTAAGCCTTTATGTATTTTTTGCATCACTTATTCATTTCCTACAATATTTATGCATTATTTGATGTATTTTTGCTATTGTACAATATATTCCTATACCAGTAGTTAATCTGTTTGTACAAATAAGTATGTAATTATTTTATTGTAAATACTAATTTATTTGTTTTATGTGATTTTTTCGAGTAATCGATATATTTATAGCTGTGGAGGGCTTATGGTTTTTTGTATCGGAAGTCATACTCCCACACTAGTCACTATCTTTGCTCCTTGGTTACATCAGGTATTTCATTTTCATTTTATTTATTCATTATGGTTTTGTTTGTTTATTTGTTATTTTTTGTTGTTATTGGCTATTTTATTTTTTGGATATATTATTTTTCGGGATTGCAATAGTTAGTAAAAAAGAATTTTTTAAGCACGTTAAAATAAAAAGATAATTAATGTTTTCTAGCAAATAAATTAGGTTTTTTTTTTCAAAACATGGACCAATGTCCAATTTTTAACTCAAATTCACACAATGTGATAAATGTCTTTTTGCAAAAATGTATGAGGGAGCCAATGCTTCCAAATTAAATCGATAGCCCTTTTATGCATGTAAATAGATCTTGTTTTGAATTATTCTTTGGGACAATTTGCTTATGTAATAACTTAAGTAGGACTTTATTTACTATCTTTACTTAGTTAAATGGCTTTTTAACTTAATTTTATCTTAAAATGCATTGTGTGAGAGAGGAGAGGGGATTAATTTTAAAATTCAATTATAAACCAACACCTAACCAAAATACCTAATAAGAGGGATATCCCAAACACCAGTCTCTATTAGTGCATCAAAAAGGTCGAGATTCAATTTCCAACATTTTATTGGGTGGCGACTTCATGACACCTGCCTATTTAAGTCTGCTAGCAGACACATTCATGGGTTGACCATCAGTAATAATTTGGACTCAATCCTTTTTATTGTAAAATGGCCAGTTCATGAATAAAAGCGAGCCTCCTTCAGTCTCGGATCCTAAAAGTGGGCCCTCAAGAATCTAATCGAAAACAAGCGACAAGCTTCGACATACGTCACACTATGTGAATGGGATGTTTGCTTAATTTTAACTTGCATCGTGTGAGAGAGAATTAGATGTAAAAATTAATTATAAAATAAACACCTAACCAAGATACCTAATAAGAGTGATGTCCCAAATACCAATCTCTTTTTAGGCATCAAAAGGTTGAAACTTATTTTTCGATGATCTATTAGGTGGTGACTCTATGACACCTATCTCTTTTGGAAAAATTAGTAGACTACTTCATGGGTTGACTATCAATAATAATTTGGGCTAGATCCCTTTTTATTGAGAAGTAGCCAATTTATGAGTTAAGTGAGCCTAATTTGGTCTCGAACCCTAAAAGCAGGCCTTTGAAAGCGAACTCAAACGACGAGAACGGCTCCGATACGCATCAAATCTAGACCAAAAAACCCACCCGATTTTCCTATGAAGCCACCATTTAATCCTTCAGAACCCAAATCTCATCTAAAATCCCTTATAGAACAATTTATTAACCAAAAAATTGCCACCAATAAAAATAATGAGGAGCAATTTAAGCAAGTGAATGCAAAGCTTGAACCACTTGCTACTTATAATAAAACCTTAGAGACCCAAATTGCCCAACAAGCCTCTTCAAGTTCTCAATCAATGGGGAAGCTACCTAGCCAACCCGAGTTCCCCCACAAGGAGACTTGTCAAGCTATAACTTTGAGAAGTAGTAAGGAAGTTGAGCATAATGAGGTAAGAGGTAAGCAAGTGGTTAATAAAGATGATGAGTTAAGTGGTAAGTCCAAAGAGTCAAATGAGCATGTTATTGATGTTAGTGGTAAAAATGTTTTAGAGTCTAAAGATGATAAAAAGAAGGATGACCATTTTAATAAAAAGAATGAACCTAAAATGGATCTTAAGGCATTGCCTTTTCCTCAAAGGTTCTTAAGGCGTAACTTAGATAAGCAATTTGGCAAATTTCTAAATTATCTTAAAGATATAACTATCACCATTCTGTTCATGGATGCTGTTAAAGATATGCCATCTTGGGGTAAGTTTTTAAAAGATATTACTAGCTACACATTAGAGTAAATTAGAAGAATATGGCTTATTTTCTATAGTTAAAGAATCTAAGGAAATGTACTCCAAGTCTCTACCAAAGCTAAAGGATCCTGGTTGTTTCACGGTTCCTTGTGTCATTGGTGGTATTCTTCTGATAAAGCTCTTTATGATGTAGGTGCTAGTGTGGCTCTTATGCCTTACTTTATTTATAATCATTTGGATTTAGGTGAAATTAAGCCCACTAATATGTGTTTATCTATGGCCAATAAAACTATTACTCATCCCCTTAGAATTCTTGAAAATGTGCCTACAAAGGTAGGTAAATTTTTCATACCATTAGATTTTATTATTTTAGATATGGAAGAAGACTTAAAAATTCCAATATTATTTGAAAAGCCTTTCTTAGTTACAACTGGTGCTATTATTATTATGAAAAGAGGTAAGATCACTTTAGAGGTAAACAATGAAAACGTAGAATTTGATTTTTTAAGATGATGAGGTCTTCACCCATAGAAAGTGTAAGTAGAATTGAATCTCTTGACATCATTGATGAATGTGTTAAAGATGTTTTGCATGATTATTTGAGGCAAGAGCATATTGAGCCTTATGCTAGTGAGGATGCTCAAGTGCATCAATTGGAGGCTAGTTCATTTTCGTTTCATAGGCCCTCAAGATTTGAACCTTTGAACAAGGATGATGACCTAAAGGATGCCTCTCAAAAGGAGGAAGCCAAGTTAGAGCTCTAGCCTCTACCATCAAATTTGAGATATATTTTTCTTGACTCAAACTCTCAATTTCCTTTTATAGTTAATTCATCTTTGCCTAATGATCAAGTTAATGCCTTACGTGATGTCTTGCTTAAGCATAAAAATGCTATTGGTTATTTTATAAATGATTTGAAAAGGATTAGCACTAAGATTAGTATACATAGAATCTTATTGAAATATGATTCTAAGCCTTCAATCGAAGGTCAAAGACATTTGAATCCTAGTCATAAAGAGGTGGTGAGGAAGGAAGTGATCAAGCTTTTAGATAATGGCATCATATATTCCATTGGTGACAGTAAGTGGGTAAGCCTCGTTCAAGTGATTCCTAAAAAGGGATGCTTAACGATGGTTAAAAATGAGACTAATGATGTAACACCCTAAAATTTGCATCTGACAAGCATGGTGCATTTTAGAGCTTGAAAAATAATCCTAGGACATTTTTTGGAGTAATCAAGGTAGAATAAGATAGAAAAATTTAAAAGTGTTTAAAGGTTAAACGTGCTTAGGCTAGAAAAATTCAAGAATGGGTGACCTGGCGGGCAGTTTGACTTAACATTGGAATATAACAATAGGTGTCAAACAAAATCTGGTGGTACAGTTTGAGAAGAAATCGAGTTTAAATAGGCCCTTAAAATAGATATAGAAGTTTTTACCCGATACTGTGGACTCACTTCACCAAAAGTTTGACCAAGCCTTAGAATATTCTAGAGACATCCAAAAATTATTTTGGTCCCATAGAAATATTATATAGGAGTTAAACTAACTACTGGAAGTGAAAAATAATTTTTTCGGCAGTTTTGAAATTTTGGGTTTCGAACTTATTGATTTTACCTCTAGAGCTAAAAATATACCTAAATGATGTCATAATGACTTAAAATTTTAACCATGTGATCCTGCATATGTTAGAGCATGTGGGGTAAAATTTCATAGCATTCTGACTGTTAAAACATTAATTTTAGAAAAAGGGTCAAAAATCGAGGTTAAATTAATTAATGGACTTAATTGCCATATTTTAAATATATAAGAACACAAATTTCATTAAAAATGGGCCATAATCACCCACATGCAGCAACATAGCCTAAAGATGTGTAGGGACCAATGAAATAGTGACAAGTGGCCTAAAAAATAAGCCATTTGATCAAATAGTAAATGGATGAATTTTGACCCTAAATTTGGACTTAAAGACAATTTAGAGGGGTCCAGAATTGTCTATAATTTTACCCAAAATTCTATAAATTTCCTCCCCTTCTCTTGCAAATTTCGAATATTCCCTTTCTTGGCCATTCCACCATTTTCCTTTCATTTCTTCTTCCTCCCACCGTATCTCAACCTTTAATTTCACTCATATACTCTAGAAATCATCTTCTATATCTTAAAAATTAAATTGAAGTAAGAGAAAGCTTGGAGTTGGAGAATTTTTAGAGAGAGAAGATTAACCTAATTAGGTAACTATTTGAGTTTTTGTTAGAATTAGTTGGGAATTTTATTATAGGCTTGTAGAGCATGATTAATAGAGTTATTTAGTAGCTTTTATTTTTTTAAATTCATGTCTGAAACTCACTAATTCCTCCCTCCTAAATTTAGCTTAAAGAGGAAATACAAGGGAAAGAGAAAGGCAAGGACAAGAAAGGAGAGGAGAAGGAAGAGTAGGTGATTCTCAAGCCAAATTGAGGTTAGTAGATACAAATTACATTT
The DNA here is from genome assembly GCA_037975025.1 of Excoecaria agallocha. Taxonomy (NCBI): domain Eukaryota; kingdom Viridiplantae; phylum Streptophyta; class Magnoliopsida; order Malpighiales; family Euphorbiaceae; genus Excoecaria; species Excoecaria agallocha. The sequence goes on from CM075816.1 coordinate 27,309,314, forward strand.
AATTTCATCTATTTTATTCAGTTTAACCTAAATTTCATATTATGTAACTACATAAATTTGAGTAGAATTGTGAAATAAATTGATATAACTTAATAAATTGATGAATTATCATAATATAAATGCAAATGAGTGGAAGAAACAACTTGGAAATGGTGTAACCCAAGGTAGTCGAATTATGTACCTAGATGTAATGTGAGAGAATTTGATGATTAATGGTATATTTAATAAGAATTAGATAACATAATGTATAAAAAATGCAATAAAAGTGATGAGACTTAAAAATAATAAGCGTACATAATTTTGTATAAGCGGACATAATGATAGAAGGTAAAAAAACTTAGGAGTTATTGGGTAAATTAAATATGTATGATTATATAAATGTTTTAAATGAAATTGCAAACACATTTGGCTTGAAAATGAATGAAGAATTACATTATATGTATGAGATTCCAATATGGCCGAATGGTAAATGTAAGGATAATGTTATGTTTTCATTAGTTTTATATGATAATGTATGTATTTATGATGAATGTACAATGGTTAAGCATAATTAGATACCATATAGGTATGTAGTATTCATGACATAATATAATTAGTAGGGATAAACATATAAAAAGATGACATAAGTTATAAAATATAATTGCCCTTAGTGTACAGTGGATAATCTAGGATCTTAGGATATAATGGCTAGCCATAGGGACACATATACCGCGGTACTACCATGAGATTTGAATTATCTCACACTGAGAAGTAGCTGGCACATAACATATGGTAGGCTAGTTGGATCGCATTAAGTTATGGTCCCTCGACCTACACCGGAGTAGTAGTATCGTATTAAAGTGCGGTCCCTCCAGCCTATTAGTATCATTGGAGTCCTCATCTCGCATATCCAATTTGAGGATTTCCATTAAGCACCAGTAGGGGGTAAAACAATAATTTTGTGAAGATTTAGGGACTAAATGAAAAATTATGCCTAAAAGATGCTAAGGATGTAATAAAATAACGAAAAAGAGGAAAAATAAGATTAAATAAGTTAAAAAGGGCAAAAATATAATTACGTGGCAAAATAGGAGTAAAATTATAAATTGACATTGAAAATGTGGTTAAAAGAGTTAAATTAGTTAAATAAGTGAAAAAGAATGAAATCGTAAATAAGGAAAAGTCCAGGGACTAAAATGTAATTTGCCATCTTATGAGTTAATATAAGGACTAAAATAGAAATTTACCACCTAAGATGAAATACAAGTCAAAGGAAACAAAAACGATCAAACTTGGAGTTAAACAAGATAAAATATAATGAAAAGAACATTTAAGGACTAAATTATAATTTTCCACGATGTAGAGAGAGAATTGAGTGAATTTAAATGAAGAAACTAAATAAAAGAAAAGTTTAATGGTAATTTAATGCCTCGAAAGAATAAATTTTACGATAATTAAGTAAAAGTAACACTAGGGGTAAAATGATAATTTTACTTAAAGTAGTTTTAAATGAAATTTTGTATAGTTGTATCCACCACTAGGCAACAAAGTTGCTTAGCACGTCGTTTATTTTGACTACGTGCAGGGATAGGTAAAGTGAAGGCTAGCGAAGGTGGACGACGTGGCAGATACATATGAAGACTTATGAATATGTGATTTTGTGTATACATATATCTTATGTAATGTACTTGAATGTTTGTATTGTGGAATGTAACTGAACACTAAACATTAGTGGATGTGATGAATTATATATGATTGAATATATGTACTATGTGAATGTATTGTGGGCTAACATTAGTATTGCAATGTATGTAATTGGAGTATTGGAGGCGAAGGTTTCTACTAGGGAGTGTAATTTTAATCAATTGTAGGTTTGGGTAGCATGAATTATAAGTCATTATGCTGTCAAAAATTACACCAAATGAATAGTAATTCAGTGATATTAAGTGGATATAGAAATTGAAATTCTCATTTAGGCTATCGACTTGTTACACAAAATAGGAAATGCACTTATACAGCTATGTGGTAATTATAACAATGTCTTATGACATAAGGAAGTATGAGTGAACGTAAGGTGTTACAAATGATTTGATTCCTACTAGGACTATCACGGGATGTCATATGTGTATTGATTATAGAAAGTTAAATAAGGCCATTAGAAAAGATTACTTTCCCTCACCCTTTCTAGAACAAGTCTTAGAAAGGCTAGCCAATTTTTTGCATTTTTGTTATTTATATGGTTTAAGCGGTTTTTATCAAATACCTATTCATCTCAATGATCAAGCTAAAACTATATTTACATGTCCCTATGAAACTTTTGCCTTTATGTGTATGCCTTTTGGTTTGTGCAATGCCCCTGCTACTTTTCAAAGATGCATGTTTTCAATTTTTAGTGACTTAATTGATGAATGTGTTGAAGTTTTTATGGATGATTTTAGTGTTTATGGAGCTAACTTTGACTATCATTTAGAGATTTTTTCCAAAGTTCTTGATAGGTGTATGGAGCATAGATTGGTGCTTAATTGAGAGAAAGATCACTTCATAGCTTAAGAAGGTATCGTGTTTGGTCATTCTATCTCAAGTAAAAGGATTGGAGTGGATAAAGGAAAGATTAAGGTGATAGCCAATTTACCACCTCCAAAGTGTTTAAGGGACATGCGGGCTTCTATAGGAGGTATATTAAGGACTTTTCAAAGATAGCTAAGCCATTATGCAATCTACTTGCCAAATATGTTGAGTTTCTATTTGATAAAGCTTGCTTTGATGCTTCTGAGACATTGAAAAGAGCTCTAGTATCAGTAACTATTTTGTAACCACCTAATTGGGATAAACCATTTGAGATTACATGTGATGCAAGCAACTTTGCAGTGGGAGTAGTTTCAGGGCAAAGGAAGGAAGGTAAACCCTATGTGATTTATTATGCAAGTAAGTTGTTAGATGAAGCTCAAATCACTTACACCACCACGGAAAAAGATGTATTGGCTATCATTTATGCATTTGACACGTTTAGAGCTTATTTAATAGGGAAAAAAGTAATAATGTATTTGACTCATACTGCCCTTAAGTATCTCTTAAGCAAAAAGGATGTTAAGTCAAGGCTTTTAAGGTGGATTTTGATGCTTCATGAGTTTGATTGGGAAATTAGAGATAAAAATGGAAGTGAGAATCTTATGGCGGATCACTTGTAAAGATTGGATCAAGATGGACTGAAATTGAATGACGATGTTGTGCCTATTAATGAGAGATTTCATGGTGAACATCTTCTAAGTGTGGTGTCTAAAGTGATCCCTTCGTTTACTAATATTGCCAACTACCTAGTAAGTGGTATCCTTCCATACGGTTTAGATTATAATCAAAGAAAGAAGTTTTTGCATAATTGTAGGTTCTACTATTGGGAATAACCTTTGCTTTATAAGAGATGTGTAGATGGTTTAATTCGAAGGTGTATTCCCTAATATGAGGTTAAAGACATTTTGTAGTATTTCCATTCCATTGAGGTTGGTGGTCATTTTGGTATTTCAAGGACATCTTCTTAGGTACTTCAATCTAGTTTTTGGTGGCCTACTCTATTTAAGGATGTTAGAAATTATGTGCTTAGTTGTGATAGATGCCAAAGGATGGGTAGTATAACGAGGAAGAATAAGATGCCTTTGAAAGGAGTTTTAGAGGTAGAGATCTTTGATGCGTAGGTAATGGATTTCATAGGTCTTTTACCTAACTCTTTAGGACATAAGTATATATTAGTCATGGTAGACTATAAATCTAAAGGGGTTAAGGCAGTGCCTACTCTCACTAATGATGCCGAAATAGTTAGGAAGATGCTCAAAAAGGTCATATTTCCTAGGTTTGGCACTCCTGAAGCCATTAATAGTGATGAAGGTTCCTATTTTTGCAATAATGTGATTGATAGTCTATTGAAGAAGTATAGAGTGACAAGTAAGGTTGCTACTCCATATCATCCTCAAACTAGTGGATAAGTTGAAGTAAGTAATAAAGAGTTGAAGTGGATCTTGGAAAAAACAATTTCTTCATCAAGGAAGGATTGGGCATTGAAGTTAGATGCCCTATGGGCACATAGGAAGGCCTTTAAAACTCCCACAAGTCTTACCCCCTAATTAATCTATGGCAAGTCTTGTCACTTGCTAGTAGAGCTTGAATATATGGCCTATTAGGCAACAAGAGCTTTGAATTTTGATATGAAGCAAGCTGGTAGGAAGAGGTTACTTTAGCTTAATAAGTTAGAGAAGTTAAGGATGAATGCTTATGAGAATGCAAAGTTATACAAGGATCGTACTAAGATGTGGCATGACAAACATATTCTTAAGAAAGAGTTTAATGAAGGTGATTTGGTGCTTCTTTATAACTCAAGATTAAGGTTAGTTCTTGGGAAGCTCAAGTCTAAATGGTATGGTCCTTTTAAAGCGGTTAAAGTTTATGAATTTGGTGCGATTGATATTGAGAATGATAAGGGATAGGTATTTAAGGTCAATGGTCATTACCTCAAGCCATATTTTATAGGTGAGTCCATTGGTAAGGTGAATTTGCTTACTCTCTCTACACTTAAGGAGGTTATTTCTCAGGTTACTTAATGCTTTTAGTTTTTACACAAGTTTTGTTAAGCATTTTCTTTACACATGTTTACTTTTAGTTGTTTTTACTATGTTTTTAGGTTTGTTTATCCTTTATTATTGAGCTATTATTTCTTTTTTACACATTATTATTTATGGCCAAACTTTTTTTTTCTTGAGTTTTGGTTGTTTCCTTTTTTTTTTAGTTTTTTGGCAGGTGTGTAGACTCATTATAGAGAGTCACGGTGCCGACTTGTATAGATCGTGTCGATTAGTCACCAAGTGTGCCAAGTCATTCCAGAAGAGTTGCGTACCGAGTCACAAAAAGGCATGCTGATTCATGAAAAGTTACAACCATGTCGAGTCATCAATATTGTGTTGACTCATTATAGAGAGCACGTGTGCTAAATCATGCCCTACGTGCCAACTCGTGACGACCCCCAATCCTGTTGAATTTTTCATATCTGAAATTGCCTTTTTCAGTTTTTATTTTTGGTATTTAATTTTGTCATTTTTTAGGTTATCTTTTTGAAATTCCTTTGAAAAGGTATGAGTAGCCCTACAAAGTTCTATCTTTTCCCATATCAAGTCATAACCTTTCCTACTTTTTCTCATCCCTTTTCAAATTTTTCTTTCCCTATAAATACAAGTCTTCATTTCTATTTATTGTTATAGCCTTTTCCCTTTTCCAATAGGGTTATTTCTCTATAAATATATATCTTATTTCTTTCTTTTTCCTCACATTTTCTTAGTTTCTTTCACAAGTTTCTTTCAAAAACCTCAATTAACAAAGTTCTTATTTTCCTTCTTTCTCTCATTCACGTGTCCCATTAGTAAGTTGTTTCCCTCTTTTCTTTTAAATACTTTTATATTTCTATATCTAAGATGCCAAGAATAAGGGGATATACTTTATCAAGGCTGCAAAAGGAAGCTTCTCAAGAGGAGGACTTCACTTCCATTTATAAGACTCCATGTAACACCCTCACACCCTTCAGGAGTATTCAGGAATGCTACACTCACTATAGTCATATCAATATATCGATATAGCTAATACAAGCTTCACTACAATAATTTTTTTAGACTTAATACTAGACACATATCGTTAAATTCAAATCTTTATAAAAATTACACAGTTTTAATTACATATACTTTACACTAAGTCTTAGTTAGGTATACAATAAGAGATGTAAAAAATTTATTACTTTCTATAGACTACATTACATCTTCGAGAAATCCTTTGCAAGTGCCAAAGATCTAGTATTGAGAACATCTTTAACTCAAAACCTACTTATGCAATACATAAAACCAATTATTTATAAAGATAATAATAATGTAATCGTATAACTAAGGACATATGTACTTCTTTGCTAGAATCACTCTTAAGCATGCAAACAAATTCACTATTTATTTCGATTTAACTACGACCACTAGTCATTCATTCCACTCTATTCAGAACACACTCACTTAAACTACTATATTGGGTTAGTACCTTAACGTTGTTAATAACACTCAAACTACTCTTACAAGTCACTTCTTTGTAAGGCCACTAACACTAGAATACTTAACATTACATCTAACATTTGATTCGAACTCAAAATTTTTATTCCAAGCTTCCTAAGTATCCCAAAATCGGGAATCAAAACCATGCAGTTTTAAATGTATATTATACTATATATTAACTAATAGGTAACAAATCAACCATACATTTCACAACTCATTCATCACTCAAGCCTATCTCACTATCGTCATTGTACACTTAATTTTGCATATGCATTAACTACATTATATATACGCACTTGTATAAATCATTAGTTATCATAATAATATCCATGAATAAATTAATAATCTTCTATATTATACCTATTTCTAGCACTACTTACATTCTTTCATAATCACTTTTGCAGCTTAAGTTAGGTATAGGCGTGAACATTTGGGAACACTAAATACTGTGCAGGTATCGTATCACTAATACCATTGGGAATGCCAATCACTAGATACCAAAAGGTATCGAAACACTAGATACCAAAAGATGCTAATCACTAGATACCAAAAGGTATCGATACTTGCAGCTGCAATCACTATCCCCTTATAAGCATGCCTATCTATCCACTACTATCTAAAATTTAGGCTCAATAAATCTTTGATCACTCTAAAATATCACATCCAATGCACTTAAGATCATAAGGTTTATACATGATAAACATGCAAACAATATTCTTGTATGATACATAATTAACTTCTCTTAAAATACACTTCGAACATAGTCATCACTTCTTGTACACATGCAGCACTGGGCATATCATTGATCATATTCATCACATTGCATCATTATACACTTAAAGGATCATATATGCATCTATTCTTTTAATTCCATGCTTAATGTGGCTTTATTAGGCTCACAAGTGTCTTAAAGGGTTGTGGTAACATCTGGAACACTTAAATATCACATTGGCTTCAAATAGGGCATTTCTTGGTGGATATGGGTGTGTTATGTCGCGAGAGAAATAGGGTTTGCAACTGTGACAAATCCCTTCACTCATGAAATCCTGCAGACTACTTTTAGTGTCTAACTTACACATCGATTCAGACATACTAAACGACATTTTTAGAAAAAGTGTTCTTCTACAACATTATTCCTCTATGTCTCTAGTTTCTAAAACATTAAAAAGCACTTAATTATAATTTCTAAATCTCAACATATCACTAAAATAGTGAAAACTATTCTAGATGACAGGCCAGTAGACATCACTCAACTTCAAGCTAAATTTAGAGGACTTCATGGAAAGATCAAAGTTTTCATGTCTTCCAAAGAGTTGTAGATATATGTCTTATCTTTCATTTTCAACTAGATTCACTTTATTTAGGCATCTACAAAAAGAGTTATGCTCTTTACACTAAAATTGGTTCAAGGGAACCTACAACAGAAATTTCACTAACTCAATAATCAAAGCTCAATCAAGCTTCACTTGAAGTCTTCATTTCTCTTGTCTTACTCTTCATCTCTTCTTGACCTTAATTTAGCATGATTCTCCAATTATCTCTCTATGTTTTTGTTTCATGCTGTAAAGCCCTTTTAAATCTTTTGTCTTTTTCTCTAACCAAGAACCCGAATGTAAGGGGCTTAAGAGAAAACCAAGAAGGAGAGGATGAGATGAGTAGAAAATTAAAAATCTCCTTTTCCAAAAAGTGGCCGGCTCCTCTCCCAAAGGAAAAAAAATCTTCCTTGATCAATCCCTTAGCCCATTCTAGAAGGCTAGATGTCCAAATCTCATTAATCAAAGTTTTCAAATCCTTAGTAAATCCCTTTTTCAATACCTCTCTATTTTTCTCTTCCAAATTCCCTTTATTTACCATTTATTCCTTCAATTTAGTCCTTGCTCTAATGCATAAATCACTAATTACTCAATTACTTACATGCCTCTATAATAGATTAAATACCGAATACATTCCAAAACACACAATTTAGATCCTTTTATTTTAAAACCCATAGAATCTTTGAATTACTTACTTTAATTCTTCTAGGATACATTTTGGGGCCTTACACTCCATTTCTTATCTCTTCTCATGAGAAAGGTGATAAATTAATCTCTCTTAAGCCTAGAGAGATTGTATCTTGTAAGTATATTTCTACTTCCTTCTTAAGAGACATTGGTATGCTTGCACCCCTTACTTCTCTTTTAAATTCATGTGATCTTGCTAGATTTGTTTCCATGCATGAGCCCACTTACATTAACTTATAATGGAATTTTACACAACATTTAAAGTGAATGAGAATGAATTTAGGGTATTAGAGATTCGTATGCTAGGAGATAGACACACTCTTACCTATTCTTTCATGCATAGAGTTTTTTGATTTAAGAGGGATAAAATGTGTGAACCTCTTAAAAGTTTTAATGTTAATGCATTTTGGACATTTTAGACTGACTTGAGAACCCATTTTCAACCTAGAAAGGGTAAAGCAATGTTGATCGAAGATTTAAAGTTTTGGCTTTCTCATAAAGTGCTTGTATGTGTGATTTTTCATAAATTTGAGTTTAATAGGGTTTCTTATCAAGAGTTATTTTTAATATGGTGCATTCACAATAACAAACAAGTATGTTTGACTTATTAGATTTTCAATCAAATACTTGCATGTGCGTCTAGGAAGGATAACCCTATTACCCATGGCCATGTAGTGACTATTATTACCAAAGCTTTGGATATTAATTTTGAAAATTTCACCCATTTGGTTGAGTGTTCTTATTTTACAAAGCAAACATTGATAAAAGGTGAGGTGACTGATGCCTCAATGAGGTCTACTCTTGCACGTTCTTGTTGGAGGGGATTAGTTCCACCACCACCTTAAGAGGAGGAAAAGAGTGAAGAAAAGGAGAAAGAGAGTAGGGATGAAGAATAGGATTTTGGTATGCCTCAAAAGGGGAAATCTAATGAAGCTTTGGCTATCATTCTAGCCCCTGCTTATAGAGGTGCAAATGGGCCATGTTATGGTCCTTCTCGTGGGCAATCTCATGGTTCTTCTAGTCGATCCTCAAGGATGTAGGAGCAAGTGATTGAAAACCGGCAATCCATGTAATGCCAATTAACTTCTATAGAGACTATGACTAGAAATTTTGCTAGGAGGTAAAGAAGGATGGAGCACAAGGTTTATATGTTCATTGCTTAAGTGGGCTATGTGGTCGACTCTCCTTCACCTTCTCCTTTGGATGATTAAGGGAAGCTTTTCTTTTCCTTTTCCTTTTTCTTACTTCTGGGTTTATATTGGGGACAATGTGTAGATTTAAGTGTGGGGGAAGGGATGTTTATATTTATGTTTTATGTCTTTTTAGTTTTTGTTTTGTATGCATTGTGTTGTGCTAAGTTGATGCATATTTATTCATTTATCTTTTTTATCTTCATTATAAGTTTTTTCTAAGTTTGTCTTGATATGATTGAGTGCATATTAATGCTATGTCAATAGTTTATTTTGATGCTCAATTGGTAGAATCTTAATTTTCATGTAGTATAGTTTTTAAGTTTTTCTTACTATGTCTTGTTCTTATTTTCAAAGTCTATAGGATGTTTAGTCAATTTTCTAACTATACTTGAGATTAAGATGTCATGATTCAAGTTTAGTATTTAAAAATCTATATGGTCGTAGGGAAACTATAACCATAATACATATAGCTCACCTTTCAATAATGGATAAGGGCACAAGAAAAAAAAAAGAAAAAAAAGAGACAAAAAAGAAAAAGAAAGAAAAAAAAAGCATGAAAATCAAAGTCATTTAAAGGGATGGAGCATAAAATGTACCCATTGAGATTGATTAAATAAAAAGTGTGGAATAGAGCATAAAATGCACCCACCAAATTGCAAATACTTAGAAAATTTATAAGTTTCCAAAAATGCCATGAGAATTGTGAGTTGATGTGTGAGCTTAACCTTGTCCCAATGGCTATGTTTATTCTTGAATTTCTAGGTTTGAAGATTGTCCATCCTAGTTAAAAAGTTTGGTTAGATTATTGACTCTATGTTCTTAATTTTGATTTTAATAACTTGAGATAATGTATTAAATTTATTGACTATACTATGCAACTTGTCTACTCTATCATTGTTGATGTATTGGAACTAGTTGTTGTCTATTTTACTTTAAGCACTCACTCATATTAAAGATGATCTTAGGAAGTTTTTTTTTTCTAAATTAGAAGATAAATACCTTTTAGTTCTTCCACTTGAATTTTTGTATTCTTGCTTGAAGGCAAACAGGGTTCAAGTGTAAGGGAATTTGATGATATATAATCTAGCATAGCCATTTTGTTTAGTTATGCATCATTTTATGAGTTTAATGCATGTGTTTTGTTATGTTTTAGGTTACTTTTTATGTCTTCTTTCGTTTGTATGATTAAATATGCCTAATTGGATGATTTGAGGCATAAATGAGGAATTTTCATTGAAGAAAAGATCTTAAAGAGGTTTTAGAGCCTCTGCCGACTCGTTATAGCATGTGCCGACTTGTTACAATGACTTAGGATACCGACTTAAGCCTTGTTGAACCGAGTTGTGAAGCAGTTAAAGCATGCTAACTTGTTATGATGGTGCTGACTTATTACAGAGCTTGGTTGTGCCAACTCGTCATAGAAGCCAATCATTATAACCTTTCACACACCTCTTCAAGATTTAACACCTCTCCAAAAAGGCATCAATTGGGTCACCTTTGGCCTATAAGTACATAAAGATAACTACATTTTATATATGGAAAAAGTACAAAGTAACTTCCAAAAGAGTTAGAAAAGATTATGAGGAAAAAGTATACACCAAAGAAGAGGAGATCAAAAGAGGTCATTCAACACTCAAGTATTTTTCTAAAAAAGCATTGAGGAGTCATCAACCATTCTTTTCTTCTCTTTCTCTTTAGATCATTACTTGATATCATTCTCTTCTTTGTGTATTTGTTTTGACAATATGTATTTAGGCTAACTTTGTTTGTTAGAATTGCAAGTATGAATTGATCTATATTAATAAAATTATCTTACGTCATACATGAATGGTTTAAGTTCAATTTGGTGCTTAACTTGTTATGCATGCTTGATCACCATATATAATATGTTAATAAAATATTTCATAATGAGAATTTGGGCATTTTGGTGGAAAGGCAATTGAATTTACTTAAAGTCTAGAAATCACTTGGGAGACAAGGATTTCACTTTGAGGGTTAAAGAATAGGCATAGAACTTCATGTTTTCATCTATTTTCACAATGAAATGAGAGTGCTTATGGACTCTAAATAGGTATGCCCTTATTTGACAATGAGAGTTGCATCTAGGGATAGTAGGCCTTATTCTCCAATCATTGCATGTATATGTGTTTCTTTGAATCTTTATATGATCAATTTATGTCCTGTAATTCTAATATCTTACTTGATTGTTTGGTAGTTATTAATTTAGATTAGATTAATTTAATTAGTTTAATTTAGTAAACACTTTAGTATAAACAAATTCACTTAAAGTTATCATAGCCTATCTATCTTAGTATCTATTCGGTTGATAGAAAATAACACTTATACATATATTGATTCCCAGCATTCAACACCCTACTCACTCTAAGTCTTAGAGACTAGGGCAATAAAATTTACACCGTAACACTGAAGGCAAAGCAAAACACTTCACCAGTGATTAATCCACATGGATAAAGACAAAGTGAAATACTTTATCAAAGATTGATCCATATAGGTAAAGCCAATATCCCACTATAAAACTAGAGTACACTGAAAGTTAAGATCACAGTATAAAACTGAAGCACACTAAAAGAAGAATAGTCTAGAAGGTTGTTTTAACTTCTAATGATAAGGGAAAGAATTATATTGTAGTGTCTCCAAGATAGATCTACAAGTGGAAGCAAGTTATAGAGCATGCTATTAGTGACTCCTCAAAAATGCATATTTGCCAAAAATTCTCCAACAAGAATATTAATTCAAGGGGGGTTAGACATGCCCACAAATGGCATCAACCACCATAACACCAAAATTAGACATGCCAACAGATGGCAACAACCAATCAAAAACCTTATTTAATTCTACATGCCGACAAACTGGCACTAATTAGATACACATAACTTGTTTGATTCTATATACCGACAAGCTTACGATAATCAAACAGTCAATAAATGGTTAACACGTCGATAAATTGACGTTAACTACTCAACCAAAGGTTAACACATCGAAAAATTGATGGTAAATACTCAACCAAAGGCTAACATGTTGACAAGTTGATGGTTACTACCCGACCTGAGATTCATTGCCTCAAATGGTACGTGTCTTATCAACCAGAGACTCATTACCTTAAAATAGTACATATTTTAAATCAATCAACTAGAGATTTGTTGCCTCAGGTATGCATCTTTTATCCTTTTACTTTGAATTTTGCCTCACTTTGGCACTAGTGCACGAGTTTTCCAAAATTAGGGGCAACTGTAGACACCGTGACCCAAGGCAACCTATATTAAGATTACCCAATGATGAATACACATTTACACTTCTGACAGGAAGCACGAATCTCGAGTTTTGGCCTTGATTTTCATAATTCTAAAATATTTTTATGGGTTTTAAACTTTATTTTTCTAGAGTTCTGAAAAGATTTTCAAAAAAACTTAAGTTTTGGCCCTCCCAGTGACAGATAATCGTCTATCATGAAGTGATGGCCATTTGTGGCTGTTTTTCCTTCAGTCTAGGTCAGATTTAAAGGTATTTTTATAAATTTTAGAAAATCATGTGAGGGACAGCTATCTGTCAACCACAAACGCCCGTCTGTAGAGTTATTTCCAGATTTTTCATGTTTTTCAGATTTAAAATTCTAATTGAATATCAAATTTGGTTAAGTGCAGATTTAGGGGGATTTTAACGTCCAATTTTAAAAGGTTTAGAGTTAGAGTCAATCTCTAACTCCTTACTAGGTATTTAAAAAAAACTAAAGTTTTGAAAAGGACTCTCTCTCACTTTTGGAAAAGAAGAGGCAAAGTTTGTGAGACAGAGAAAAGTAATTCTGTGCTTCTTAAAAGCTTACTGTCTCGAGCAACATTCTTTCATAAAACTTTTACACTTATTTTAATTAGATGTTAAATCAAGGATTGTAGCTTGGATCGCTGCTTTTTGGAGTTAACAGATCCAGATTCCTAAGGATAATATTCTAGGCTTCAAGACTCTTTCTCTCTCTAAATTTATATCATGTTTATATAGTTTTTTAAGTTCATTTTTTTATTTATATTTATAATGCCATGATGTATGTTCTCGTGTTACCTGTGTTACTTAATCTATTCATTCGTATTTTCTGCATTGCCATAGTGATTTAAAGTTGTTAAGTATGTTAGAATGGTATGCTAGGATCTTATTTTCCTCCATTAGAGCATACAAATACCTTGATTTAATTTCTATTTTGGCATATTTTCCCACTATTTTAGCATGATTTATGTGTTCATTCATTGTTATAGGTAGATTTGGTATGTTTTAAGGCCCTAAAATTGTATGTTTAGGAGTTTAGGTCAGATTTATTTGTTTTGGCTTGGATTTCTTGCATTTTACCTTTGTTTTCAAGTTACAGATGGGAAAAAGGCCCAACAAATGGCCGTTGGTCATAGCGATCAGTGGTAATCGTGGTACCTTCTCCTTGTCCCGTCTCTCTCCTTCCTTTAGGCTATTTATGCTCTTGCCTTGGGTGTCTGTGCCCCTATTTTGGCCTCTTTTAGGTGTATTTTTGAGTTATTTTGAGTGTCTTATGTGTTTTACATGTTTATATGCATTTTAAAATTATTTTTTCCCTCACTCTTACGTGATTTGCATCCTATTCTTTTTAATATCTTCTATTTCAATATTATTTTTTATGAACATTTTATTTTATCATTTGATTTAATTTAGTTTATATGCTAATTAATTTGCCTTTTCGTGTGTTCCCTTAAGCATACTTTAAAGGTTGTTCTTCAAACAGTTCTCTTTCTTCCTGTCTCCTTTCATTGCAGTTAATTATTACTTCATACTTTATGGTTGATTTATTTAATTTATTTATCTAATTTTGTACTTTGCTTATTGTTTCAAATGTATTTATTTTTAAGGATGTAATAGGTAGTAAAAAAGGATTTTTAGTTCATTAATTAATTAAAAAGTCCAAGTTTTTACCCTAAAATCACAAAAGAGAAAAAGATTGTTTTTTTGTAAATATGTATAAGGGAACCATTGTTCCCAGTCCAATAAATGGCCTAATTTGTGTATGTATTTTACTCTTTTAGTTAGGCGATTTGCTTATCTAATAATTTAAGTAATGGATTTAATTCTTTGTTTATTTATCGCCTTCTTTACCGCTTTCTTAATTGATTGACATGTTTATTTATTTTTTCATAATCCATCGTGTGAGAAGAAAGGTAGTGAATTAATAACAAAAACTTAATTATAAGAAATACCTAACCGAGATGTCTCAATCATCGATATTTGTTTGGGCACAAAAATGTTGAGATTCATTTTCCAACTTTTTGTCGTGTGGCGACTCTATGAAACCTGCCTCTTGAGCCCATATTGGATGCTTTCATGGGTTGACCATCAATAATAAAGTGAGGCTCAAATTCTCTCTTTATGTGAAGTGACTAGTTTATGTGTTTTAGCGAGCCTTATCTAGTCTCGGACCCTAAAAGTGGACCTTCAAAAACCCAATCGGATTCGAGCGAGTTCCGACGCACATCATAGGTTTCCTAATAGAGTAAATGATTTAGTGATTCATTGAAATGTTAGTGTATGTTATGTTAATATGTTTGATAATGAAATTTAGCATGTTTAATTAGTGTATGCATGATCATTAAGTGAATTACATGTTATAGTATGTTAAGCTATTAAATATTATATTATGATATTTATATTTGCATATTGCATCTCTTATATCTATGACTTTGTTTAGAAGTCGTTTGCATGGTTTACCTCTCCACTGAGCCATTGCTCAACTCGGGTGTTTTCTCCGTGTAGGTACACTGGTATGGAGAGGTCAAGTTTTGAGTCCCACATCTACAAGCCACAAAGATGGGAGCTTAAAGCCTTGATTTTTGGTATAATTAAATTTTGTAGTGTATAAAGTAAAAGATATGTAAATGTATAAAAGCATGAATAATGTAAATGTAATGTAAATACTTTTTGATATTGTATATATAGTTACGTTTCATAAATATGTAAATATATGTTTCACATAGGGGTGAGCATGAATCGGTTAACCGATCCATAAGCAAAAAAATTAATCAGTTCATTAATATTGATATTTTAAAATCATTAACCATTAACTAGTCCATTACATTCGATTAATCAGTCCATTAGTTTTGACTTTTCAGTTTGGTTAACCATATTTTGCGGTTAACTGTTAAAATTTATAACTTAAAATTAAAAAAATTAGGTAAAGTTCAATTCAATTTTAAATGTGCAAAGTAATTTAAAATAAAAATCACAAAATAAATATAATTTATTAGCCAAAATTCATGTTCAATAAATTAATAGCTAATATTATAAAATAGATTTAATATTTGTTGGAAATTAACATGCTTAATTCTAAATCAAATAAAATTTTTGAATAATATTAAATGTTAAAATATAAACTCTAAAATATATAAAAAAATGTAATTAAATGTTATTATATATGACAAAAAACTAATATATATAAAAGTTAATCAGTTATTATATATAAATATTATTATACAATTAAATAAAATGATATAATATAAATTTAGTTTAAAGTATTACATAAATTTTATAGAAAAAAATAAAAATTAAGTGTAGATCCCAAAAGACACTCAAGAGGGGGGGTGAATTGGATGTCACAAACTTTTATGGCTGAATTTCTAATGTAATGGAAATGAATGCAAGTAGAGAATTCTGATAGATTTTCTAATTTAAAATCTAAGTATGCAAGACAATATGAACAATACAATTTTTGCAAGTCTTTTCCTTGAAAAGAAATCTCTTTACTTATTCAGAAAATGTGCGTTGTTAATTTTTGTGAAAATATTCTGAATTGTTCTTTACAGAATTTTGAAGATGTAATTTTCCAGAATATATGATAGAAAAATAAATGATAAAAGAATGATCAGAAAATTAGAGCAAAAACAGAATTTATCGTAATTCGGCTTCTATGCCTACATCCACTCCCCAAGAATTACTCTTGAGATTTTCTCTCCACTCTTAATTCTTTTAAGGGCAAGAGTCAAAGCCAATATACAATCCTAGTATATTCTACCCACAATCTTTTTCCAAAATAAAAGATTTAAAAATACTTACTAGAATTTTTCCTTAGGTTCTAGCCAACCCAACTGACAATCTTTTACAATTGAAATTCCTCACTAGAGATTACAATAGAAACTATAATCAGCTGAGGATAATATGAGAAGATGAAGTACAAAGATGGAAAGTGACTTAAGAGTAGAAATTCTTTCCAAAATGATATCTAACCTCTAAATGAGGTCTAACACTTGTATTTATACTAAAAAAACTTGCTTTTAAGTGTAAAATCTCAAATATAGCTGTTTATGATCGTTGGGGGACAAAACAAACAATTCTACCCTCAACTAGCCGTTATTTTATCTTGTAGTATTCGACAGAAATTTGATTAGAAATATGTTCAAATTTCTAATCCAATTTCTAATGACACGAAATTTCTAAAGACCAATTTCTGAATCAATTTCTAACAGAACTAGTTTTGTTATAAAAACTTATTTTGACGTTTGGAAAATATTTTTTATGCAATTTTAAACTTAGATTATGCATGAGCAGTAATTTGATCCTCAAATTGATCTTATAATTTTAATAACTTAAAATCCTATATACTAAGGTCTTCTTTACTTGAGTTTTCTTGAAGTCTTTATAATCTTCATTTTTGGCATATACATTAGAATGATGTATAAAAATTTTCTGTAGAGAAAAGACTTAGAATAGGACTCTTAATAGAGTTTATATAAGGTTTGATTATCATCAAAATTTGGATGTAACCTTGGGCTAACAATCTCCCCCTTTTTTATGATGACAAAACCTTAATAAACTCCACTTAAAAGTTTATCTAGGTTAGTTTTTCTAAAAGCTCCCCTTGAATATATGTATGGGGGTATATACAATACTTATAATATAAATACCCTATAATGTTTTTAATAGAATACCTATATAGAGTGTTACAAAAAATTTCCAAGAAAATAACCACTTGATCAATAAAACCATGATAATGTGTTCTTCCCCTTTTTGTCAGCAATCAAAAAGGAATATTCAAAGCAGTAATAGATAAATCAAAACATGTTCCCTAAAAAAACAACAGTATCCAAACAAGATTGAGTTTGAATTAAAGACTAAGAACATTAGTAACCAAAAAAGACTCAGGAGTCAACATCCATAGAAAGAGAGCTGCTGCCTGGTTGGGCTGGTTTAGAGGGATGCTCAGTCTTGGCTCGAGTTGCAGGAGGCTCAAAAGTAGGATCACGTGAAGTGGGGACAGACACTAAATAGAGCAATAAGAATGTTAGCAATATCAGCAAATGTGGCACTCAGCTTACCGATGAGAAATTGTAATTCAGATAGCTTTGATTTATCAACAACATAGTGGAGGTCAGGTGCTGGAGCGGCAGATTTGGTGCAGTGGGTCCTTCAGATGGACTAAAAGCTCTTGCAGTAGACTTGGACCTAGGAGCATGCTCAACTGAGGGAGCAGAGGCATGTACAGATGGAGAAGTTGTAATGTTGTTCCCAGATTTTGGAGCGAAGGCTGTATTAGATAAACTGTCAGAGACGTCCTCAGAATCTGCATCAGATACCCCTTTAGATTTGTTCCCAGAGTCACCTTTAGAATCAGCATCAAATTTCTCAGCAGATAAGTCATCAGAATTTCCAGCAAATTTCTTCTCAGATACCTCATTAGATGTAGTAGCAGAAGATTCATCAAATTTTTCCTCATATTTTTTATCAGATTGCTTCCTAGAAATTTGTTCAATCAATTTTTGTTCATCAATCTTCACTCCTTGAGCTGATTTAAGTATGACAACTAAGTAAGCAATCTGTACTTCAAAAGTTTTATTAGTAGATAATGAATCAACGGTCACCAGTTCTTTACCTTTGGCCAAATCCTTCGTAGGAGATTGCTTCGATTTCAAGGCAGGAACTTCAAGATATTTTCTTTTTCGTGTATGAACCTTTTTTCTAGACTCATTGTGGAATACAAAATTTATCTTTTCAACTTTGTAAGACTCAGATTCAGTATCATCAGTGATTAGATTCCAATGTTCAAATAAATAGGTTAGGAGCAAGCAATAAGGTTTTTTTTTCATCAGCAGATCTTGTGGCCATATAGTTAAAAATGAGGAAAGGCAAGTTAAAGTCTTTTCCAATACGAAAGTGCCATAGAAAAACAATGTCTAAATCGGATAAATATGATGAACTTCCAGATCTAAAGGTGACATATAAACACATGTATTTAGTCAAAATACGGTACTGAACCAATAAATTTGAGGCCATGGGATTTTTTGCGATGCCACCACCACTACTAGAAATAAGGCTCAAAAATGCATTTTTATTTAGATCTTCAAACTCAAGGATTTTACTATTTGTGCGAGTGCATTCAGAACCTTTCAAGGGCATAGAGAATAATTTTGCAATAAGAGCAGGACTTACAGAATGAGTAAACCCTTGGATAACCACCTTGAATTTTTTCTCTTCCTCGGTAAAGCGAGAGGAATAGAACTCATAAACCAACTTGGGATAAACTTTCTTTCGCCAAAAAGTGAATAACTTTGTCCATTGTTGTTGCTCGACATATTTACCCACATCTGGAGCGGCGACCAATAACTCGGTCCAATCAATAATTTTTGAAGGAAGGAGATTAGGGGTCAAGTCATAACAGCAATGGATTTTGGGGGAACGACTTTGGATTTTGTGGATTTTGAAAGGGTTGCTTGCTTGGTTTGAGTTTCTGGTGGTGATAGGGGAGTTAATGATGGAATCCAATGCGAATTTCGTTTGGCCATTGTTTTTTAGCGACCCATTTTGGGAGAATGAAAGAGAGGTTAGGGCAAGTGAAAGAATGGTTTTTTTTTATGAAGAGAGGAACTAGGGTTTGAGATATGAAGAGAGAAAAAAAATAGCTTAAGTGCAGAAACACAAAGAAAAAATAACTTGAAATAAATTAAGAGAGAGGATTGATTTGACAAAATGAAGTGCATGTACAAGCAATTATGGCAAATATGGGAAACTGCAATGTTGCAGTTACCTAGGCGCGGGAAGAAGAAAAGGAACAAAAGGATAGGGCTACCCCTATCATAATTAAAAGTACACACATGTTGAAATAGGGTTAATATAGTCTTTTTATATATTATGACTTTTTCAACTAGGTTAACCCACTACTACAAGGAACCATCAACTCAAAAACAAATAATTTTGAATTTAAAAAAATAGAATATAATTTTTTAAGAACTTGGAGATTAAATATACTTAAACACTTTAATAAATGCTTGAGATTTCTTTTATAGCTAGAGAGAGAAACTTAAATTTTTCTTACGGAGTCAATTTGATATATTTTTCTTAGCTGAACTTTAAAGAGCCATGAAAATTTTTTGAGAAGGAAAGACTAATCTTACTACGAATTTAAAAGCTTACTCACAAATATCCATTTCTAGCTTTTTTCTTAACTCACAGAACCGATCTTCCTTGAGAGGCTTCGTAAAGATGTCTTCTAGCTGATTTTCTGTAGAGACAAATTCTAGCAAGATATCTCCTCTTTGCACATGATCTCTAATGAAGTGATGATAAATTTCTATGTGCTTTGTTCTTGAGTGTAGGATCGGATTTTTGGTAAGATTTATGGCACCGGTATTATCACAGAATATTGAAATTTTACCAAAATCTATTCCATAATCTTTTAACTGTTGTCTAATCCATAGAACTTAAGCAACACAACCACCACTAACAATGTATTCTGCTTCAGCAGTAGACAAAGCTACAGAGTTTTGTTTTCTACTTGACCACGTAATTAGAGAGTTGCCCAGAAAATGACATGCACCTGATGTGCTTTTTCTGTCGATTCTACATCCAGCATAATAAGCATCAGAATACCCAACTAGGTTGAAAGAAGTTTTCTTTGGATACCATAATCCTAAATTCTGTGTTCCTTGAAGATATCTCATAATTCTTTTTACTACAGAAAAGTGAGATTCCTTTAGAGCTAACTAAAATTGGGCACACAAACACACGCTAAAATGAATGTCTGGCCTACTTATAGTTAGGTATAGCAAAGATCCAATCATCCATCTATATATTTTTTTTTCAACATTTTTACCTTTTTCATCTTTTTTCCAACTTAATAGATGCACTCATAGGAGTACTAGCTGATTTTGCATCACTCATTTTATATTTCTTCAAAAGTTCCTTTGTATATTTGATTTGACTGATAAAAATTCCATCTGCACATTGCTTGATTTGAAGTCCTAGAAAGAATGTTAATTTACCCATCATGCTCATTTTAAACTCCTTTTTTTATAATGACTTCAAATTCCTTACACAGAGAAACATCAGTGAACCAAAAATAATATCATCAACATATTTTTGAACAATTAGAATATGAGGTGATTTATGCTTAGCAAAGAGAGTATTGTCCATTTTTCCTCTATTGAAACCATGATTTATCAAAAAATAACTTAGTTTTTCATACCAAGCTCTAGGAGCTTACTTTAAACCATATAAAGCCTTTTTAAGTTTGTAAACAAAATCAGGATTCTCAGAATTTTCAAAACTAGGGGGTTGTTCTACATAAACTTTTTTAGTCAGAAAACCATTTAGAAAAGCACTTTTAACATCCATTTGATATAATTTAAAATTTTAAAAACATGCATATGCATAAAGAATTCTAATTGTTTCTAATCTAGCCACAGGTGCAAAGGTTTCATTAAAATCTATACCTTCTTCTTGATTGTAGCCTTGGGCCACTAATCTGGCTTTGTTTCTGACAACATTACTTTGTTCATTTAACTTGTTTCTAAACACCCATTTTGTTCCAATGATAGAACAATTTGAAGGTCTAGGCACCAAATTCCATACTTTATTTCTTTCAAACTAATTAAGCTCTTCTTGCATTGCAAGAATCCAACTGTCATCTTTTTTAGCATCATCAAAATTTTTAGGTTCAAATTGAGAGACAAAGGCAATATTACCACAATATTCTCTTAATGCTCTTCTTGTCATCATTCTTTCAGATGGATTTATTAGCAAATCATCTTTAAGATGATACTTATGGAATCTCCAGTCTTTTGGTAAGTCTGGTGTTCTCTGTTCTTCTTGAATTTTTGGTACATTTTTTGGTTGAATTTTTGGCTCCTTTTCTGATTGATTTTCTACATCATTTTCTGCAGTGTCTTGATGTTCCAAAATATTGTTATTTGGATTTAGTTGCTGATCTAATGATTTTTCTCTTTCATCAACATTTTGATTTTTGTTATTTCCAAACTTGAGACATGTTTCATCATCAGAATAATTCCTTTCTCCAGAATTTTCATTAGAAAAATCAAATTTAACATTTATAGATTCTTTTACTTTATGTGTTCTTTTATTGAAAACTCTATATGCTTTAGAATTTAAAAAATAACCTAAAAATATACCTTCATCAGATTTTGCATCAAATTTAGCTAAATTACTTTTATCATTAAAAATAAAACACTTATAGCCAAACGGTTGAAAATAGTTGACATTTGGTTTCCTTCTTTTCCATAATTCATATGGTGTCTTTTCTAACACTATTCTAATCAAAATTCTATTTAGAATGTAGCATGCTGTGTTGATCGCTTTAGCCCAAAAATACTTTGGCAAGTGGTTTTCATTTAGCATTGTCCTCGCCATTTCTTAAAGATTTCTATTCTTCCATTCTACCATGCCATTCTGCTGCGGTGTTCTTGGAGCAGAAAAGGTATGGCTTATTCCAGAATTATTGCAGAATTTTTCAAATTTTTGATTCTCAAATTATCTTTCATGATCACTTCTAATGCTTATGATTTTGTATCCCTTCTCATTCTGAATTTTTCTACTTAATTTCTTAAATGCTTTAAATGCCTCATCCTTATGAGCAAGAAACATTACCCAAGTAAATCTTGTGTAATCATCTACCACATTGAGCACATATGATTTTCCACTAGTGCTTGAATGACTTATTGGTCCAAATAAATTCATATGCAGAAGCTTTAATGGTTTCTTGGTAGAGATTTCATTTTTAGACTTATGTGAATTTCTGATTTGCTTTCCAAGTTGACACACCTTGTATACATAATCTTTGTCAATCTTCATTTTTGGTAGTCCTTTTACCAAATCTTTTCTTATTAGCTTTTCTAAGGCATAAAGGCTTGCATGTCTTAATTTTCTATGCCATAAGATGCTTAGATCTTCTTTAGAAATTAAACATTTAGCTTCACTTTTTTGAATATCTTCTATGCTGACCAAGTAGATATTTTTAGATCTTTGTCATTTTATAATAGATTTTCCTGTTTCCACATCTTTCACTCTACAATGATCAACCTAAAAAATTACCCTTTTCTTTTTGTCACAACGTTGACTTATACTTAATAGGTTATACTTTAAACCTTTAACTAGAGAAACATCATTAATTGTTGGATTAGTCCCAATGGTACCAATACCAATAATTTTTCCTTTTCTATTATCACCAAAAGTGACAAAATCTCCTTCAGATTTTTCCAATTTAGAAAACTTAGTTTTGTCCCATGTCATATGCCTAAAGCAACCACTATCCATATACCATTTTCTATCTTAGTGCTCCTTAGGCAAAACTGCAAAGGAATTAAGTGTTTTTAGGTACCTAACTTTTCTTGGGTCCTTCCTTATTAGTTGATACATTTGCATAATTTTTAACAACCCATTTATGCTTGGTAAAGTTAGCATTCTTCTTATAATAACAATGTTTCGAAATATGTCTTTTTTTACAGCAATAAAAGCATGTAGCAGAAGAGCTAATTACCATTCTATCAGATGAGTATCTCTTATATCTTTTCTGGGTGTAATTTCTATGATAATTTTTAGATGTACTTGCATTATTGTTATGATCAGATTTTGTGTTTTGTTTTTCACCAGAATTTTCATTGCAAACACAAATATGTTTTCCTTTCATATTGCATTTTTCTTGTAAAGAACTAAGTTTCTTTTCCAAATTAAAATATTCATTTCTTAATTATATTTCTGTTTCCTTTACACTTTTATGCTCCATACGCAACACATCAAATTCTTTTACTATATCTATATGTGTCTTTTTAAGCATGCAATATTTATGATGCAAATTTTTAAAGCATTCAAGCATTTTTTTCATATTCATTGCCATTTTCATTTGAGTCAGAATTTGAATCAGAATTACTTACTTCAGAACTTTCATAATCGCTTTCTGGCAGTTTTCTATCTTCAACAATTTTTTACTCTTCACCAGAATTTGACTTTTGTTTTTCATGATTAGAAATTGCCATCAACCCGATATAATCAGAATTTTCAGATTCAGGTTTGCTTTTACTTGATTCTTCACTATCACTCCAGGTGGCCTTCATTACTTTCTTTTTGAATCTTTTCTCCTTTCTTTTTAAGTTCAGAGATTTTGATTTGATGTGACCAGGTTTGTTGCATTCATAACAAACAACATCACAAGCAGATTTTCCAGCAAATTTTGGTTCATTTTCTGCCTTGTGATGAGAAAATTTCTGATGCTGCTTTCTTTATGACTTTTTGCCCTTTCTGTATAGCTTTTTAAACTTTTTTGTAATTAAAGCCATCTCATCATCACCTGTGAAATAATCACTTCCAAATTCTGCTTTGAGAGCAATAGCTTTCAGTTTTCGGTCTTTTTGTTTTTCTGCATCTTGAGATTTAATGTAAAGTTCATGAGAAATAAGAAATCCACAAATATTATCAAAATTTAAAGTGCTAAGATCCTTATCTAATAGAATTGAAGCTTTTGCCTCCTATATAGGTGTAAAACTTTTAACAAGCTTAGCAATTTTATTGTGTTTATCAAGTTTCTTACCAATAGCCTTAATTTCATTAGTTAATTTTACATACCTATAAATTACCTCAGAAATTGACTCTTCTGGTTTCATTTTGAATGCTTCATAATCTACCATGAGAACATGAAGTCTAATATCTTTCACTTGATTTGTACCTTCATAAGTAGCTTGTAGTTTGTCCCAGATTTCTTTTGCTGTATCACATCCAAAAACTATATTGAATTTATTTATGTGTAATGAGCAAAAAAGTATACTCATAGCTTTAGAATTCAGCTGCACTTTTCTCTTTTCTGCTTCTATAAATTCTTTTCTTATTTTTGGAACCATAGTAGTTTCTGATGCACCTTCTTCAGCAAATTTCTTTTGTGGATGCTCATATCCATCTTCAATAATATCCCAGCAATCCATGTCTTAAGATTGGATAAAGTGTCTTATGACAACCTTCCAGAATGGATAGTTTTCACCACTAAATATTGGAGGACGATGGACAAAATGTTCTTCTTTGAATGGAGTAGCAATAGTAGAACTACTAGATTCAACCATTTAAAAGATCACTCAAGGTTGTTACACCTTAGGGAATAGAAAATCGCTCTGATACCAAATGTAGGTCTCGAAAGGCACTCAAGAGGGCGAGTGAATTGGGTTTCTCAAACTTTTCTGGCTGAATTTCTAATGTAACAGAAATGAATGCAAATAAAGAATTCTAATAGATTTTCTAATTGAAAATCTAAGTATTGAAGACAATATGAACAATAAAATTTATGCAAGTCTTTTGCTTAAAAAGAAATCTCTTTACTTATCCAAAAAATGCGCGTTGTCAATTTTTGTGAAAATATTATGAATTGTTCTTTACAAAATTTTAAAGATGTAATTTTTCAGAATATATGATAGAAAATTAAATGATAAGAGAATGATCAGAAAATTAGAGAACAAATAGAATTTATTGTGGTTCGGCTTCTATGCCTACATCCACTCCCCAATAATTACTCTTGAGATTTTCTCTCCACTCTTAACTTTTTTAAAGGCAAAAGTCAAAGCCAATATATAGTCCTAGTATATTCTACCCACAATCTTTTTTAAAAGTAAAAGATTTAAAAACACTTACTAGAATTTTTCCTTAGGTTCTAGCCAACCCAACTCATAATCTTTCACAATTGAATTTCCTCACTAGAGATTACAATAGAAATTATAATCAGCTGAGGATAATATGAGAAGATGAAGTGCAAAGATGGAAAGCGAGATTTAAAAATGTAAGCTTTTCTCTTAAGAGTAGAAATTCTTTCCAAAATGATATCTAACCTCTAAATGAGATCTAACACTTGTATTTATACTAAAAAACTTGCTTTTAAGTGTAAAATCTCAAATATAGCTGTTTATGACCGTTGGGCGATAAAACAAACAATTTTGCCCTTAACAGTTGTTATTAGCCATTATTTTATCTTGTAGTGTTCGACAGAAATTTGATTAGAAATATGTTTAGATTTCTAATCCAATTTCTAATGACACGAAATTTCTAAAGACCAATTTTTGAATTAATTTCTAACGGAACTAGTTTTGTTATAAAAACTTATTTTGACATTTGGAAAATATTTTTTATGCAATTTTAAACTTAGATAATGCATGAGCAGTAATTTGATCCTCAGATTGATCTTATAAGTTTAATAACTTAAAATCCTATATATTAAGGTCTTCTTCACTTGATTTTTTTTAAGTCTTTATAATCTTCATTTTTGGCATATACATTAGAACGATGTATAGAAATTTCCTGCAGAGAAAAGATTTAGAATAGGACTCTTAATAGAGTTTATATAAGGTTTGATTATCATCAAAATATGGATGTAGCATTGAGCTAACATTAAGGTATAGAAATAAAAATATATTTTAAAATATTATTTTTTATAAGTTTTAGAGAAAAATAAAAGAAAAATAAAAACATTTTAAAGTATAAAAATAAATATATAATATATTATATATGAACCAATTAATCGTGTACCAATGGTTAAGCTATACTTAAAAACTTAAACCGTAACCAAAAATCTAAAATGTAAAAATTAAAAACCATAATCGAATCCATCGAATCGATTTTAAGTTCAACCATATTTTTTATTTTTTTTGCTCACCCCTAGTTTTATATATATGAGTAATGCATATAAGTTAATGGGAAATAATTATTGCAACATATTGGCATTATTAAGAATAATGTAATGAACTTATGATTGATATTTAATTCTATTTAACAAAATAAGTAACAAAGATGTGGTATAAGGGTGTTACAATCCTTTTTACTTTTTCAAGCCAAAACTCGGCTTTTTCCAATTCATTTAAGGATGTGGTAACAACTCTTCTGCTTTATGTTTCAAGCATTGCATGATCAAAGTCATATCTTAGGTCAGATTCAACAAAGCTTCCCCCCTGAATTGGCTGTGGGACATCATCCTCAAGTGCCCAAGAAGGACCAAATGCCGATGGTTAAGATTAGACAGGATGGTTATTACTCTCGCCAGTCTCATCTACTATTTCTTGAATCTTTCCATTCTTTAATCTATAAAGAACACAAGGTACAAACTGCATTAGGCCAAACATTAACTCATTTCTATACATACAGGTAGTTCTTAAGTTAAACCGTGCTTTGATACTCTTAAATGTAATACCCTTATATCTCCTAGAAAAATAAGAGGGTGCACGACTGACTGGACAAACATGTTCCTTTAAATCTGAATAAATTTTAATTTTTCGCGTTATGGAAGACTTTGTTATATTGCAAGCGCGCGCGCGTGCGCACACACACACACACCCCTATTTTAATGCCAATGAGTTACTTGCACTACAAAAAAATGTAAATTCGCTACGGTTTTGTGACTATTTTCTAACTTCGTCGTGGAAAAGTTATTTTTCATTTTTTTGCGACGACATAGCAACAGAAATGAATAAACAATCGCTAATTATTGGCGAAAAATGTACGCGCCATGTTTTGTGACAGAATTAGCAATAACAGTACCGTTACTAATTGTTTTTAATTTTTTTATTCATAAAATTAGTTTCAAAAAATTTAGCGACGAAAGTTTTAGTCGCTAATTTTGGAGGAAAAATATAGCACCATTTTTTGCGACAGTTTAGAGATGAAAATGTTTCCATCGTTAATAGTATTAAATGTCAGTAAATAATATTAGCGATGAAATTATAAAATCGCTAATTCTGTCGCAAATAAAATAAAAAATAATTTTTTTATTTCAATAACGTGACTTATGTACGATTTCAAGTAATTTTTATATAAGCCATATGAAATGAATATTATATTCTAAAACAAAAATTTGTAAATTATATTATGATATCATGATAATTTTTAATCAATTATCCCAAAACTTAAAGTTATTTATTTAAAAAATTTACATTTTTAATAATAATAATAATAATAATAATAATAATAACTATTTGTTATAATTATTATAATTACATTATAAAGATTAATAAAAATAAATATTTGTAAAATAGTAATATAAAATTTATTATCTCATTTAAAATAATTATGAAAAATTTTGTAATTTATTTTATTTTTTAAAATTTTGATCAAATATTAAATTATTAGAAATTCTAATTATATATCTTTACTAAACCATCCTTGAATATAAAGACAAAATAATAAAAATTGATGGACGTATTATAATTTTTTAAGTTTATTTTTTCACTTGCAATCGTATTAATTATATTATAATTCTAGTTTTTATGTGTAATCTTATTATATTATGTAACTAAATATAATTTACTTGTAAAACTAGCGAAATTGACCTTTTTTTCGTATATCTTAATTAATTATGTGTTCATTATGTGTGATCACATAATTATCTATAATTAAATGAAAATTAACATCCCAAAGAATAGAACTGGTTGTTCAATAAATTTCAAGTTATTTTAGAAAATAAATAAATCTGAACTTATCATAATAAATATAAATTTACGTCCATTTATATGTGGTGGTTATTTAGATATTTACTTTTTTTTATGGCAAGATGGTGAGCATTCAATTTAAAAATTGTCAATCAAACTTCTGATGCATAATCAAATTGATTTTTTGGTTTTTTCTGTTTTGGACTCATATATATATATATATACCCACTTTTAACCATTTCAAGATAATAACATTTAATTTATAACAAATTCAAACATTAAATATATTTTTAAATGTTTCATTCTTAATGACAAATTTCAACTAATATAGTTGAGATATCTCAAATATGAGTCTACATTCTCTCTTTTCATATATATATATATATGCACACTTTTAAACAGTCTATATCGACAAATTAAATTTTAGAACATTACATTAATTATAATAAAGTAAGCTATATGAAACAACAATTAAAAACTAATTAATTAATTATATACAAGTATCTAATTATAATAATTTTCCCACATGGTGTTGTGAAAAGAAGGATGTTGGGTATTATTTAGAAAGATTAGCAAAATAGAAAATAAGGAAGAATGAAGAGGGAGATCGGGATCGGGAAGGAACCAAGGGGAAGGCCGATCAACGGCGCAGGTCCTCGGCGATATTTGATGGCTTATCGCGATACCGTTTGCACCGGTGAGTTCACTAAGTCGAGGCGTCCATTCCAGCACTTTCCGTCCGCCCCCTATTACCGGCAACACCCAGATCGGAGAGGTTGAAATCGGTGGTTCAAGGTTGATTTTAACGGGTACGATTTCTAATTTTAATGGAAGAAAAATCCCCATTTTCTGATTTTAACGGAAGAAAAATTTACTGTGGTATGGTTTTACATTTAAGCTAATTTGCTTGCTTTCATTTTTTAAATGAATGATACAATTAGGGCTATGTGTATGAATGACATTGTTCTGTAGGTTGTTGACTTGTGAATTTATGTGCGGTTGTTAGGTAAGGTTCGTATAACCTTGATTTTGTGAATACAAGGGCTTTCGTATAACTTTGATTTTGTGAATACAGGGGCTTTCGTATGTTTTTTGATTTATTTGATTTAAATGATTTAATAGAAGTGATTTGAGATTAAGTGAGAATTAGAATAAAAAGAATCTTAAATAAAATATATTATTTTAGAGATTGAGTTAATTTAATGATAGCTTGCATGCAAGAGAATGTCTTTGCTTGTGCTGTTTTTGCTTCTCTAAACTCTGTTCTTCTTGGCTATGGTAAAAGTTCTTCTCTTTTGACTTTTTTATTTTTTAATAAATGGTTGATCTTGCTGTTGCTGTTGTCCTATCAATTTCTTGATTGTTATGGTCTATACTTTATTTCTTTTTGTGCTTTACTGAATGCTTTATACTTCCTAAGCAATTTAATATGCAGAGTTATTGGAAAACCCCATTGATCCAATGAGTTTTAAGGTAAGCATATAATTTTAGCATCTTTGTGTGTTGTATAAGTTTGTGATTGAGTTATATCTGTTGGGCCTTTGTGGGATTTAAATGGCTGATTATTAACTCCTTTTCACTCTTAGCTAATGGCTCTTATTTAATGATATTTTCTCACAGTAGCATAGTAATCTTGAGTGCCCCCCTTTCTTTTCCTTGTGTTCATTTTCTTTTGGTGAGTTAGGCTACACTGCTTGGTTCCTCTTCTGAATTGATGATCCATATGAATCAGCATTTTTAGTATTACTATAATTGATCCATAAAGGGCATGCAAACTAGGATACAGCTTGATTCCCCTTCTATCACAGTATCAAACATATATAGCCCTTGTTAAATCAAAGCTTTATAATTAGTCTTAAGTTAAAAAAAATTAACTATACGACAACCCCCGAAATTTGATAAGCATTGGTCATAAACATTTGATGCAATTATATTGTTTGATTATTTATATATTAAATGGATTATTTAAATTCTTTTAAATGCAAAAGTATAGAATTGTATGACTTTAGAGCAACTTAATACTGGAATTGAAGATGCCATATTACTGCAAATACATGAATAAGTATGATAAATCACACTGTCAATTACCTAAAAACTCAATTATTATGTCTATTACATGGACATATATTCAAATAACTTTTATAATTATAATGAAGGAGCTGGAAGTTTTTAGATTAATTTAAGTAAGTATGATGATGCAATCTGTAAGCTTGATATGTAATCTATAAGCTTTGTGATTGGACTCTAGAATTTGCCTTTAGCTAGAGGTTGTGTGTTGGAAAGCTTTTGCAGTTGTCCAAGCATAGCCTTGTATTATCTTATCCTTCATAGATTAATTGCATTTTCAATTCATTGCTATTAACTAGAGAGTCAAAACTATATTCATGTGCCGAAAAAATAATAAAATTTAAAACTTAGTATGATATTGTTGCTTGCAGTCAAAAAAAGGAAGAAAAGTGCTGGATTATCTATGGATAGAGTGTCAGTGACAAAAGTTCCACTGTTATTGCTTCGACTTAGTTTGGACTTTTTAGGATCTTGGAGATCTTAACAAGAACCTTGATTTCATTCAGAAAAGTTTATTTTCCATTTAATATGGTTAACTTTATTGTCATTTATGCTGGTTTCATCATGGAGGACAATTCTTAAGTGTCTAGGATACTTTATTCATCAGACCCCTTTTTAAACAAAAAGTGACTGCTTCCCCTCATAAGTTGATCTTTTAGTATTCATTTGCAAAATAAATAATGGAAATGGTGATTCTGGAGAAGTTCACAGTAGGATAAGTCTTGAGATAAATAGATGCCATTATTATGATACATTTAACCATTATTTGCATTCAAAATCTCTATGTAATAATTTCAACTGAAATACCGTTTGATATTTGTTGATTCATATTGATGTTTTTGGTTGAATTTATTGATAGGGCCTTCTTCCAAAGACAAAGTTATTTTGGTTGTGCTTGCTAGGTATAGTTGTGGGGGTACTCCTTCCTCGATTTGTTGTAAAAGTATTGTCTCAATACTTTACTCCCAGTGATATTCAGATTGTAAGAGAATCCAAGAAGTTCAGGAATAGAGGAGAGTTGGGAGCTGTAGAAATTGAAATGAGCCCAATTTTGGAACCTTCAAGGAGATGACATGGTAGAAATTACGTTTTTTACATCTTTTTTATTTTTATATTTATTTTTTTTGTAAAAATATAATATTCTTTAGGCTTCTCAGTGCCTCCCACTGTGTTGCCCGGTTCTTTTTGTCATTTGCTATCCGAATGATAGCTTGTAACGTTAAAGTTGTATTTTTGGCTACGTCGAGTGTAAATTGCAGTGGTTAGATGAGTATAAATGCTTGGTGATCACTATCTGACTGAGAAGAGCAATTTCCTACAAAGAACATTAGGAGATGATAATGTCTTGTGGTTAAGTTTGCAGAGGGCATTAATAAGAGAAGTTCAACAAGTAGAAGCTTTGGCGATCGCTATGCTAAGTATGGCTGGTTAATCAAAGAAAGGATTCTTGTTGGTTTGATTAGAATACTACTGTCCATTGTTAACCTTGCTAGAGTATATTATTAGTATTTTATTATTAGTATTTTGTTGTACTATTTTAAGAGAGATTGTTCAATGATAACATTATGTACGATTTCAATTACTTTTATATACATGTTTTTTGGAACATATTTTGTTTTGGAATAAATATAGATATGTGTGTATGAGTGCGATCAATGTTATGTACAGGATGAAAATTAATAAATACAAAAGAATTAAATTATGCTATAATTTAGCGACGAATTTGCGACAATAAATCTGTCGCTATTATGTAAAAATAAGAATTTTAAAACTAACTAGCGACTAAACTTTTGTAGCTAAGATTTAGAAATGGGAGTTATTAGCTCCAAATTATCGTATACAATAATTATTAGTGACGAAAAATTTAGTTGCTAATAATTATTATTATAATTGTCGCGACTAATTTTAAAAATACATTAGCGACGGAATACTCTTATTCGCGATGGAATTCTTCGTCTCTAAATTAGCGGCTGATTTCACATTCTGTCTCAAATAAATCAGCGACTGGGTTATTAGCAACTGTTCGTCGTGCAGTCGCTAAACATAATTAGCGACAGATATTGCCATTTAGCGACGGAATCCACCATCGCTAATTGATAATTTTTTTGTAGTGTTGGTATACGACATGCAAAAGCATATACATAAGTAGGGCTGTGCAAATGGTCAGTTCAGTTTGATTTTGGATCGAACTGAACAAATCGAAAATCGAATTTCATGAAAAAGAAATTGAATTGAAAACCGAAATATATAAAACTGAAATCAAATAGACCGAATTAATTTCGGTCGAATCAATTCGGTCTATTTAATTTTGGATCAATATAAACTTCATTTTTATTGGCCTTTTAATATATATGGACCCATAAATTAAATTTAACTTATATTCACAAAAATAAAATCATTTAAAATAACTAAAATCAAAGTAATATACATAAATTTATTATATTATGTCCATAATAAATACTAATCAGTACTCCCTTTGTTTCTTAGTACTTGCGTAGACACTAGGCCTGAGTCAGCCTCTGTTAGAGTTACCTAATAAGGATAATGCTATTTTGGAGATAATTAGGAAGTAGCAGTGCTCTCTTCTCTTGTACCAGTATTCATTTCAAGAAAATGTTTTCATCGGGTTTTGGAAGGAAAAAAATGTTCTTTTAAAAGACATATTCTCATTTCTTTCATTGAATGGAGGGAAATCATCATAATTTTGGCTAGTAGCTGACTCAGGAGTGAGTCATAATCTTGACTCACGAGTCAGGTCTGTGACTCACCTCTGAGTCATGGTCTTGAGCGACTGGCTTACTCTCCATTCCTGCTCGTAACTCGCTAGCAAGTCAGGGTTTAGGTCTGTGACTCACTAGCGAGTTATGGACCTAGTCAGTGACTCGCCAGTCACATTTATGACTGCCTTTTTTCTACTAAAATTTTAGTTTCTTACCCTGCAAAATAGGGGATAATTTTTAGAGAAAAAATCTTCAGTTTTCACTTCATCTTAATCCAAATAATTAAGGATTGATGGGATGGTTTGCTTGGGATTAAGGAAAAATAATCAGGAACTAACAAATAGGAGAGAGAAGAGAGAAAAAATGGTTTTGGGGGAGAAAAATAACTCTGATTTTAAAGCTCTCTGGTTTTGGAAAAAAAATCACATATGAAGTAGGAATAGGAGGAGAAAAAAGGCACTCTAACTGACTTTAAAATACAACAACACTGAAGGTAATGTAAGAGGATAAATTCTAGCCTTTGAGTACACTTTGATTTTCATTTTTATTAAGAGCTTATTTTGTTTTGTTTTCTTTTGAGCTTCAAGTGCTCTGTTTTTGTTTACTTTTCTGTACATATTTTGTGTATACTGATGCCTCGTGTTCTTTGTGTAAATATCTCATCATAGGTATATTTGTGTGTGTTTTGACAAGTTATGCATGAGTCTATGTTTTATTTATAGGTTTGGATGAGTTTTATGCCTTTAATTGCCATTTTCTCTCTCTAGAGCTCATTTTCTCTCACTATATAAATCCATGCAAATAGTGTTCTTTGATTTTTTTAGCTTTATTTTAAGTTTATATGATGTTTTTAGGAAGATTAGGGGTGTCTTCCATGAGTTTTGTGCTTTAAATTTTAATTTTAAACCTTTGAGTTTAGTCATGGCGACGTTCTAGCGCAGCGGGATCATCCTGAACTGACTCACGCTCACTAAGACGAGTTCATGACTCACTCAGAGATGGTCTGTGAATCGCTGGGAAGGGGCGTGACTCGTCCTAATCAAGGCCGTGACTCGGCCCCTTTAAGGTCGTGACTCACCTGTCACTTTGAGTGAGTCTGTGACTCACTCCCCCTCACTACCCCTTAAGTTTCTTTCCTTTATTTTCTTCATTTGGTAGGTGTCTCATCTCTTTTTTGTCCTTTTATATATTCATATGTACATTTTAAGTACATTTAGCTTGCAAGTTTGTTTTCCTTTTGTGACATAGTTTTTATCTATTATTTTTACTCTTGTCTAATCAATCACTATCTTAATATTTTTGGGTACATGCACATATGAAATTTAATTGGAGAAACCCGAGGAAAAATAAAAGAGATCCATCTGGACCTGGAGTGTAACACCCCTTACTAATCTCTCGATTTACACATGAGTGATAGATCGAAATTTTATTTTCTTTTTTTTTCTTCCACTTAATCTCAAATATCCATTCTTCCCAATAATTATAAATTAATTAGCTGACCAATTACTAAATATTCAATTTGCTACGTGTCAATTAAAAATTCGACAGCATAACGGCTAAGTTTTGCCTAACCTCTCTATAAAGCAAACAATTTTACACAGCTCCTCAGGGCACAGTAGTTCATAGACAATAATACATATATATCCAACCACTCATGATATATCTCATGATACTAATCACGTATTCAAACTTATATACATTGTTTTATACAAATCCCAAACTTAACTGCTGCTAACAAAAATATATACATGCTAAAAGTAACTTCTAAGCTAGATAAATATATACATTCCAACAAGGGAAAAATTTAAAAATTGATCCTTCTTCTCCCCAAATTTAAACTCCCTTGTATACTTACTCCACTGTCACGTTGGGACCTACACGCAGTAAATACTACCCACTGAGCATTAAATATGCTCAATGGCGACTATAAATTTAAAAATTTCCCTCCCATGTATAACCCCATTATTCATGTAAAATTTTATTCTTTTATCATCAAACGTAACTAATAATATTTTTGCACTCAATATAGTTTAAAACCATTTATTTGGAAAACCTTCAATTTTAATCCTTCATTTTTCCTTTAATTACAAAATTGACTCCTTTACACTTTAATTACCAATTTGCCACTAAACTACTTATTTTCATCTCATATTTAATTATTGGCTTACAAAATTATCAATTGATCCTTGTTTTACCTTTCTCATGTAAGATTTCACTTTAGTCCTTCCAATTTATAAAGATTCAATTACAACTTGTTTGAGTATTATTTCTTTCCACTTTTACCCTTAATTTAATTTCTTGTCATTTTACTTTTAAAATACACTATTTAGGGGTAATTACCATTTTAACTCTAACTTTTACTTTCTTTCACTCAGGTCCTTTTTCAATTCAATTCATAATTTCACTTCACAATTTACACTTTTTAATTCATTATTATCATTATGCCCCTAGTACCACTCTGGCAAAAATCTACAGATTTGATATACGGGATGTGGACCCCATAAGGCCACATCACTACATCAGGGAATGATCTCGAAGGACCATTACAACACTTTCATTGAACACTTAACACTAAACTATGGAAAATCATTACCATTTTACCATAGTAAAGCAAGTCGTCATGACTTGCACCGTGGTAAAGGCATCTCTATGGCTAGCCATTTATGTTCTGAACTAGATTTTAACTGCCTGACCACTACTAAGGGCAACATTCCATATTCAATTGAACAACTCTTTGCACAATTTAACATTCTCACTTACTTTTACATTTCAATACACTAGTCACTTAATTCTTTCCTTAATTTGCACAAATTATGAATTATTTTACCATAATTCATCAAAATTACTTCAAACATAATGTTAATTCATCCTCAAAAATATTCGTATAAATTCTATAAATTCATAGGCACTTAAATTCAAGTCTATATTCATTTAAAAGCATTAATTATTAATAATATACTAATTACACATTAAATTTCTTCTAATGCCCATTTCAGCCACCATAGAAAGTCCACTATACACATCCAATTAATTCAATTTAAGCATTTAATTAGACATAATTATGGTTTAATTTCATTGTTCTAAGGTCAATTTCAATTAAACATGCACTTTTCCTAATTTTACTTAGTTACATAATGTATAATTAGGCTTTAATTAAAGGAAATTAATGAAATTTATAGTCACTAACCTCTCTCACTTGATTAGTCTTCCTTAGGCTTCCTTTTCCTTGCCTTTTCCCTTGAAAGATTGAATTTCACTATGAGAACCTAGTAAGCGCCAAAATTTTCATAAATCAAAACCCTAATTTTTTGAACTCTAATGCTGAAATTGACAGTAAAATTGCATTCTAATCATCAAAATATACTTGTAAATGACTTTAAAATAAAGTAAATCTTTTAATTTCACTTACCCTTACTTAAGCTCCTTCACTTTCCTCTTTAATTTCTCCTAAAAAATCTACTTAAATCAATGAATAAAGCTATAAAATGACTACTGGAGACATAGAGCATAACATTTGAGAAGAAAAGAGAAAAGAAAAGAAGAAAATTGAGAAAGAAAGGAAAATGCAAAGTTCGGCCAATAAGAGAAGAAAAAGGGGGTTGTGTAATCTAAATTTTTAACTCTAAAATTAGTCTCTCATTTCCTTTTATAGTGGCTCAAGTGGGTTGGGCTTTGGTCTAACCTAAAGCCCACTCACTTAAGCCTAAAACCCTATTTTTAAGCCAAAATTGTAACTTTTTTTGCAATTCTCTCACTTTCTATCTCAAATTCACCTCAAATTAAATTTTAATATTCATAAAATGAAAAAATTAGGCTTTACCCAAAGTTTTAACTCAATCGGAATCCATTTTTTGTTCGATTTAATTATACCGATCTGATTCAACCACTATCGATGTCACTGAAAAATTCACTTTTTATAGCCAAAATATTCTAAGTATTATTTTAGGAAAGCTAAAAATTTTGGTGATTTTTAGAGCTCATTTACTATTTTTTCGTAACCCATTTATTAATTATACTCCAATGCTTCCTTTTTCCGTATTTTTGATTTTTGGAGGGCTAAATGACCTCAATTTCACTTCAAATTTTAAATCTAGACTAACCATGACTAATATTTTTCGATGATTAAATAAAATATTTTTCACCTTCAGGTGTATTTTTTATGCCCCGAAAGCACTATTCACGATCAAAAAATACTGTTCACAGCTGACCTGATATTGAGGCCATTACATGGAGAATTTATTTAATTAATATAGTCTTTTTTATATTAGTTTATTTATTTATTTTGCTTTATTCAAATTATTTGTGTTTTTGGCCTGTATCATTATTACTATTTGTCTGTAATAATTAGTAAAAAAGGATATTTCAGCACAAAAACCAAGAAAATCACACTAAATGTTTGTTATTTAATTAATTGGGGATTTCATTAATAAAATATACCAATGTCCTATTTTAAATCCAAACCACGTGAACATAATTTTTTGTAAATATGCATGCGGGAATCAAAATTTTTAGATGCAATGAATATCCCGATTTATGTCTGTTTATACATTTATTATGATGATTTCTTGCATAACATTTTATTTGAGCAATAAATTAAAACAAACTAAATAATCCTTCATACCGGGACCAATGTCCTTAAATCACGGCATTTTATGTATGTTTTTATCACTTTCTACGTGCTTAAGTGTTTATTTTATTTCTTTATCTCGTAATGCATGAGAAGAAAATTGAAATAATCGACCACAAACAATCAATTATATTACTATTAACCAAGTATACGAGTAGGGGTGAGATTTGAACCATCTCTGATTTTCAGTTTCACAAGGTAATAGAATCACTTTCCCAATGTCCTATTGGGTGATGACTCCATAATATATGCCTTGTGATGGTCAGCATACGCCATGTAGGTTAATCATTAGTGAATAGACAAGGATACTCTAATACACTATCTCATGCCCTTTTAAGGTTCGAGGGCATCACATGTCAAGTTAGATCCTTGTCTATAGCGAAGCGATTGGCTTTCATGAATTAAACGAACCTTCATCCGATCTCAGGCCCTAAAAGTGGATTTTTAAGAACAAATTGGATGCTTACAGGGTTTAGCGCACATCACAACTTGACGTAGGTGATGAATGCACAATAATTAAAAATTATAATTACTTTACAACTAAAAGACTTTGTTGCGCTTATATTAATTACATTCACTAACAAACTCTTGTCTATTTCCAAAATACAAAAAAAGAGCGTCAATCTGTAGTATCATTTTTTTTGCCAAAAAAAAGCTATGGCCTTTTGATTGCCCTTTAAAAATTACTACTACATGAATTTCAACTTATGTTTAATTACATAATATTTTTTTGAAATATGGCTAGAAGGATGCCTATGTTAGAAATTGATTTGAATGTGTAATATGATGATGTTGGGCAAGCAATAAATTTTGAAGTTCAAGAAAAGTTTAGTTTCAATTTGCCAGACCTCAATATCATTCCAAACTCTCCATTATTGGACATAAACAATGAAAAAGATTGTGGTTCAACTCATGTGCAGGAATTAGAAGAAAAATTGAATTTTGGTATTTTGTACTCCTTTTATACTTTATGGTGTCTATTTCATGTACATTCCATAAAAAATGCTTTAAATATAAGTTGTGTTTGTAGATTTTCAATTAATGTCAGAGGATATATAAGTACGGAAATTCTTGGCTAATGATTTCATGTTTTTTTTTGTTAAACAGATGTCAATGAAGGTGATGAAAATGTGGAAACACCATCAGCACATGAGCGCAAAAAAATGGCATTAAGTAATGAAAAACACCAAGCTATCTATGAAATGTTACTACAAAAAAGTGTTAATGGAAATTTGAGCAGATGGGTGACAACAATGTTGGCATCATTGTTTTATGTTCCAATATGCACTGTTCAGCATATTTAGAAATAAGCAAAAGATTATGGTACAAATGTTGATGTCTCGCATAAAAAGACAAAAAAATTATGGTCGAAAGAGAATAGCAATTGATTTTGATCAAATTCGTAATGTTCCTTTGCATAGATGGATAACTCTTTGATCTTTATCTTAGTCTATAAATATAAGCACAACTACATTAGTTAGGCATCTACAATTCGGAGAAATACAATGTCACTCAAAATTCTATAAAGCCTTTTCTTAAAGAAGAAAATAAAATATCAAGATTACATTTCTGTTTGTCGATGCTCGATGCAAGTACCATACCATATGATCCAATTTTCAAGGGTATGTATAATATGGTTCATATAAATGAAAAATAGTTTTAAATGACTGAAAAATTAGACAATTACTACTTACTTCCGACCGAAGAAGATCCATTGCATACATGTAAGAATAAAAACTTCATAAAAAAGGTTATGATTTTTGTTGCTTTAGCCCAACCAAGGTTTGATATAGAAAGAAATGAGATTTTCTTTGGAAAAATTAGGGTGTTCCCTTTTGTCACTCAAGACTTGTTAAAATTAGTATTAACAAAGTTGGAGGGACCATGGAAACAAAGCCATTAACTTCAGTTAATAGGGAAGTTATAAAGTTTTACTTGAATGAAAACGTACTACCTACCATCAAGGAAAAATGACCAAGGGAGGAGTTGAATTATCCAATCTTTATTCAACAAGATAATGCGAAAACACACATTAGTAATGATGATGGCAATTTTCGCCGAGCAGTTACAAAAGATGGATTTGATATTCGTTTCATTAGTCAACCTACAAATTCTCTTGATTTGAATGTCTTAGATCTTGGATTTTTTTTTTGCTGCTATTCAGTTATTGCAATATAAAGAGGCACCAAAAACTGTTGATAAGCTAATTAGTGCTGTTGTGAAGTCATTTGAATCTTTTCCTAAAGTCAAATCAGATTACATATTTTTAACCTTGCAGCTATGCATGGTAGAAATCATAAAGGCAAAAGGTTCCCAACGGTATAAAATTCCACATATAAACAAATAAGTGTTGGAAAGTAGAGGTGCACTCCCTTCTCAAATCAAATGCAATGCTACTGTAGGTCCCGAAAGACACTTAAGAGGGAGGGTAATTGGGTGTCTTAAAATTTTCTGGCCAAATTTTTAATGAAATAGAATCGTATGCAAATGTAGATTTCTAATAGATTTTCTAACAGAAAGTCTAAATATGCAAGGCAATAAGAATAATAAATTTTTGCAAGTTTTTTTTTTCAATATAAAACATTTATAGTTATTATGAAATTGTGTGTATAAAATATGTTGTGAATATTTCAAAATTGTTTTATAGAATTTTGAAAACACAAGTTCTAGAATATATATCAAAAATGTAGAAGATAGAAAATAGAGTAGAAAAGCAGAGCACACACAAAATTTATAGTGGTTCGGCCTTTTTGCCTACCTTCACTCCTCAAGAATTACTCTTGAGCTTTTCTCTCCACTCTTAACTCTTTTAAGGGTAAGAGTCAAAGCCAATATATAATCCTATGTATATCTACCCACAATCTTTTTCCCAAAGTAAAAGATTAAAACACTTACTAAAATTTTTTCTTTAGGTTCTAGTCAACCCAACTCACAATATTTCACAATAGAATTTTCTCACTAAAGATTACAACAGAAACTATAATTAATTGAGGATGATATAAAATAATAAAGTGTAAAAATGAAAAGTGAGATTTAAAAAATGTAAGCTTTCTCTTAAGAGTTAAAATTCTTTTCAAAATGATATCTAACCTCTAAATGAGTTCTACCACTTGTATTTATACTAAAAAAACTTATTTTTTAAGTGTAAAATCTCAAATATAACCGTTTATGACTGTTTGAAAGGCAAAACAGACAATTCTGCCTTCACTAACTATTATTTTTGTCCTGTATTGCGAAACAGATTTTTATTCATAAATCTATCCAAATTTCTAATCTGATTTCTAATAACACTAAGTTCTGACGAACTAAATTCTGAATTATTTTCTAATAGAACCCAGTTTTGACTTGAAAACTTATTTAATGATTTTAAAATACTTTTATACAAATTTAGAACTTAGAATATGTATACATGAGTGATAATTTGATCGTCAATTTGATCTTACATTTTAATATCCTAATTTCCTATATACTATGATAATCTTCAAATATATCTTCTTGTATAACCATATCTTAAAATATTATCATCTTCATTTATTAATATTTACATCAGAATGATATGTAAAATTTTTTGCAAAAGGATGTTTAGAATAGAATTCACACTAGAGTTTATTTAAGGTTTGATAATTATCAAAATTAGGATGTAGCCTTGAGCCAACAATCTTTTTCTTTTTGATGATGACAAAACCTTAATAAACTCCACTAAAAAGTCTATCTAAATTAGTCAATAAAGCTCCCCTTGAATATATACATGGGGTATTTATAGAAAAATAAAATCTATAAAGTAAATGTAAATACCCTGTAAACTTCAAATTTTATCAAAATAATTAAAGTATAAGCATGTCAATGAATTCTATAAAAATTTTAACTTGATTTTTTACAAGAAATATTTTTAAAGAAGTCAGGCATCACTATGAATTAAATCACATTAATGTATCAGCAAATAAAATTTTCATCAAATAAATAATATTCAATTAATAAGGAAATTTTCAGGATTTTAACAAATCATGAGTAATAATCAATATAATAGTTATCAGCCATATAATATAATTTATCCATTAATTTTTCTTCATCTTTTTGTTATCATCACAAAAGGGAGGGATAACAAAATGTACACAGCAATTTTAACAAACCCAAAAAAAATCTACAAAGATCATTAAAAACTTATGCCTCAAAAAAAATCCAAAAAATAAAAGCTAATCATCCAAAAATAACCAAATTTTATTATCCAAAATATACCAAAAAAATTAAGTGAAAGAGAAAAACCTATCCATCCTTAATTTTTGCTGCACCGAAGTCGACCAAATGAGATCGTCCAAAAAAATGAAGATAGTAAGTATGGGTAATTCGGAGATTTAGTTTTTTACCATTGATTTTTTTTTAATTGGCAAGAACGGATTATGAAACAAGAGATTTTAAAGTTTTGGATTTTGGATTTTTGGTTTTTAGATTTTGATGTTTGGCTTACGATTTAGGGTGTTTTAATCGTGAAACTTGTCGAAAAAATA
The DNA here is from genome assembly GCA_037975025.1 of Excoecaria agallocha. Lineage (NCBI taxonomy): Eukaryota > Viridiplantae > Streptophyta > Magnoliopsida > Malpighiales > Euphorbiaceae > Excoecaria > Excoecaria agallocha. Next base: position 27,351,171 of record CM075816.1, read on the forward strand.
GATTGACCGAATGATTTACGGCAACATTGGCAAAAAAAAATTATGTTTGCCAATAATTTTATTCTTTTCATGGTGGCAATGACTTAAATTTTTGAGGATGAAGAAGATACAAAGAATAGATAAAATGTAAAAGCTTGATTTTAAAAAATTTTAAAACAATTACGTAAAATGGGATTTGAAATATGAAAGGTGGGATTTTTAAAAGATAAAAAAGAATAATAAAAAGCATATTCTCCCAAAAAAATCAGATTTATATCAAGAATTAAAAAAAATGCACAAAGATTTAACATTTTATTAATTTTGAAAAAAAAATTACGTAACATGTAAAATGTGAATGAGAAATTTTTAAAAGAAAAAATATAAAGTGAAAAGCACATATTTCAAGGTTAAAAAGTTAAATTTTTAGGAATAATCAAAGATCACAATTTTCAAAGACAAAAAGTTATTTTTTTTAAGTAAAACCCATTTTTTAAGGATTAAAAAGCCACATTTGTAAAGTTAATCACGCTTTGTCACAAAAAAAAGAGTTTGCGTTTTGAAATTTCATTAAAGAATTAATTACTTCAAATGTGCAAAAGGTGTATTAAAAATTGTAATATTACAAAAACCAAGATGTGGTAAATTGTAAAAGCATAAAATAACTTATTTAACCCTATAACTTTTAAAATATGCACATATAGCAATTAGGGATAAAAAAGACAATATGCACAAATAATTTGTAAAGTAAAACACTCAACATATCATATCAATTTAATGCATGGAAGTAGAAGAAAAATAAATTACTGTTTCAAATGCATAATTCGTCATTAGAAATTCATATACGAATTTCTAAACATATAGCTTTTGTCAACAGAATTTCAAAAACACACACAAATTTCTAAGCGAAAATTTCTTAACATAATTTTAATACAATGTACTTTTGGATATTTTCAGAAAAAAAATGAGCAGCAATATAAATGGTACCTTGCAAAACCATTGTTAAACTTTCATCTTCAGTCTCGAAAAAATTCTTGAACTAAATCAATATAAAATTTTCTACTTCAATCTTCCATTTTTACTTTTTGATATATTGTTCGACATCTAAGGCCAATTGTACCAACTCATCCAAACTATGATTTTGCAGGGCAACAATGGGTGATTTGAAATCAAAGAGGTGTTGGATTTTGAAAAAGTAGTTTGGGATTTTATGAATCAGAATGATGAAGTCTTAGGTAAAGAAGCTGACGCGGCCTGGGTAAAAGGAGAAGGTGCCGGTGACGGGGAAGAAGATCGATGGGGATGACACTTTGCAACTGCTTTTGATCAACCCATTTGCAGTGTTGATTTGGGTTAAAAAGGAAATAAAGAGAGTTTGAAGAAACATGGGAGGTTGTGTTCTTTGAAGGAATGGCAATTTGGTTTTAGAAGAAGACAAAGAGTTTAACTTAAACAAAAAGGTAGGAAATCATTTCACCAAAAAATTAAGAGATTTGCTTTTTAAATTTTTTATTAAAGAATTAATTTGTTAGAAAGTGTTTGACTTGAAATTTGAAAAAGTAAAGCACACGGCTTTTTAAGTAGTAAAAAGCAACTTTGTTTTTAATTTTAATTAAAAAGGAATTAAAGTTTTGAAAAAGTTTTGTCTTGAACTTTGAAAAAGTTTTATTGAAAATTGTGATTTTTGCAAATGCCAAAAAAATATAACAAAAAGACGGGTTACCCCTATAAATTTTAAAACAACACACATAATACTTAGGGATAACAAGGAAAATTTACATAAATCTTGACTAATTAATCATTTCTTTACCCACTTCAACACATGAACATCTTCTTACAAAATAATGGATTTTGGCAAACCAAAGATAAAAATCACATCTCAAAGCAAAAAAAAAATTAAATAAAATTTACTCTTAGAGATATAAAAGAGATGTACCTTTTTAGAGAGAAAATTAGTGTTCAAACATACTCATTTCAAGTTTTCTTTTTAATTGACAAAATCTTTTTTCTTTGAAAGGCTCGGTGAAGATTTTTGCTATTTTATAAAATCTATCTTTCTTCTTCTTGATTGTAGACTTGAGCCACCATTTCGAATTTTCTTGCTCATCCAACTTATTTTTAAATGGATTTTGTTCCAATGATAGAACAATTTAAGGGTTTAGGCATAAAATTTCAGAGTTTCTTTCTTTCAAACTGATTTTACTCTTCTTACATAGCAATAATTCAACTATTATCATGTTTAGCAACAATGAAAGTTGTAAGTTCAAGTTGAGAGACAAAGGCAACATTACCACAACATTCTCTTAAAACTCTTCTTATCATCATTCTTTCAGAAGGATCGATCAACAAATCATCTTTGGGGTGAAATCTTCAGTCTTTAGGCAATTTTGTTGATTGCATAGCTTACTGTTCTGTCTGATTTTCTGGTACGTTTTCTGACGAGTTTTTTTTTGTATTTTTTGATTGAATTTTTGGTTCATTTTCTACATCTTCATGTTGTTCCAGAATTCTATCATCCGGATCTAGTTACTGATCTGGTGACTTTTTTGGTTTGCTTTCCAAGTTGGCATGCCTTGTATACATGATCTTTATCAATCTTCATTTTTGGCATTTCCTTTACCAAATCTTTTCTGATCAACTTTTCTAATGCATGAAAGCTTGCATGTTTCAATTTTTATGCCATAAAATGCTTAGATCATCTTTAGAAATTAGGTATTTAGCTTCACTTTTATGAATATCTTCTAAGCTGACCAAGTAGTTATTTCCAAATCTTTACCCTTTTAGAATAAATTTTCTCGTTTCAACATCTTCTACTTTATAATGATCTACTTCAAAAATTAATCTTCTCTTCTAATAATTTTCCCTTTTCGATTATCATCAAAACTGACGGAACCATCATAAGAATTTTTTAGTTCAAAAAACTTAGTTTTGTCCCAAGTCATATGCTTAGAGCAACCACTATCCATATACCACTTTTCTTTCTTGGTGCTCCTTAACCAAACCTGCAAAGAAATTAAGTATTTCTAGGTACTTCATGGTTAGTCAATACATTTGCAGAATTTTTAACAACACATTTATGTTTGGTAGAATTAGCATTCTTATTATAACAGAATTTTGAAATATATCTTTTTCTACAACAATAAAAGCATGTAGCAGAAGCGCTAATTACCATTTTATCAGATGAGTATTTCTTATACTTTTTCTGGGTGTAATTTCTATGATAATTTATAAATGTACTTGCATGACTATTATGAATGGATTTTGCATTTAAATTTTCATCAGAATTTCCATTACATACACAAATTTGTTTTCCTTTCACATTGCATTTTTCTTACAAAGCAATAAATTTACCTTCTAAATTAGAATATTCATTTTTCAATTTAATTTCTATTTCTTTTGCATTTTTATGTTCCACACATAATGCATCAAATTTCTTTTTCATTTTTATATGCATTTTTTTAAGCATACAATATTTATGATGCAAAGTCTCAAAACATTCAAGCATTCTTTCGTATTCATCACCATTTTCATTTGAATCAGAATCACTTATTTTAGAATTTTTTGAATTATTTTCAAGTGATCTTCTATCAGCAGCAACATTCTGTTCTTTATTAGAATTAGAATTCTGCTCTTCATGATAAAAAAAATTGCCATCAGACCGACATCATCAGAATTTATAGATTATGGTTCACTTGTGATTGAGTCTTCATTATCACTCTATGTAACCTTCATAGCTTTCTTCTTAAATCTTTTCTCTTTTCTTTTTATATTTGGACACTTGGATTTAATGTGACCAGGTTTGTTAAATTTATAGCAAACCACATCTTCGGCAGATTTTGATGAGCATTTTGTCTTGTGATGGGGGAATTCCTAGTGCTATTTTTTGTATGATTTTTTGCCTTTTCTGTATAGCTTTTTGAACTTCTTTGTAATTAAAGCCATCTCATCATCATATATAGAATAATCACTTTCAAATTCTGCTTTGAGAGCAATAGCTTTCAATTTTCTATCTTTTTCTTTTTCTGTATCTTGATACTTAATGTAAAACTTATGAAAAATAAGAGATCCATAAACATTATCAAAATTTAAAATACTAAGATGCTTATCTAATAGAATTGATGCTTTTTCTTCCCATCTAGGAGTAAGACCTTTAATAAGCTTAGCAATTTTATTATGTTTATCAAGTTTCTTACCAAAAGCTTTAATTTCATTAGTTAATTTAACATACCTGTTAATTACCTTAAAAATTAACTTTTTTGACTTCATTTTGAAGGCTTCATAATCAATCATAAGAATATGAAGTCTAGTATCTTTAACTTGATTTGTACCTTCATATGTATCTTGTAGTTTGTTCCAAATTTCTTTTGCTATATCACATCCAGGAACTCTGTTGAATTCATTTGTAAGTAGCGAACAAAAAAGCATGCTCATAGCTTTAGAATTTAGCTATACTTTTCTCTTTTCAGCTTTTGTGAATTCCTTTCTTGTTTTTGAAACTTTAGCAGTTTCTGATGCACCTTCCTCATTAGATTTCTTTTGTGGATGCTCATATCCATCTTCAATAATATCCCAACAATTTATATTTTGAGATTGAATAAAATGCCTCATGACAATCTTTTAAAAAGGATAATTCTCACCGCTGAATAGAGGAAGACGATGGATAGAATGTCCCTCTTTGAATGGAGTTAAAATTTGAGAACTACTTGATTCGGCTATTTGTAGGATCACTCAAAGATGTTAAGCCTTGGAAAATAGAGAACCGCTATGATACCAAATGTAGGTCCCGAAAGACGAGGTGAATTAGGTGTCTTAAAATTTTTTGGCCAAATTTCTAATAAAAGAGAATCATATGCAAATGTAGATTTCGGACAGATTTCTAACAAAAAGTCTAAATATGAAGGCAATAAGAATAACAAATTTTTGCAAGTTCTTTTCTCAATATAAAACCTTTATAGTTATTCTGAAATTGTGTGTGTAAAATATGTAGTGAATATTTCAAAATTGTTTTATAGAATTTTGAAAACACAAGTTCCAGAATATATATCAGAAATGTAAAATATAGAAAATAGAGTAAAAAAGCAGAGCACACACAGAATTTATAGTGATTTGGCCTCTTTTCCTTCCTTCACTCCTCAAGAATTACTCTTGAGCTTTTCTCTCCACTCTTAACTCTTTTAAGGGCAAGACTTAAAGCCAATATACAATCCTATGTATATCTACCCATAATCTTTTTTCCAAAGTAAAAGATTAAAACACTTACTAGAATTTCTTCCTTAGGTTTTAGCCAACCCAACTCACAATATTTCACAATAGAATTTCCTCACCAAAGATTACAACAGAAACTATAATCAATTGATGATGATATGAAATAATGAAGTGCAAAGATGCAAATTGAGATTTAAAAGATGTAAACTTTCTCTTAAGAGTTATAATTCTTTCCAAAATGATATATAACCTTTAAATGAGTTCTACCACTTGTATTTATACTAAAAAAAATTATTTTTTAAGTGTAAAATCTCAAATATAACCATTTATGACTGTTTGAAGGTCAAAACAGACAATTCTGCCTTTACTAGCTGTTATTTTGTCCTGTAGTGCGAAACAAATTTTCATTTAGAAATCTATCCAAATTTCTAATCCAATTTCTAATAACACAAATTTCTGACAAATCAAATTCTGAACCATTTTTTAACAGAATCCAGTTTTGACTTGAAAACTTATTTAATGATTTTAAAACACTTTTATGCAAATTTAAAACTTAAAATATATATGCATGAGTGATAATTTGATCCTCAATTTGATCTTATATTTTAATATTCTAATTTCCTATATACCAAGACAATCTTCAAATATATCTTCTTGTATAACCATATCTTAAAATATTATCATCTTTATTTTTTGATATTTGCATCAGAATGATATGTAGAATTTCCTGCAGAAAGATGTTTAGAATAGAATTCATACTAGAGTTTATTTAAGGTTTGATAATCATCAAATTTAGGATGTAGCCTTGAGCCAATAACTACCTTGGTACCAGAAATAATTCATTATTTAGATCAATAAAGTTTAGCTGGATGATGAAATGGGTGATATGTCATTTTTTAGTACTTTATATGTCTCTTAGTTAACTATATTTTTTTTTGTATTATTTCAGTTATTAATGAATTTTATTATTGCTTTCTGAGTTACTAATGTTTAAATTATGATATGTTATTTCAGTTAAATCTGCTGCAACTGATGTGTTTGTGTGGAACAATAAAAGGAAGATTGCGGCCTATTATCCAGATTGAAGGTTCAACTATGCAGATCATGTGTTATATTTTGCATAATATTTCTTAGCTTAGTAGAATCAAGCTATATGATGTGGTTATTCATTGGAATTATTCTGTTAACGTTAAAACTTAGTGTCAATTTATTTTGCTTTTGCTACTATTACCAAATTTTATGATTTTGCTAAGTAGCTAATTCTCCAAAGTTTGCTAAGTAGCCATGCAAGAACACAATCCATGTGAATAGTACCATGCATGAACCAGGTCATACATGGTTAATGCCAACCACCAATACTGTTCACAATAAACCACTACTGTAGTGAACAGTAGAGGTGTTTTGCATGGCCATACTTGAATGTGAACAGTAATAGAGCCATGAATGAACAAGCTAACTTGAACAGTAATTGTGGTTTATTGTGAACAGTAGTTGTGGTTTATTTTCAAATAAGAAGATGTCAATTTTTTTTATCAAAAGCTCTATCAATTGACTAGTGATCTCCACTTGTCATTTAACTAGTTTAAATTCGGATTAAGAACATAACCCAAAAATAAGTTCTTCAACTTTGGTTATTTTCAACTTCATTTAACTAGTTTAGTGCCTATAGAATGAGAAAATTAATGATAAAAAATAATACCCTCAAAATGTTTTCATTGCCTCCTGAAGCATCCACATTAGACCTGGAAAAATTGATCCAAATTCATGGGTCGACCCAAATTAATCCAAAAAATTGACCCAAACCCAATCCAATCTAAATGAATATCCATTGGATCAACCCAAAATTGATCCATTTTATTTTACAACCCAACCCAATCCAAACTAATATTTATTAGGTCAACCTAAAATTAACCCATTATATTTTTCAACCCATTGGGTCATTACCCAATGGGTTTATATAAAATCCTTTACTTCAATGTTTTGTAGGATTTTCTTAATTCGCATTGTGTCAACCTCAGCCGCAAATATTCAACTCCCTAAAACGAAAAGCCTAAATCGCTCTCCTTTCCTCCTTCGCCTGTTGCCGCCGACTTTCGCCTGTTGCCGCCTCCAGTTGTCGGCATCATATGGTGGTCGCCTCTGCTTCTGTTCTTTGCTTCTAGGTGAGTTCTAGAGATGGAACCATTTGGTAATGCTAATAAATCCAAGGATAATCATCATCGTCATCTCCATCATAACAATGATGAGAATGTCTAGACATCAATTATATTAATTTGCTTCCTTTTCTCTATTTCTTTCATGTGTTTATATATCTTGATTTGTGAGTTTTATCAATACGATGTTCATACTTTAACTACATAATGGAGATATAGGCTTTGCTTTCTTTGTAATTTCTGCATTGCCTTTTTCCCCTTACCTTTCTTTTTAAAGTTAAATTGTTTTATGAGTTGGGAATTTCTTTATTGTTCCTTTAATATCAACTAGAAACCAAGAAAAGTAAAAAGAGTCGACAAATATTTAGTATCTGGATGACAATCGTTAGTTATTTATTAGTTAACCATTCCAACAAGTGGAGTTGCAGTAGAAAGGATAAAATATTTGCAATAGTAGTACCTTGAAAAAATAGCAGTTAGCCACCAATTCCCCATGATTATGGCCATGGGTAAAGGACCACCGCCAAAAGTTATCCTAAGCTGGCTACCGACTATTCTGTTGTTATACAGCTAATATGAAGCTTCAATTCTTGAAAATTCAAACAAGGCCACTTGTAGAACTAAATACTAGGAATGTTAGATAAAGTCAAAAATGTTTTGGATGGTGAAGGATTTAATAATATTTTGTGGTTGCTTTGTTGCAATTGAATGTCTTTATTAAATTTCTAGTTGTCATTCCTATCAATTATCTGCTTTATATTTTAAGATCAATTTATTACCCTGCAAATCCTTTGCTATTGTTGTTAGAATAGTTGCTTAACTTCTAGGATTTTTAGATGATCATTTTGCTTTTTGCCAAAAGCTTTTGTTTTTCAGAATAATTCTTGAAATTTTATATAATTTTTAAGCTCTGGGGATATTAACTTTCTAAATTTTCATCAGATTTTCAATTGTCCTATTATGTATTTTGTCGGATTCATGTCTTGATAAAGAACCTTAGCTGTTAAAGAAAACTATTTTGATGATGAGGTTTCATTGTCATCATCTGCTTATGTTGGGGGAACATAGAAGCTAATATCAACAAAACTCAAGATAGTATTTGATTGAAGAAAAGGGTTATAGTCTGCATGGATATCTATCTTTGCCCTTTGTTTAGTTCATGAAAACTCTCTCTCTTTCTCTCTATTTATATTGTTTAAGTCCAAATTCAACTCAAAGCCTTTCCTACCATTCCTTCCTCAGCATGTGAAGAAAAGTTTATTCCTCTGCCTGTCCAAGCAAAAGCAATTCCTGGCAGTCTTTTCCTTATTTTATTTTATTTTTTGCTTTCTAATTAATGGATTTTACTGATTTGCAATTTATAATCTAATGAATTCGAAAACTCCTTCATAATGGCACTATATGAATAAAAAATCATTTGTTCATTTACCTGTCTCTTTTTATGACATATATAGTTAAATTATGCAACTAATAATTTTGGTACGGTGATAGAATAGATTCAAAGAGAAAGTTAATATTCAAAGTAAGCAAATCCCTACAAGCAAAGAAAAGTATCTCCAAATTCATTTCTTAAAACATGGCTTCAACCTAATAGTTTACCATTCTCAATCGCCCACACATAGTTATGGAGAAAGGATTATTGGCTGCTTTCTCTTCTTCAATGCTTACTACTATTAAAATGCTTACCAATTTAGACAAGCCATATTATTTTTTATAGATACAATAACAATTTATAGTTCCTTAAGTGTATGTGCAATTATAGTTCCTTAAGTGTATGTGCAATTTAAGGAATGCTTTTCAATCATTGTTGAGATGAATAGTTGCTGAATTAGAATGGATTATTTTTATTATTATAAACTCTGACACTAATGGCTAGAGATATTTTCAAGATTCCTATTATTACAGTTGCTTCAGAATCGGCATTTAGTATGGGAGGAAGAATTCTCAACAAATGACAGACATCTATATTACCTGAAAATACAGAGGCTTTAATTACTACTCGTAGTTGGTTATTTGGATTCGAAGGTAAAATTAACACACTTTTTATTTATGTGTGCGTGTGTGTGTATACTAAATATTAATATTATTGCAGCTGAGGTGGAGTCTCAAGATAGCATGGGTAAAGATATTAAATTTTCAAGATCAAATCAAAATGTGGATTTATCATCAGTTAAAGGCGGAAAATAGATTAACTTATTATTTTTATTTTGTTAGATTAATTTTTACTATTTGTAATTGTATATTCAATATTTGTATATATTTTTATTTTTTAAGTAAAATTAAATTATTAATGAAATATTCTATTTTTTATATTTTAACTTATTTTTTTATATTATATTTTCAATTAAATTTTATTATTATCGAATTTATTAATTAATTAATAGTTAATTTTAAACTAATTTATATTAAATCCATGGATCGATCCAAATCAATTCAATGTATTTGGATATTGATCCATTTATGACCCATATTTTTTGATTCATTTATGATCCAATCCATTAATGACCCATCCATTAATGATCCAATTCAAATCCATCCAATCCGTTCATTTGCTACCTTTAATCCACATGATTATCTCATTTGTACTCAAGGGCAGAGGCAGGTATGCTTAGTTCTTGAGAATTTTGAACACGATTATACTTCTGCTATTTCTAGCACTTTTACTTTGCTTTAATCTGGTTCATTCTTTTGAATTAAATCTAACAATAATAGTACTACAATACAGCTGGAAGGATAAATTCTTGTTTATTTGCCCTATTATTCATATTTGATTTTGTCTCATAGTATGGTTAACATATTGCAGTATTTCATACATTAAACATTTAAAAGCTAGGCTCATTTGCCTATAATTGAGAATTTAAAAAGTCTTGCTTGCTGCAGAAAATGGAAAAACAACCTTATTAATAAACTACATACACATACATACAAGCATGTGAGTTCTGGAGTTCCAAACAAATTCCAACATTGAAAAATAAATATACTTACTGGTTTTTCCTTTCTTTTTTAATAGAAATTAGGAAGATAAATTTTCAACATTGCTCGAAGTGTTTCCTAGAGTTCTTCTTCCTCTAGAAACTTGTTCAAATTGAAACAATCATCAGCAGGGAGATTCAAATCAAAATCATAAACTTTTTTTTCTTTTTTCTATCCGATATTTCACCAATATGATTAAGAGAAGGCTTAAAATCTGAATTAATATATTTAAATGTATCCATTATTTGTTTAGATTTTTAGAGATGGTTAGATTCTCTGGAAAAAAAATTGAATAGCCATATTAATCTTTGCATAAATATAGAGCATTGGAAAGATCAGGAGGTTAAAAGATTACTATGAATTAGAAAATAGTGTAGTGTAATTAATGAAGTTGAAAACTACTTTTTATAAAGGCAACTTATATAACGGTATATTTGATAAAAATTAATTAATGTGTCTTAATTATATCAAAACGTTGTGTATTATGAAACAAATTTTTTTTACTTAAATAACATATATTATGAAACAGGGAGAGTATTATATTAAAAAATATACTGTTAAAATAATATTTAAAAATACATTAAAAATCCTCTAATAAAAAAATTCATATAAAATAAATATAATACATGTCTTTCCTATTCAAAAATTACATAAACTTATACATATATTTTACAAATTGCACATTTAAATACAATAAGGTTCTTCGTACTACAAAATCCTCTAAATTCCTTCATTATCCTTGTGGTTGTCCCACCTAAATAAGAACATTAGGATCTACGCGGAGGAAAAACTAACGGCCCAAGTAAAATTGCTTATTGGGAAAACATATGTACGACAATGGCTCCTCAAAGTAGTCATCTGACGATGCACACATATGATGAATATTCAACATGCAAAAATCAAATAAAAATACCACCAAATCACCCATCTTTTTTCCATTTAGAAAAAATATGCAACAAAAGACATAAACTTGCAGTAAGGAATAAATAGCTTGTATGTAATAAGTAGGAGGAAAAACAACAGTAATAATGACAACTACAACTTATACTTTCGTTTATTACTAAAAAGTTCAAAAACAAATTTGAAAAAAAAAGGAATAAAACAAAAATTGAAGTCTCAAAAAAGTACTTACACTAATTTTTATAGTAATATTTATAGAAACAAAACATAAAACATGCAAAGAATTAAAGCAAAAGAAAGTGAGCAGAAAACCAAAATAGAGAACTGGGACCATTTTAATCATTTCAATGTAGTGCAAAACATTGTTGGAATTGGAGTAAATAGCTCAATTAAAATCAAGAGATAGAAGAAGCCACAAAAGAATATGGAAGCATTAGTTGACGAACAGAAAATTAGGATATATTAGCCGCCAAATGGAAAGTTAGGATAGAGGAGACATAGAAGAACACAAAGGAGAAGTAAAGGATACAGAGAGTGAGATGGATACAACTACGGAATAGAGATGTGAAGAGTAAATGGGTTTATGAGAGGAGTTTACGAGAGATAGGACATTTTTTGAAATATAAAAATATAAGAACTTAAAATATGAGACATTTTTTAAATGTAAAAAGGTTAAATAAAAGAGAAAAAAAATTACCTGATATTTTATGAAATAAAAAATAAAAAAATAGATTTTTTTTTAATTAAGCCAGAATCATTATTTATGATTTTTTAATAAATCAAGGTCCAAATAAATTGAATCAATTTAGACAGCCTAAATGTATTATGTACGTACAAGATTAACGAGCCCATGTCAAGTTCTCTTCCAATTGTATTTTATTTTTTTAATGACAATAAAATAAAATAATCGAATGAAAATGATTTACACCATGTTTGGAATATAAAATTCCAAATTATAGAATTTATTTACAAATAAATTTCATATATTTATAAATAAATACTTATACTTGAAATAAAATAACCAAAATATAAAATTGAAAATAATTTTTTTTATTTTTTATATTTGGAATAAATGAATAATATAATTTATTTCTATTTTATTTACTAAAGTATCCTTAATGCCAATTCAATATAGACAACAAATATAATATTATGTCTATAAAAATTGTATCAAATAAAGCAGTAATTAGCTATTCTAAAATATGATTCCATTTTTTTTCCACCATACCGATACAAGTTTAATGATTTAACGAGAATTTAATGGATATATAATTAATCAAATAATAATTCAATCAATATAAGTCAATTCATTAAACTACTTGAAAAAAAAAGAAAAAAATCATTAAACTAGGATTTTTTAATATTACACAAAAAAATTAATTTACAAAATATAAAAGAAAGAGGGAATACTAATCCGATTAAAAATTTGAGAAATGAGCGAGAAAAAAAGTTAAAAATACAGAATGTATATATACTTTAATAAGGATATAATAATCTTTAAAATTTGACTTCTTAAAAGTATGTAATTCATTTGTAAATTCTGCCTATTTTAGTAGAATTTAGTAAAAATATAATGAAATTCATGAAATTTAGAGTATACTTGAAATAAATGAATTCTATAAATTTTATAAAATTTATTTGTAATTTTTTTTATGTTTGAAATACAAAAAAAAAGAAAAGAAATTAAATTCCATAAATTAAACTATGCTTTCACCAAATTTCACCAAAATAGATAAAATTTACAAATGAATTTCATATTTTTAAAGAGTCAAATTGTAAAGACTATGATACTCTTATTGTAGTATATATATATTTTTTTGTTTTTAACATTTTTTTCTCCCCTCTTTTGTAATTTCTCGACCAGATTAGTATTTTTTATATTTTATAAATTAAATTTTTTATGTAATATTAAAAACCCTAGTTTAATAAATTTTTTTCTTTTTTTTCAAGTAGTTTAATGAATTGACTTATATTAATTGAATTATAAATTAGAATAGTTAATTAGTGTTTTATTTGATATAATTTTCATAGACATAATATTATATTTGTTATTTGTATTAAATTGATATTGAGAATATTTTAGTAAATAAAATAGAAATGAATTCTTTTATTCATTTATTCCAACCATAAAAATAAAAAAATTTATTTTTAATTTTATATTTTGATTATTTTATTTCAAATATATGAATTTATAAATGAATACAACAATTTGAATTTTTTTATTTCTAGTATAATGTTAATTTTTATTTTTTGTATTCAAATATAACAAATAAAAATTATAAATAAATTCCATAAACATTTATGGAATTTATTTATTAGAAGCACACTCAATATATTGGAGGAAAAAAAAATGAGGGTAATCTTGTAAAATGGTTACGTTGAAATGATTTTGTCCATTTATAGGGTCAATCCCTTCCCTTTACCCCGAAAATTTGCCCACTTTCTCACCATCCAAGCAAACAGATTGCATTAGAAGGAAATCGACTTGATTTGAGATAGAGAGCGGCGCAGAATTTCTTGCTGCAGCTTTTAAATTTGACGGAGATAGCTATAAAATGCCAAGAAAATAGACCGCGACTGAGAAAATCGCAGTTTCCCCTCAGCATCATCACTAGGGGAAAATAAAAAGAGACATAATGGATGCAGCCAAGAAAAAGGCTTTGTTTCGTGCTAAATTGAACGCGCAGAAGAAGGACAAGCGAATTGATTCTCCTCTTGTTAGGTACGCAACTTTGAGACCCAATTATACTCTATGCGGAGTATGTGATACAGCCTTTTCAAATTGCCGATTACAAATTTTGCTGTTTCTAATCATTATTTTTTCATCGAAAAATTCTCTCCCAAGCGTTTTCGAATACTACTACTTTGGGCTATCTTGTTAGGAACTGGAAAATAATGCAATAATACTAATTCATATTTATGCATATTAAACTGCTTTAGGAAGTGGTAACTTTTTGATAGGTAATATGCAAGATATTTCATTAATTCCACAAATTGCCCCCTTTTGATTTCATGGGTTATCTTCTTTTCATTGTTCATTCCAAGGCATTCTCGTTGGAAATTTCACTTTTTGGTAGCTTGCTGGTTGGTGCCTAAATTCTCCATGTGATGAAGAGGGTTGACTGGAATATTTTTTAGGTGGATGGTCTTTTCATTAACTGGTCATAGGTGTATTATAGATTAAGCTTTGGAGGTCTCGAATGAATTTATTTTTTGATTAATGTGGATTAAGCTCCCGACTCCTAAGAAATTGGCTTCATGTTTCTCTTGTTCCTTGAAGACCTACTTCTCATTAGCATAAATATGAATTAGATTAAGGGTTAATTCTCTCCTTTTCTTTTTTCCACTCATTTTGATATTGGAACTTGTTAAATTGGATTGCTACTGGAACATTTTTGACATTTTTGATATTTTTGTTGTATAATTACAAAATACAGAATTTCTTATATGTTTTCTCTTTATCTTTTCTCCTGTCCGAGGTTGATATTTTTAATCCCATCTTTCCTCTACTTCTTTTGTGTTTTATGATATTCAGGTACAATGAATTTGATCAACCCGTATGTAGGATTTGTAATGTAGTTTTGAAATCAGAATCCATGTGGGATGCACATCAAGCTTCTCGTAAACATCATGAGGTAATATCATACTCCTGAATTGATTAGAGGTATAGGGCAGTGACTCACAAATGCTTGCTTTATTGTCCCACAACATAGTTGGGAAAGTTACATGTTTATGCTTCTTTGGCTGAATTATTAATGTAATCCTGTTATAAAACTGCACAAATGTCTCTTTTCCAGTGTGGGAGAGAAGCACGCTTGATACCTTGAATAGAAAATTTCCAAAGAATATGCTTGTGCAGAATATGTCTCTACATTTTTCTTTCTGACCTCTACACTTTCTTTTCAGTTGGATGTTGATTAAGTATAAGCTGAACTAATTTCTCTATCTCCACCCAGCTGAATTAATATCTCTATCTCCACCCACCTAGCAAACATTATGCTGAGAAAAATTAATCACAAGCATAAACAGGGGTAGAGAAATGGGGCCTTTCAACTGAGACCCTTTTTTCCATTTACAAAAATATTCTAAATTCTGAGGAAGTGTTTTGAGTATTTACATAATACTTTTAAGAATACGGCAACTCACCAAGTAGAGTGGTACCAGTCTGCTTAAATCACCTAAACTTTAATATGATCCTAATCTCTTTCACAGAAGCTCATAACTGTATCTGTCTTCTCTTTACGCACACAAAGGGAAGTGGGAAGGAGAGGTACAGTTACTTCATTGTATTTGAATGTTATTGTACTTGAATAATTGCTTTTTAATTGATGATAGATTGTTTTCTAATTTTTAATTCCTCGTTTTTGGTTGTGTGTAACCGACCATTTTACCAATATGAGCATCGTTATGGTGCAGGCAATAAATAATATCAAAGCCAATGCAGCAGGGCATGCACATCTTAGCACTGCAAAACCTGACGCCTCAGCGAGACCTAAACAAGCAGATAATGTGGAGTTGCATGATACAACACATGAAACCTCAGCAAAAGTTACCAAACTTCAGCCATCATCCATTTTTCCTGCAGATTTTTTTGACAATCATGAGATAAAATCAAATTCGCATAATCATACAAATAAATCAGAGTTGACATCTGCACTTCCTCCTGATTTTTTTGATAATCCTGAGGCAAAGAGGCAGAAAACTGGTATGCATCTGATTCATCTACAGATATAATTTAAAAGAGATGACTATGTTGTAAGCTTGTTCCTAGAGTAGTTTACCTTGCAAAATAATTGTAAAGGAAAAAAATAATGTGACCTAGTAGCAAATATACCATTTGCATTTTGTTGATGTCAATCGTAGTTTATGAATTTAGCACTTGTGGCATATAATTTTGAAAATGGAATCTGTTTGGCCCTCATTCACTTTGAAAATGGTGCTACAAAGGATAAACTTAGTTCACCGGTAAAGTTGCTCCCCTATAAATTGCAGGGCGTAAGCTTAGAAATAATCTCCTTGCATGTTAGGGGAAAGTTGTATGCATGTGACTGTACCCCCTTCAATGTTAGGGGCCTTGTTCATTGGACCAAAAAAAAAAACATTCTCATTGTTCTCAATGGCTAATGGACTAAAATGACTGAGATCGTCCTCAGTTATATGATCTGCATGCGTCTGATGCAGCATTAAGGGGGAAAAAAAAGTGGAACCGATGACCAAAGAATTTATATTTTTTGTCTATAGCTGATGCATTATTGGCATCTTGTTAGACTCTCTCTCTCTCTCTCTCCCTCTCTCTCTCTTTTTTCCAGTCAACATGCTGTCTTCATTCATGGGCTTCTATTTGTTCATTTGGTAATTTGTTTGATATGCTTTACATCTTCATAAATATAAAAGTGGACAGTAGTTCAGTAATTCTCAGATGCTATGGAAAGAGGTAATAGCATAAGATAGTTGGAGTTTGTTTTTTGTTACTGTCCTGGGCACAGTTGATATTACATTTTAATTGTTCTGTTGGTGAAACACAAGTAATATTTGGATTTTAGCTACTATATTAGCTGGTTGTGCCGACTCCTATGTGTCATTGATTTATGATTCCCAAGGGTTGTTATTCTTTATCCCCTCGTAGAAATGCTCCTTCCTCAGACAACAATCACCAGGAATGATTTCCAGGGTATGTCCTAAAATTTCTGCCACTATTTAGGTGCTTAAGCCTAACCTTTTGAATGATAAGTTGTTGAATTATCTGAAATATGCTCTTCCTTTATATCTCTGGGAGCTGCTGTTCTTCTAAACCTGTCTAGACCTGTGACTTTGCTCTCAATTAGAGGTTGCAACCTTCCATTTTAGATTGATGTAACTCCTCTCAGGATTTGAATGTCATACTTGCGATGCCATTTTACTTAAGACAATTGGCTTGCTTTGTAGGAAATGGCTGGCTAAATTATTTAGAATGCTGGACATATTAAGTCCTTCAGTTTATATAAAAATGCAAAATTTTATCCTTTAGCATATAGGTTATTTAATGGTTTCCATGCTTGAAGGAAAATATATTTTGGCTTATACAACCAGATAAAAGATTAAATTTATCATATTTGTTCCCTTCTGCACGTAATTGTTTTCATTTATTTATTTGTTTGTTTATTTTGGTTATGAAGCATTTTTATATTTTATTTCCTTCTAATCCACATGATCTGTCATGGATGCTGTCCTTCAATGTATTTGATATCAAGTGTTTAGTGAGGCTTGTTTATGTAGATTTTCCGTGTTCTTGACCATAGGTTATGCTCTTTGGTTACAGATAGCAAGTCACTGAATTTGGAATCACATAAAGGGCCAGGTAATTCTGTTAAAACTAAGGCAGAATCTCTCCTGGGAAACGAGACGGATGGATCATCTACTGGTGATGGCATGCAGGCAAAAACTGTTGGGCATGCCAAAGAGTCCATACATACACCAACTGCTACTGGTCCAGAAACAAAGCAAGTTAAGGGGGCTCTTCCTGAAGGCTTCTTCGACGACAAGGAAGCTGATCTGCGTGCGCGTGGGATTAAGCCTGTTAAGCCAGATGTCAAGTAAGTTATATCTTTCATTCTAATTAGATATTTTAACCTTATATTCTTACTTTCAAGATTTCCGATATCTTGTTATTAGAATTTTACAGCTTAGATTAGCATAGTTGCTTGATTTTCATATTGATTATAAACAGCAGGAGTTGGCCCCTTTAATGTTGGGACAACCCTTGAGAAGAGCATAACCCAGTCTGCTCTTTAGCTCATTTTATTAAGGCGTATCAACTAAGCCTCTCTGTAAATCTTGATTATGCTATCATTTTCAGCTGTTGACAATATAAGCTTCTTTTTTTTATGAGATTACATTCTTTTACTTTGATTCTAATTAGCTAATGGCTGATTCAATTGCTGCAAGGCGGAAAAAATTTTGTAAAAATGGAGTCAAAAACTATATAAAGTCTACCATACAGGGAAAAGATATTTCAATAATTAATGCATAAAGGCTAGATTAGAAGCCTCAGTTTGCTATCCTAGTGATATGCATGGAAGTTTTCAAGGATTGTTTGTCTTCCTTCTGAGCTACATTAGAACGTTGGTTAAGTTTGCTTTGTGATATGACTCGAAGTTTCAAAGAAGGAATTCTTTGTCTTTCTGCTTTGTTGCATACTATCATCATGTTTCATCTTCCATGTATTTGAAATTTGGGAGAGGAAAACAGAAGTGAGCATGAATTCATTTTAAATTTTTGTTAGAGATGAGTACAAGGAATTTGAGAAGTTGATCCAAGAGGACCTGCAGGTGGTCGATGATCGTTTGGAAGAGGAGGAGGTGAGCGCTTTCAGTTCACTTAAGAATTTCTGAAAATTTTTCCTATATGAACTTATATAAGCTACAAACTTATGTTATTAATATGTTTCACTTTAACTGCAGATCGATGCAGCTGAAACAATAGAAGAAGCTGAATCTCTAGAGCAGAGGTAAGTTAAGCATAAGCCTGTAGTAATGTACCTCCTGTTTTCTCTTTGCAACCCATGGTTGACTTTCTCTGTTAACAATCTTCCCTCTTCCAATTTTTTATCTCTATTTCACTAGGTCCTATAGGCAAAAGGTTGAATTATTGAAAAAGAAGAAAATGGAACTTATGGCTTCTAGGTCCACTGGACGTAGCAGAGATTCTGAAGTTGGAGACAAGGCATCTAGTCATGAAGATTCATCCAGTGACGAAGATGATGATAATTTTGCAGTTGATTGGAGAGCTCAGCACCTGTAAACCTGAAGCGATACAATTTTTCCATTCTGGGTGCAATCTTTGCATTGTTTGATATATAATATCAGGGTCTTCATGGAAGAAGAATTCAGGTACGCAGATAGCTGCTTTTAACAAAATATGTGAAATTCTCTGTAATGTAGATACTTTTATAAACAAATTAGAATATTATTGTTCCCTTTAAATTAACGGCAAAGAAAAATCCGCTCTAATTTTTGCAATCCAGACAAGATTTTGGCACTCTTATGAATTTTCTTAGATTTTTTACTCTATATGCAGACATTGTACTCTATTGAAATTTTGCAGAGATCTAAGTTTTTGGCTGAAATGTGCACTTTTTTTAGTGTGAAATCTACTACTTCTCCAACTATGACCATTTTGCTGCATCTCACTCTTCTTCAAATTGCATTCCAGAACCCTCCAATCAATAAATATTTGCAGGAAAACCTTTCGGAACCGGCAAACATCGGTTTTTTTCAAGTAAATTGGGAATAAATTTCACACATTGTCCTTCAACAATGGCAACTATACCCTTGCTATTTTCTCCATCTTAGAATCGTATTTCTAAACTCTTTTAACATACAAATGCCTATCTCAAAATTACAGCTGATCTCATAGAGGTGGAGAATCGGTTTTCTCGTCTATTTGTTCTGCAAACTATTAAAATCAAACAGCTTTAACTTATAATTAAGCAATTATAATTAGTTAATATATAGATAAGAAATGAAATAAAGGTATATAATTAGTTTATATGTACATTTTTTTCATACCCTGTTTAACATTGCATCATTTCAGGTAAGTATTTGCATGTTAAAGGATTTTTGGATTAATCATTTGAAGAAGAATGATAATGGCTATAGTTCGAGTATGATTTGTGAAATTCAAACCCATTTTGCTCGAACAAGAAGCTTTTGGGCAAGCATTTGCAAAATAGGCGTGCTTTGAATATGAGAGATATATACGGGACGATGTGTGGAATTAAGATATTCTTTAGTAGTAAATTTAAATCTATGTATATACTCATAGTATTGGAACATATGAAGGTGTATCATAATGAAACCTGATATCTTAAAGATAAATTTTCTCTGGGTATAAAGGTTGAAAAAAAGAAAAATAAAAATAAAAAAATTAACGGTTAAAAATTTATTTGGAGTTGGAAAAAACAATTAATATACACTATTTAAACATATTCCAAAAAAATAATATGATAAAAAATACTAATATTCATCATCATAATGTTCATATTTATATAATAATTAATATAACAATTAATATGTACTATTTAGCCATAGCCAACGGCTTCCAGTGACATCCTCGCGAAATTTAGTAACAGTCTAGTAACTTTTAGCGACAGTTAGTCGGACATTTAGCGACAGTTTAGGGGACATTTAGCGACTTTGTTGACTCTGCAACAATTCTGCCGGCTTATAGAGGCTGTATTTTTGAGATTTGGCAGTATATTTACTTCTAAGCATACCCTCAAATTTAGAATTTCTTTTGATATATATAAATTATACTAGGAACCCCTAATTTATTTTAAGTGCCTCTTTTTAAATTTTAATCCAATAATAATTACATAAGTTTTTTAATTAAATTATAAAAATTAAAATGAGAGAATCTAAATTCATTTAAATAGAAAATCAAATAAGTGATAAAGTTCAAATATTCTGTCTTTTGCTCAAAAATAAAATTACATTAATTTTTTTAAAAAAATAAATGCTAATTTATTTAATAATTTAAGTTTACGGAAAAAATCCAAATTCATTTTTCATTTTTTATTTTCACTTTCATGCATACTTGCCTTTCCCTTTTTTTTTTCTTTTTCTTGTTGCAACTTTCGAAACCTTTCAAATTTAAAGTAGGATTAACAAATATTTTTTATCATTTTAATTGGCACATGCTAAGAAAATTTTACTTTTTCTTGTAATTTTTAATACTATGTTTATTAATTTTTGCTTTAATTCATTTTTTATTATTTTATAAATTATTAAGATTTTAATAAGTTGAATGTGTATTTTAACACTAATATCGAATAAAACAAAATAGGTAATTTGAGTAATAATTAATCAAAATGAAATATTTTCTTTTTTGCTAAATTTGACAGTATTGACATTGAGTTAAGTATTCAACAATTTTAAAATATGAAATTGTGTCGAGGATAATTATGAAAATTATATTTTTATTATAATTTTTTAATTTTAAATGAAATATATTGTTATGGTATAATTTATGTGTTTTTAATTTTTTATATTAAAATTATAAGGGATAAAGTGTGATTTTGCCCCTGAATTATTCAAAAGTGACAACATTTGCCCCCAAAGCTTTTTTTTGAGCCAATTGTGCCCCTAACATTAATTTTATTATGATATTTTACCTCTTAACTTACGATTATTGTGTAAATTTGCCCCTACATCTAACGGAAGTGCCACGTGGGTAACGGCACAAATTCAAGCCAATCACTTTAAGACACGTAAGCTTCCTCTCTCTTAGTGAAAAATCCAGTCAGCAAAAAATTAGGCCACATGCATTCTTTGGTGGCTGCCTCAAATTAAAGGATAAAAAAATAAAAAAATAAAGTTTAAAATGATGAAAGAACTCAGTACCCTGTTGAAGTAGAACTCTCTCGTACCAAAGAAGAACTGCTGGGGTTAACTTGGTGGAAGAGATCCTGCAATGTCTGTTGATGAAAGAAGTCAAGGCTCCCAAACTTCTAGGACAAACCCAGTTTCGGGCTATAAACCACATTGTCAATATGGTTTAGAGGCAGTAAGACTGATTTCAAAGTCAGCCTTGAATCCAGGAAGTACGTATTTTAAATGCCCAAGAATGGGGGTGAGTAAATTTAATTTTGATAAAGAATCATGTTGAGAGAGTTATGTTTATGCTTTAGGGATTGTTAGACAAATAAGAACTTGTGCTATTTTTTGATGATTTTTTACTAAAAATCTGTTGATGTTCATTCTCATATTACTACAACATGATACAGGGTGGAAAGTGTAAGTTCTTTGAGTGGGAGGAGTCAATGAGAGATGATGAAAAAATTATAGAGCTCCAATTGGCAATTTTAGCCTTGCAAAATGAGAATAAGGATTTGAAGCTTAAGTGTGCATCGTTTGAAATTGAAAAAGCTAACATAACCAACCAGGTTGATTTATGGAGAACTAGTATTGCTGATGTTGCTCAAAAGATGAGGAAGATGCGAAACAAAGAGCAATGGTTCTTAAAAATTGTTGGTTTTTTTTTTTGCTCTGTTATAATTGGCTACATAATAGCTAAGTTGGTATGAGGGTCATGAGCAAAAATTGCTGCTTTTGGTTGCCATCTTATACAAAAGCTGCTTTTTGTTGCAAATATGTAATGGAATGTGATCAATGATCACTTACATTTTGTTTTTGTATTGAAAAGTGATAAATGATCACTTATATTTTGTAAGGATGGGATTACTTATTTATGGACAAAGTGCTTGATATTGCTTAATGCATTATTATGTTAGAAAAGTGCTTGATATTTAAGTTGGAAAAGTGTTTGTTTTCCTAGCAGGACACGGGCTATTACATAGCAAAATACGGAATTGAAACAACAAAAACATGGAATATACAACTTTGCTGCTATATATATACACAATTTATAAATAGATGCTCTCATAGAATTTGTATTTATAAATAAGTACTTTCATATATTATGGCCACTATGCCAAGTTGATGTTCAACAAAAAACTGTATTACATATATATTTGTCCAAAATGAAAATGTCAAACATTACAAAATGACAATGTCAAGTTTTATAAAATGACAACCAAATTGTCCAAAATGACAATGTCAAGCTTTACAAAATGACAACTAAATTGTCTTTTAGATCTCATCCTATTGATTCTTCTTTCTTTTCTTGATCTCCTTCTCTTGGATCAGGGTAGAGGTAGTAAATGTATCCTTACCCTTCCTGTAATGGCTTGAATGTCAGGTCAGTTGTGAATAGTATTTTTCGATGGTGAATAGTATATCGGGGCTGAAAAGTACACCTGGAGATAAAAAATATTTTATTCGATCGCCGAAAAATATTGGTCATGGTGAGTCTGGGGTTAAAATTTGAAATGAAATCGAGGTCAAATAGGCCTCCAAAAGTCGAAAATACGAAAAAAGCAGCAAGTCAACTTCTATGGTAGAAATGTTGACCTGAATTTGACCGAATTTTTAAAAATAATAAATGAAATCAAAAAATTACAGAATTTGCAGATCTTAATGAAATTTTATGTAGATTATTTTGATGATAAAAAGTGAATTTTTTGATGACACCGATAATTATCGAATCGGACCGATAACGGACTTCGATTGGGCTGAAATTTTACGTACAATCTATTTTTTGTGTGATAAGAATGATGAAATCAAAATTGAAGTGACTTGGAGTTGGAAAGTGAGAGAAATTAATTAAGGCTTTTATTAGGTAGATAACGAGCTTTTGATTAATGAGTTAGGCCTATTAGCTTAGCCCAAGATTTGGCCCATGAGAGGAAGTATAAAAGGTGGAAAAATCTGTAAAGTTCCAGCAAATTTCAGCCTCTCTTTCTTCCTCTTATTGGCCAAATTTCCCATTGTCTCTTTCTCTCTCAAATTTCTTTCATTCTACTTAACATTCACACCAAATTCAAGCTTAAGAAAGTTAATTATATCCCCCTAGACCATTATTCAGCCCTCTATCCTTTGGTTTGAGAAAGAGAAGTAAGAGACATCAAGGGTTAAAGCTTTAGGTATCAATTGGAGGTAAGAGAAATTATTGGTTTTAATTTTTGTTTAATGGTGCTTATAATGGTTTTTAAGTTCCTAGAGTCTATTTTTGAGGTCAAATTGAGCTAAAAGCATTGATATCTTAGCGTTTCTTGGGGTAGAAATTTTGGCCTCTTATGGAAGTCATGGTGAGGGATGATTCTCTAAGGTTTAAGGCATGAAAAAGAAAGCCTAAGGAAGTTAAAGCAAGTGAGAAAGGTAAGTGACTATGAAATCTAACTATTTTCCTTGATTTAGCATACTTTTCCTTTATATAACTTAGGAAAAATTATGAAATTGCATGAATAATTGAAATTGACTTTATAGTAATGCAATTGGACCTTAAATAAGCCTATTTATAAGCTTAAATTGATTGGAATGATTTTGTAAGGTGAAATTCTTTTAGTGGCCGAATTGATGATTAAGGAAAAACAAAGTGTATTTTGGTCATTTTTTTATAATTTATGCTTTAAAATAATAATAAACATAAATTAAAATGTCCATAAATGTTTAGAGAATTTATGAAAATTATTTGAATATTTTTTAGATAAATAATCGATTATATACAATGTAAATTTGATGAATCATGGTGAAATAATTCATAAAACAAGTAAAATATGTACCCATGAATTTTTGTAGAATTTATGAAATTTATTTGAATATTTTAGAGAAAATATTTGAATATGTGCAAAATGAATTTATTGAATTATTGAGTTATAATTCATAATTTAAGTGAAAAATATTGAATTATATTGATATAATTCATAATCTGTTCGAAAATGATGAAAAGATTGACCAGCTAGTGTATTGATGTAAAGAGGACAGTAAAAAGTTTAGTGTGTAAAGTGACCATAATGGATTATTGAGAAATAATTCATAACATGATAAGAAGTGGTGAATTACTGTAAGATAATTCACAAATCGTATAAAGGTATTGAAAACTCTGAACGACCGTGTTACTGAATAGAAAAAGTAAGAAACCGTTAAAAATCTAAAACGTGAATTGAAGCATAAAATGAAAATACTGAATTATTAAGGAATAATTCATAAATTGATGAGAAAGTGGTGAATTATAATGACATAATTCACAGACTGCATGTAAAACATTAAAAAAGTGACTGTTAGAAAAATGAAAAAACCAAAATTATTGAACAGTCAAAGTACAAAAAGAAAATTGATTGATAAAAGTTACTGTTTTGAGAAAGTAATTAAAATTATTTAAAAATCTGAAAAATATTTAAAAGTAATTACAATTGTTGAAAACTGAAAAATTATTTTGGAAGTAAGTGATTTTCGCCCTTAATAATAGTCAGGTAGTGAAAATTTTGCTCAGGATATAATTGGCTAGCCATAGGGACACCCTATACCGCTGTGCAAGTCATGGCGACTTGCTTTGCTATGGTAGGATATCTGATTTCCATAGTATCTGTCTATTTTGATATATGATCTGTGAGACTTGATCCTTTGGAATCATTTTTCAGTCTGTCTGGTGGCCCTGTGGGGTCCACGTCCCGTATATCTTATCTGAGAAATTTTTGTCGAGATTATATTAGGGGCATTATAATGAGAATAAGTTAAAAATGCAAAAAAAAAAAAAGCTAAAAGTGAAAAATGGCCTAGTTGAAAGAAATAAAAAGTTTTGGGTACAAATTATAATTTTGTCAAATATTGCACTTAATGAGCAAAAGTGATAAGAAAATTATTTACAAGAGTAAAATGGTAAATTAATGATCGAACAGTTTAAAAATGAATTTTTGTATAATACAGGGATTAAAATATAATTTTGCATAAAAGGGTTAAAAGAAGGATCAATTAGTAAATTATACATAAATTAATAGGTTAAAAATAAAAACTAGTGAAGATAATGGCAATTTTGTAAATATTAAGTAAAAATGGTAATTTTGAAAATAAATGGGAAATTATGGACTAAATTGAAAGGTTATTCAAAGTTATAAGGAAAAGGGACTAAAGTGAAATTTCATACAAAAAAGTCAAAATGATGACCAATTGGTATATTGTATGCCAATTAATAATTTGAAAGTGAAAAATTAGTGAAATAATGACAATATCGTAATTAAAATCCCAAAATGGCAATTCTGTAATTATTTGAAAAATTAAGGACCAAAAATGAAATATTGCATAAAAAGTTCAAACAAAAATCGGACAAAAATTTGTAAACCAAAAGACAAATGAAAAGTAAAAATGAGTAGGTTAATGACAACCTTGCAATTAAAAATGTCAATGTGGCAATTTTACAATTAAAATATGTAAAAAGGGATATTATGTAATAAATGAAAGATTAAAGATTTAATTGAAAAGTTTACCAAAGTAATGAGATTACTTATTATTGAATGTTAAAAGCATTAATAATTGTATTTTAATAAAGAATTGATAAAGTCAAAGTGAATATAAAGGAATCAATGTCAAAACAGTAATTAAAGTGTAAAAAGGGTAATTTTGTAAGTAATTGAAAAACACTGAGAACTGAATTGAAAATTTGCCATATTAGTGGTAATTGATAGTGTAAAATGTCAAATGAACTGATAATGATATCCAAATGATTAGATAAGAAATTCTACTTGAAAAGTCAAAGTCAAGCCCAATAAATTACTATTTATGCCAAAAGTCAATTAAAGAGTGAAAATAAGAAAAGTAATGAAAATTTGGTAATTAAATTATAAAAATGATATTTTTGTAAATAGTTGAAAAGTAAGACCAAAGTGAAAAGTTTGACAAAATTTTAGTAATGCCTTAAAGATAATGTTAAAGATTTTGAAAGGTGATTCGATAAGAAATGAATAAAATTTAGTATAATTATTGCAATTATATTTATTTGAAAAATTTTTCGATTCATAATTACCACTGAGCATGTTTAATGCTCAGCACGTAGTGTTTACTGCTTGCAGGTACTGAAGAGTGCTTGGAGCAATAGTACACGAAGGAGCAATTTTGAGAAAGGAGTGATATAATTTAGAAGTTTTATCCTGGCATGTATATATATGTGATAAAGATTGTAGTGAAGTAGTGAAGAATTATTTATCAGGATTGTATATTGTTATATGTATATATGAAATCAGCCATGAGAACGATTTAATTCAGTATGTATGAATGTAGAGATCTGAAATGCATGTATAGGTTATTTATGAATTGTTGTGCCCCTGAAGGGCTGTGAATTGTTTGAATTTTCAGGTTGGTTTAACGAATATTTAAGATGTTATATTGCCGAATTTTTGTAAAATTAGACAGTTATAGATCAGCAGCAAACTTGATTTGGGAACATGTATTTTTGTCTGAGAATTTGTAATTAAGAGGTTATTTGGTAAAAAAAAAATTCTAGCTTATAACTTGAATACACAGTTATTGGTTTAGTAAGGGTGTTACACTTCCACTTCATTTGAATGGGCTTGAAGCCCAAATCTATTGGCAATGCTGCACCAGTGTGATCACCAACAAATCCAATATTTCTTGTTCTAGTGGGCTTTCTGAAATGCATTCTTACTTGTAAACGGGCTTCCCTTTCATTAGGAATTGGTTTTTAATTTGTGGATCCTCATCATGCAAAGGCTTAAAGAGAAAAAATTTATATATAAATAGAGGGGACCATAAATACAGTTGTTGATGGACACACATGCATTAATATCTGTAAAGTAAATTGCATAAAATAAAATAATAAAGTTTTGGGTCCATTTACCCCGAGGTCACATGCAAACTGGTTTTCACCTACTTTTGCTTTTCCTTTGTCTTTTGCAGTTGGTATTGATGCCTTGCTATTTTGTGCTGCTATCTCATATCCATAAGGTGATAATCTCTCCCAACCAAAATTATCTCCTTCTTGAGTTTGTTGTGGTGTAGAACCAATATCTTCTATTTTAGCACCCATAACATCATGCTCTTCAAATATATTTTGTTTATCTAGAAACTATTCTTCAGATGCCAGATTATGTGATTCAACTCCCATAACAACAGATCCCCCCAAATTTTATTCATGGACTACAGATTTTTCAAGATGAACTTGAGTACCCAGATCTGTACATTCAACATGAATATTTGTTGTCCAAGTGTGGCTTGAATCTTCCTGAAGATGTTGATTGTCTGTGTGACTGAAAAGTTGGTTCATATGTATAAAGGTCCCATGCTCATTTTGGAATTGACTAGAAAATTCGGTTTAGCCCCTTCATTTTGAGCATGATTTGAACTTTCCTATAAATTCACAAATCATTTGCAATTTCAGCCAAGATAGGACAACAATATGAGTTGAAGAGCTAAAAAATTACCTTATTACAATTTTTGAGATTATGACTATCAGATCCATATCTCGAGCAGGTAATAAGTGTCCTCTTTCTTGATGCTTTCCAAGTTCCCTTTCTATGTGTGGTTTCATTTTTCTCTCTGACCCTGTTAACCTTAGGTCTACCAATTTGCTTCTTAAGAGGTGGTGGTTCCATTGGCAAAACTTCAGATATTCTCCAGAAATTCTTACCCTTCACAGGTTGCAGTTTGTGAAAATAAACACATATGTAAGTGTCTTTGTGATACCACATCGAAATTTCTTTCATTAGATCATGGTTGAGGTGTTGAAATGCTTTTATAGCATGAGAACATGGAATACCAATCCAATCCTATGCCCTGCATGTACATTTACTGGTAATCAACCTAACAGTATACCTGTCCTCTCCTTCTATAATCTCGAAACCATTATCATCATTATACTCAACCCTGTAACCATGAGCAATTTTCAAATAATCCTTAAATAATAACATGCACTTCGGAGACCAACCTTGTTTCCAGTATTGAAAATCCTTCTCTAGCTCTACAAGCCTAGTCATACACATTACCCTTATTTCTTCAAGCATTCCTATGATAGACATTTTTCTTGGCTCCTTAATCCATAAATTGAAAGACTCTGTAAAGTTATTGTCCACTATATCATTCTTATAGTTTGTTGTGAAGTATACTCTGCACCATGTTTGTGGAGGGTACTTTAGTAGAGTCCTTGCAGCCATCCCATTTATATTTTCCAACTTCTTCAAATTATCCTTAAGCTCTTCTTCATAAGTACTTCAAGCAGACCACCACAACAATTTCTTAAATCTACACCTCTCTATTGTGAACACCAATTTGATTCAATATGCCTAACACAAAATCTATGACTTGATTCAGGTAACTTTGTTTTGATTGCATCAATTAATCCCTATATGAACAGTTAATTTCAATATAAAGTTGCAGTAAATGAATAATTTAAGTCTAATTTAAAATTTGTACCTTTTGCACACCAGACATGAATGTGATTCCTTATCCCTTGTCCAAATCCAAACACTGTCCTAGAAGCTCCACAAACCATCCCCAATTCTTTTTAGTTTCATTTGTCACAACAGCCCAAGCAATAGGATAGAAATGGTTCTAGCTATCCTGGCTTACAGCTATAAGCAATTGCCCTCTACATTTTCCATTAAAAAAAGTTCCATCCAATCCTATCAAAGGTCTTCATCCTATTTTGAACCCCAATTGTAATGCCTTAAAGCATACAAACATCCTATGGAATACCCTTCTTCCCTCATACATGGCATTCCTACTAATGTTCAAAACAATCCTACTTTCAGGGTTTGAATCCCTTAGCTCCTGAGCATATGCCTCCAATATGTTATAATCCTCTTTATATGAACCCTCAAGTGATGACAATATTAACTTTTTGGCTAATTTCAGTTTGTGTTCAGACACATTTAATTTCAACTCATCAGCAATTTCAGCCTTTATTGCCTTCAGCTTGTATTGAGGGTTATTCTGCACTCTCAACCTGAAATAGTCTTCCAACAGCTTGTAATTTGCTCTCTTCCTCTCTACGCAACTGGAGAAAAGAGGTAGGTGAAAGCAATTAATGCGATGGACATTTCAATCTTTTCCCAAATTTTTTTATTCCACATATTCTATAAATTTCTTTTTTTTTTTGTGTGTGACTAGATCAATGACTAGGATAAAACGGTACTGACGTGTTTTAACATGATTGGCTTGAATTTGCACCGTTAACCACTTGGCGCTTCCGTTACATGTAAGGGCAAATTTACACAATAATCGTAAGTTAAGGGGTAAAATATCACAATAAAATTAACGTTAGGGGCACAATTGGCTAAAAAAAAAGCTTTGGGGCAAAAGTTGTCACTTTTGAATAGTTCAGGGGCAAAATCACACCTTATCTCGAATTATAATATGTGCTTCCGCTGATTCTGAGATCCTAGATTTGCCACTGCTTCTATTGACTTTTGGCAATAGGTTTCATCTTATAGAGATGTTTAGCAACAGTTTCGATAATCTTTACTTTTACCGACAATGTGTTGACTTTTGGAGACAGAACTTCAGACATTAATTTAGCGACCGATTGGTGACTGTAGCCACAGTAATATTGATTTTTAGCGGCAGTTGTGTCTCTTAGCCATAGTTTTTTGGACTTTGGACGACTTTTAGAAACATTTCTTTTGACTTTTGGCAACAGGTTTCATCTTATAGCTACAGTTTCTACATCATTTATTTTTAAAACTTGATAGACAATTTGAAAAAAAAAAAAATTACTTCAATTATTTATGCATAAATTATTTTTTTTAGAACAATTTTTACCTACCACAACAAAAAAAAAGTTATAACTAAAAATACTAACGTTTTATTAATTATTACTCTTTAATTTAAATCAATTTTTTTTAAATTATTATTAGTTCTATTACTAATTCATTCTTCTCATTATGTACACAGTATTTCATATTTAATTATGTATTTAGGTAATTCAATATATTTTAAAAATGTTGGGTATTTTTTTTCTTAATTTGATTTTTTTTATTGCATAAGGGTTTTCCGAAAATAAAAATTATGTAATTTTACTCAATCAGACATGATTATATTAAAAAAATATTTATTTTCACTTTTACCCAGTAATTAATATTATTTAAAATTAAAAATAAATTTTTATATTTATATAATAAGATTTTTTTAATAAAAAATACAAACTTCTGTTAAAAACGATTTTTTTTTCAATTAAGGCAAAAGTTAAACATGGATTAGGTTTGAGCTTAGCTGATGCAATGTCAACACTTTCAGGTAATAAAGAAAATAGATGAATGAATCTATCCAAGTTGCTGAAAAGTGAGTCAGTGCTTTGTCCCCTTCAATTTTCTTGGATATTAAAATGTTCTGACCGAAGCAAAACTGGTGTGCTGTATCCTCACATCGTCACATGGATTTCCTCTTAGTTTAATAAGTCCTAGATTTTTCACTCCTGAGAATAATTTTGTATACATAGATATCCGTTCAATGTATAATATATCTATTATGTACATTTCTTTTCTTGTTTTTTAAAGAAATAAAGTCATACAAATAGACAGATACATGTACCGTATCGAATTACTATTATGAATTTTTCTTAAAGAAAAAAATATCTATAATTAATTGTTTTATTACGAATAGAAAAAACAACAAATTTACCTATCGTATGTTAATTAATTATGTTACAAATAAATTATCATAATTAAAATAAGATAACCGAAAAAAGTCCAATTTTCTCATAAAATAATGTTATAAATTTTGCATTTTTTTTTCAATAAAAAAAGTCTTTACATATGAATTATTTAGTGAGTGTCGAATTTTCTAATATTTACAAAAAGAAAAGTCATCTTTCATCTTCTTATATTTTCCAACATGTTTTATTAAAATACTCCGCAGCTGAATTTATTCTAAATTTTTACTTTTTATTTTACTAAAAATTTATTTGATTAAAATAAATATATATATTTTTTGCTCCAACAACGTGAGATTATAATTTAATCAAGAAATTCTTTTAAAAAAAAGCACTTTTACACATTTTCAACCTTTATTTATGACCGATCTGTACCTAATTGAAAGGGATAAATGTAATAAAATAAAAGTTGAGTGGTTGAACAAATTGGAATGGACCGATGTGAACATTCATCTAACTACTAAACCCAAGCCGTGATTGTCATGTATACACTCTTTTTCATTCCACAAATATATTTTAACCAGCAAATGCTTACCTCAAAACTCTTTGAAATCAGCAAACGTTGAATTTTTTTTTTCAAGTAAATTAGTGACAAAGTTTCATAAATCGTCCTCCAATTATGGTCATTATACCCACTATATATGATGACTTGACTAGAAAATTTTGAGTTTTACGTCACGAACAAGTTATTTAAGAAGTTTACACAAAAATCGATCGAAATTTTCCGACAAGAGAGATTTCGACGATTAAGTCAGTAATTTTGACAATAGTAGAAAAGCCAAAAAAAACTTAATTTGCATACTTGACTATAAAGAATGAGCAATTTGTATCTCTTTAGGAGATTTGAGATAGAGTACTTTTTGGGAAGTTATCTTTATCTTTTTTAAATAAAATAAGCATATCTTTTTCTATTTTGGGAGAGAAGATAAGGAAAAAATTATCTTCTCGGTTACATGCTTATTAATGCTTTCTCTAGATTCTAGTTTCCTTTGCTCAGCATAACCAAACATTTTATGAGAATGATTTCATATTTCGAGCTGATATGATGCATCGGCCTTGCTGCCTAGTGTGTCCGAGCTGTTAGTTGAAGCCTTGCTATTAATATATATTTTTTTATATTTAAATCATTATCCAAAACTCCCCTATATTAGAAAAAATATGATAAAATTTTTGTTAATCTATATATATGAAAAAAACAAATACGTGTATATTTATGGAAAAAAGGGAGCATTAGATGCAAATAGAGGGAACTTTTAAAGTGGCCACGTCATTATTT
This sequence comes from Excoecaria agallocha, assembly GCA_037975025.1. NCBI lineage: Eukaryota > Viridiplantae > Streptophyta > Magnoliopsida > Malpighiales > Euphorbiaceae > Excoecaria > Excoecaria agallocha. Next base: position 27,383,688 of record CM075816.1, read on the forward strand.
TCCAACCATTAATAGTTTGAACAAAAATAATTAATTAAGATTAATAAGTGGAGAATAGGCTGTGTTTTATGACTTATGATGATTAAATTAAAACAGTATGTGGTTTGTGACACTGCACATTTTCCCAGCTAATGTGTTTGTGGCGTAGAATTTTTTTCATTTCTCTGGGGACTCCATGCTCTGCTTCGTATATTAATCCACTTGTGGTATTGGTCGGAGTCCTAATTAACTCTAATTATTATTGTAATTAATACACTTTAAGTGTTCCTTAGACAATAAGTGTCCCTTTCTAATTTCAATAACCAATCTATTATTTTCATGTTTTACCCTTACATTTGCAATTTAATTGCAATGGATATAATGTAATACTATCTCCGTTATTTTTTATCTATTATTTTAAATAAAATTCAAATTTTATTTATTTATTACTTTTAAATTTTTAATATAATGTAATTTAATTTATTTTTTTAATTTATTTTTCTTTTTCAATAAAATTATAACCAATTAAATTTGATAATTTAATTTTAACCATGCGATTTAATATTAAATTTAAGTATATTTATTATTTTCTAATTTTAGTGAAAACAACAAAAGTAACAGATAAAAAAACGGAAAGAGTAATTAATAAACATACTCATAATTAGATTTTTTTCAGCTAGATTTACGTAACTTTTTAATTTTTTTCTCTGTTCAATCCGTTATAAGTTTACTTATAATTTCAACGACTTAATGAAAGGGTATTTTATTGGCCATTAATTATTTCCTTAGCACGTGCAATTAAAAAAAAATTAAAAAGCAAAATAATTTCATGAAATTTTGGTCAAATTTAACATTTAAATATTGACAATGGCACATGTTTATCTTTTAAATATATTTTGGACTAATTTTGCCCCTTTCAATATTGAAAATGATATACATTTGCCCTTTAAATATATTTTCGGGTCAATATTGCCATCTTTATTGTGTATCTAACTCAAATTTGTCATTAAAAATAGTGAAATTTCAGATAAATAAATAAAACATAATAGGTCGATTAAAGTTACATAAATTTGCCGTATGTGTACTGTAAATTGATCATATTTTTTTAATTCTTAAAAAATGGATAAAGTAATACAAAAAATAGTTAGAAATGATAATATTTTTTAAATCCCTATTATGTTTAGAATCAAATTTTAATCATGTTTTAGAGTTAAAAATGGTTAAAATTTGATCCAATAAATTTGTATCATTTTTAATATTTAATAGGAAAATTTTACCATTATATCAATAAGTATTGGTATACCAATCATATTTTGTCACTATCCTGGTTGGCAACAAAAATTTCAGTGACTAATTTTGGGTAAAATTTTTGCTCTGGTCTCATTAATGTAATGCATTACTATCCAAAAAATTTAATTAAATTATTTTTTATTTTTGTTATTGCTCTCGCTTAAAAAGAAAATTGTTTCCATAATTTCTCCAGGATTAAAAAAAAAAAATTTGTCTCCATTAAACTTATATTCTAGATTTGTCGTCGTTACAAATTATATTTTAGATTTAGCCTCGGTTTTATTTATATCTATCTTGACTAACCCTCGTTGTAATTTTGCTCTCTCACCATATCATAGTAAATTAACCACTGGTTATCTATCTACGTGTTTTTTTCCCCACGAACCACAAGAGTTATACAGCAGTCAACTCTCTCATAACTTGGATAACAGAGTTATATCTGTGTTGTTTCAAAATGATTTTAACCATTCTGAAAATAATTTTACCGTAATTATAAACGTTTCTTATTGTCTTTAATTATTCAATATGAAATTTTCTCCAATAAACAAGTCCAAATAAAATACAGATTTTATAATAAGATTAGAGAATTCACACACGCTTAGTTATTGAAATTCCATATGAATTAATGTAATACAAAGCAAATCCACAGGTTATTATTAATTAAAATCACAAAAGTTAGTTCAGTCTTAGTGGGTATGTATACTTAACTCTTATTATTTGATTCTTGGAATTACCATCAAAACATGATCTGTGAAAGCAGTGTGTTTGAGTGGAATCCATATGAACTAAAATGCATATATAAATTTATAAATGATAACTGGTTCGGACATGACCTAGCTAGAACATGATATATATATATAT